>CM077079.1:282332791-282888226 GCA_039513925.1 Platanthera zijinensis
CCGAGAGAGATGGAGGAATTGAAGATGCAACTTCAAGAATTGATAGAGCAGGGGTTTATGCGTCCAAGTTCGTCACCTTGGAGCGCCCCAGTCCTCTTTGTGAAGAAGAATGATGGAAGCCCGTGACTGTGTATCGATTATCGGGAATTGAATAAGCTAACGAGAAATAACAAGTACCCGATTCCGAGGATCGATGATCTTTTTGACCTGCTAGTTGGGTCAACGGTGTATTCGAAGCTGGATTTAAATTTTGGTTACTATCAGCTAAGAATCGGGAAAAGTGACATTCCCAAGACGGCGTTCAGTACACGATATGGGCATTATGAGTTTACGGTTTTGCCTTTTGGGCTGACGAATGCGCCATCTGTGTTTATGAACTTGATGAACCGCACGTTCAGGGAGTGTTTGGATCGGTTCATGAGAGTCTTTATTAATGATATCCTAGTGTACTCCCAGTCTAAGTCTGACCATACGGAGCATCTTCATATTGTTCTAGAGACCTTGAGAAGCAATCAGTTGTATGTCAAGTTCTCGAAGTGTGAGTTTTGTCTTTCTTCGATAGCATTCCTTGGTCACATCATTAGTGGAGAGGGTATTGCGGTGGATCCAGCGAAGATAGTTCGATACGGGAGTGGCCTGTGTTGTCTTCAGCGACGGAAGTTCGGAGTTTTCTGGGACTTGCCGGCTACTACATGTGCTTCGTGGAGAGCTTCTCGCGGATAGTATTACCTCTCGGGACTCTGACAAGGAAGGATCAGAAGTTTGTTTGGTCGTCAGCATGCATGCAAGCTTTTGAAGAACTGAAAATTCGTCTTACCACGACGCCTATTCTATGCTTGCCATGTGGAACAGGAGGTTTTGAGATCTACGACGACGCTTCAGGCAGCGGCTTAGGCTACGTTTTGTTGCTGCATGGGAAAGTAATTGTGTATGGTTCACGCAAGTTGAAGGTATATGAGAGGAATTATCCGGTCCATGACTTAGAGTTGGCTACCATGATATTCACGTTGAAGCTCTGGAGGCACTACTTATACGGTGTGAAGGTCGACATTTATACGGATCATAAGAGCTTGAAGTATATGTTGGATCAGAAGGACCTAAACATGTGTCAACGAAGGTGGATGGAGTTCCTTGGGGACTACACCTTCAAGATACATTATGTCCATAGCAAAGATAATGTGGTTGTGGATGCGTTAAGTCACAGAGCTCCCGCGCAGGTCAATTGGTTACTGATGCATGGCGAACGTCTCGTTAGAGATTTGGAGGCCTTAGAGATCACTTGTGTTGATAGGAGGTCTAGTGCTGAAGCACGTTTGAATTGGGTAGAGGTATAGTATGACCTCGCCGACCGGATTTGGCAGGCTTTGGAGTTGGATGACATCATGAAACGCTACATGGCTGAGTCTTTTGAAGGGTCAAATGCTCAGTTTAAGGTTGATAATGGGCTGTTGTGGAAAGACATTCATTTGTGCGTCCCAAAGGTGGGTAAAATACGGGAAGAATTAATGTACGAGACTCATCATACCAAGTACTTGATTCACCCAGAGAGCACGAAGATGTATAAAGATATAAAAAAGTTATTCTGATGGCCAGGACTGAAGTAGGACATATCACTATATGGAGCAAAATGTCAGACTTGTTCCTTGGTGAAGGCCGAATGTCAGAAACCCAGAGGATTCTTTTAGTATTTGCCTATACCAGAATGGAAGTTTGATGATATATCCATGGATTTTGTGCATGGTTTGTAGAAATCGCAGAAGGGAAACGATGCCATCTGGGTGATCGTTGATCGTTTGACAAAAGTGTTGCACTTCATCCCGAATAGGAAAGACGATTCAATGGAGAAACTGGCAAAATTGTATGTGGATAATATTATAAGATTGCAAGGTGTGCCCCATAGCATCGTGAGTGACCGAGATGGGCGCTTCACGTCTAATGACTGGAGGCTGGTACACCAACTGTTGGGTACCAAACTAAAATTCAGCACGACCATTCATCCGCAGATGGATGGTCGGACCGAGAGGGTAAACATGATGATAGAGGACATATTTCATATGTGTGACCTAGATTTCGCGAAAAAGTGGGAGGATCACTTGTATATGATTGAATTTGCTTACAACAATAGCTACCAAATAAGTATTCAAATGACGCCCTTCGAGACCCTATATGACAAGTATTAAAATAACACCGTATTCGTCACTGTATGCCATTTTGGAGTACATGATAGGAAACGACCATAGCAGGTCGCCGCATACATACCTGCACCAGGGGCGGATCCAGAAATTTTATCAAGGGGGGCCAGGAAAAGTGGCGGAGAGATGACCGGAAAGGCCAGTAAAACAAGGGTCGGTGGAGGGATCACAGCGGTGGTGCGGCCGGGGGAGAAAACCACGGGAAAACGAATGGGTTCACACGGTTTCCCAAACGGGCTGGGCTCGATGGGACATGTAGCGGGCAGCTCGACAAGAAACGACAGTCGTACCGTGGGCAGATGTCCCGGGGATCGGAAAAGGTCGCTCTTCCTCGTACCGAGGCATTGGAGACGACAAATGTAGGGAATGTATTGTGATGTAACATGTCTCAGGATGATAATAAAAAAACAGCATATTAACAAAACCAAAATGAATTAAATCTTAAAATCAAGGAGTGTAATTTATCTGTGTAGGACGGAGCAAGGGAGGAGTTGTATGGGGGGAAGGTGTTGATGGAAATGGCCGGAGAGCAGTTCGAGAGGCGATGTAGTGTAGGGCACCGACGACGGAAATGGAAAGGACTAGAAATGACGAATCAAGTCGTCATCATGTATTTCCACTATCTGGTGCCCACTCATTGTCTTCACATCGAGGAAGCTAGGACACGTCAAAACAATCAAACTACGGCGCTTGTAGGCTCGAAATGACTTATCTTCGTCGCAGTGGAGGAAACCGGAAAGGGAAAGGAGTTAGGGCATGCACGCGCTTTGTTTTAGAGAAAGAAAGATGAAATTGCAGGCTCTCCTTTCCATTTCCAAAATTCATACCCGAGCACATGCTAGAGTATGTCTGTACATGCCTGGAGATGATGCAAGTGTTGTTGTGTTCGTCTATTGGCGTAGGGTCGTTGCACGCTTGACAAATCAAAGAGGCGGAACAAGTCAGACATCGTCCTTTACTCGTAAAAAATAAATTGGAAGACCTTCATCTTATCATAGTCATTTCTCCCTCATCTGGTCACCGTTTTTGACGTGTAAGTAGTCAAAATTCATTGGCTCGACGAGAGCAATCCAAATCTACTAATAATTTTGAAAAATTCTTGGGGGGGGGGCCCGGGCCCCCGTCGGCCCCCCCTTAGGTCCGCCCATGCCTGCACCACCATAAATCAATTAATATTCTTCATGCTAAGAGATCAACGTTTTTTACCTTAAGTTTTGTTATATCCATGAATATGTTTAAGTGGAAGTACTTATAAATATATTATTACTATTATGTAAATATCATAATGATAAATTTTTTAAGTACACACAAAAAATATAATTCCCCACTCATGCTCATCTCATGATCATAACCAAAGCAAAAAATTGGTCAGGGGAGGCGACATTGATCGGGGACAGCGACATTGGTCGGGGACGATGACAATTATTGTGGGGCGACATTGGTCGGGGGCGACGACATTGGTCTAAAGCGGCAATATGGGTCATAGGTGGATACATTGGTCGTGGGCGGCGACATTGGTCGTGGGATCGGCGACATTGGTCGTGGGATCGGCGACATTGGTCGTGGAATCGGCGACATTGGTCGAAGGCGGCGAAATTGGTCGTGGGGGATGACATTTGGCGGGGGCGGCGACACTAGTCATGAGGTACGACATTTGGCAGGGGCAACAACAGATGGTGGGGGCGACGACATTCGACGGGGCCGTCAACATTAGTCGTGGGGGCGACATTTGTCATGGGGAAGATCATGCAGATCAACAATAAATTTGACTCTAATAGTGCAAAACCCCCTAAAAGCTTACAAATGTGCAGCAAGTCTTGCGCCTTTCTTGAGAACCCCGCTCCGCGAATACAGGGTTGTACACTGTCGGACTTGAAATTAGACATTGTTTTGGAGGCAACCCAACTTTTAGTTCAATTCGCCTTATTAGTTAGTTTAGCAATTTTTATTCGAGAATTTTGATTAAGTACTTAATATGTTGATAGTTATGTTATTGTTCTTAGAAAATAATCTTAATACAATATAATAATAAAATAATAATAATAATAATAATAATATAAAGATAAAGATAAGTTTATTTAGAGTATTTCTTGAGTTAGAGAAGCACGTTTAACATCACTTCAGACGTGTTGAAATTGAAAAATCGGTCTCTGTGGAGTTCGATCCTTGGGGAAGGGGTGGTCGCGCACCTACTCGGCTCCTGCAAGAAAATGACAAGAAAGTGAAGAACAAAGGACTAGACCAAGGGCCCGGCGCGGAGGTCCCACCACACACCCGGAAGATCTTAGAGCGATTCCCCTCCTTAGCCGATTGCCGGGCTAAGGTACCTCAGAAGGCGCTAGGAGATCCGAGAATTTGTCAGCCTGCCTTTCTGAGGTACCCCTTGCGTCCTATTTATAGAGAACTGAAAACGGCCTGCAAATAGCTTACCTCTGCGGATCTGAAATTACTGAAAGCCCCCTTGGGCTGGCCTGCCAACAGCCGAACTCCGCTGTTATGAGGGGCCACGGGCAGGCCACCTGGGGCGGGATGGCCACTGGATCCCTTGCTCGGCCAGGGTGGCGAGTTCGAGCTCGCCTGGCGAGCGGCTCCGCTTCGGCGAGTGCGGACTCGGCTGGCGAGCAGCCCTGATTCGGCGAGTGGGGGCTCGGCTGGCGAGCAGCCCTGATTCGGAGAGTGGGGGCTCGGCTGGCGAGCAGCCCTGATTCGGCGAGTGCGGGCTCGGCTGGCGAGCAGCCCTGAGCTCGGCGCGACGATCTCCGAGCTCAGTACGACGACCTGCCGAGTTCGAGCTCGGCGGGGAACCCTGCCCGACCGTGAGGCGGTCTGGACCGGCCGGTCTGGCCTTCGTGGGCCCACTCGGTGGATACGGGGTTGTACACAATCCCCGCTCTTTGCGAGGTTGGGACAAGCTCGGAAAGATACATCCAACCCCGCAGGATCCGGCGAGTGGGAGGCATGCGCTAAATGAAGAATCTTCTGGTAGGTCCCACAGGCAGCTATATATATGCACCCCCTACGCGTTCGACTGGCCCTTGCCCTTCTTCGACTCCTGCTAAGATGCCACTTCCCAAGGAAGTCCTAGGGCGACTAGCACGCGCTCGTGATGAGATCGCCGCTCAAGCTTCGGGCCTGACCAGCCTAGAGGTCCCTGCTCGCCGCTTCGCTGATTTTGGCTCAGCTAAATGGACAAAACCCCTTCCTCCGGGGGCTAAGCCCATTCTAGCCGATTTTTCTGCGGCCTTGGGGAGCGGGGCTGGCTCCTCCAACCAGCCGACTCTTGATTCTCCTGCAAAAGACCTCGTGGAGCTATCTTCCAGCCGGGGGAACAATGGCAAGGCGTCCACCCCAAGGGCCAGAAGCACTCCTGACAGCTCGCCAAAACGGGAGTCTGAGGTCAAGGAGCCGAACTCGCAGAAACTGGCGTCGTCGAGTCGTCCCCCTTCTCGGCAACCGTCCCCTGGTACCGAACTCGCGGGGGGAGGTGTCGGGCATATCCCCGTCCCCGGCTACCAACTTGCCCCTCAGGAACTCCTGCATGGGCGTGGCAAGGATCTGCGCCACTTCTCTCCTCGCGCCGACCCAGAGGAGCCAGGCTCGCGCGGTAATTTTTCAACTCTATGATCTTCTGTTCTGGGTAATTTTTCTGATCGTCTTTTAGTTCTTCATTCAGTACTTCTTGGCCGAACGGAGGATGGCGAGTCCGTGGATCGACCTCCTTACTCGCCTCTCCCTTCTCCAAGCGCCCTAGACGCCTTCCTGGACTCCGAACTGGGTAGTCCTGAACGCGCAAAATGGGAGCGGGAGGTTCTCAAGAAGCTGGTGCGCGAGCTCCACAACCTGCGGAAGGACAACAACAGGCTATAGTGGGAGTGCTCGCGTCTTGCGGGCGGTGCTGGGGTCAGCTTGGCGTTCGAGGAGGCGTCTTCCTTGGTGCTGATGGATGAGATCGACGAGAACCTGCGGATGGTGAATAGGAATATGGGGCGGCTTCACGAGCTCCACGCGCAACGATCTGCGACGGCGGACCGGCGAGACCGGGGAGAATAGGACGGCTCCTCTGTCGGCCGACCGGTACTCGCGCTCGCCCTCGCGTGGTTCTCGCGCCTTTATCTTTCCATGCTCTGAATAATTTGACTGTTTGTAATAATTTAAACAGATTTTATGTGACCTCGTATATAGATGAATATGTGTTTTCGATATCCTGATAAGTGTCCTTTCGAATTCCTCCTTCTTGGACCGGGCTAGCTCGCGGGCCTTGGCGAGCAGGGGGTGGCGAGGCGGCGAGGCGGCGTGGAGGGGCTGGGCGGATCGATCGGCTCGCCCTCGCCCTTCCCTACCTTACTTTTTCTTTCTATAAATAGACCCTCTCACCTACCCCCCTGGATACGCCTTTATTGCTTCCGAACCCTTGCCTCCCCTCCGTCACCCCGAGCTCGCGCCTTTCCCTAGTTTGCTAGAATGGTGAAAACTAACCCTGACGCGGATGGCCGATCCAAGTGTGCCCGGCACTTCGTCGACCACTGCTTCTTTGAGGGGCACATCACTGAGGAGGAGCTCGCCGAATTCACGGCGGAGTTCGTCCCTCCCGGCTTCCAGGCTCGCGCGCCCGCCGAGCATGAAGCAATCAACTCCTTCCCTGAGGGTGAGCTCGCCTTCCCCATCTCGCACTTCGAGGTGGGGCTGCGCCTCCACCTCTGGCGAGAGATCCGACAAATTCTAAAGTACTACGGCGCGGTCCCCGCGCAGCTGAACTCCAACGCCATCGCCATAATGGTGGCGTTCGCCTGCTTCCTCCGCCGAGAGCGGATTGAATTCAATCTCCTGGTCTTCCGCAAGCTGTTCTCCTACAAGGCCACCCCTGATGGGGTCGCCTACTTCGGCGGATCCCTCATCAAGGTTCGCGAGCTCGCGAACAAGAATCATAACTGGATGACCCGGCTCGTCTTTGTCAAGGGCGAGCTCGGCAACATCCCTTTCCGGCCCCTGCAGAAAAGCGAGGACGTCTACCGTCCTCCTTCCTTGTCCGGCGGCGACTCCGATCTCCACAAGTTCTTCCTTCACAAAGACTTCGAGGTCGCCTACCTCCGCCGCGGCCTCGACTTGCTTCAACCCGTTCTCCCTGGTGAAGGTACATCTCACCCTATTTTCTCGCGAGCTCTGTTAAAGTGAACCTTGGTTTTTCTGACCAAGTTTTTTCCTGCAGGGGAGCGACTTCTGCCGGAGCATCCGCCGTTCGCCGACCCGGGGATATTCTCTGATCCCTTGGAGCGGGCCCGGGCAGCGGCGGAGGCCTGCCGAGACGAACAGGCGCGGGGCCAACCCCTTAGCAAGAAGCGTCTGGAGCTCGCAGAGTCAAGCTCGCGCCCAGATCCCTCAGCACTGAAGAGGAAAAAGGCCAAGGTGGTCTCGCGCGGGCGGCTGAATCTCCCCTCCTCGCCCGTCAAGTTCATGAGCTCGCCGGAGGCTTCCTCCGACGACCCCCCGCTGAGCCCGCTGAAGGAAGCGTCCTCCCCCCGAAGGGAGAAGGAGAAGAGGGATGGTCCTTCCCCCTCTGATTCTGCTGAGGGGGTCGTCCTTCTCGAACCCGGCCTGCCGAAGGATCACCCCCACTTCGGCAAGGGAGGAAGGAGCAAGGATGCGGCCGGCGAGCCTATCCTGAAATGGGATGAGGGGGCCCACCGAGTCTCCATTTCTACTCGCGCCCCCTCCTGGGGAGCTCGCCGACCTCCCACTGGCCACGCCTTCGCCTTCGGCTTCGGCCTCTATGGCCGTGACAGTGCCGAGTCGTACAAAAACCTAACCCCCCGCCAGCTCGGCCACGGGGGGTTGCAGACCCACCTGCGGGCCTTCGAGCTTCACCACATGATGGTCCGCCGTGGCTTCCAGCTCAGCAATGCCTTGCTGACTGCCGAGCAGGAGCGTGACCTGGCGAAGGAGAGCGCGGCCGACACGGAAAGGCGGTTCGGCCTTGCCGACGCTCTACTCGCGAAATCTGTCGGCGGCTTGGTAATCACTGGATATCTCTACTCATCTTACTTAGGATTATTCTTGCGTTTGTTCTGAACTCTGAACCCTACAGGATGCCGAAGCCGCCAACGCTCTGCGAGGCGAGGTGGCTCAGCTGCAAGCTCAGCTTGCCGAGCGGGAGACCCAACTTGCCGAGCAGAGGGCGCACTCCCGCGAGCAGGAGGCTGTCGCTGCACAGCTGAGGATGGAGGCGGCAGATCTGAAGGAGAAGAACAAGGAGCTCCATGGCGAGGTCCTCCGCCAGGCTGAAGCTCTCATTCCCCCAGGAGCCAGCGAGCCGCCCTTCCCCTACAAGAGGCCTCGGGTCTTCGGCGAGGCTGACGTCGCAGAGCGACTGCGCGTCAACTCCATTGAGTCTGCTGAGTGCCTCCTGAAGGCTATGCGGGGGACGGGGATTTTGGCTGAAGGCTGCGAAGGAGTCACCGTCCGGGATCTCCTGCCGACCTTGTTCCCACCCAGCCCGCCCAGCGAGAAGGAAGACAGTTTCGACTCGCTCTTCGCAGGGATGGGAGAGAAGGACACTCGGCTCGGCGACGAGGAGGATCGCCGCACAGGGAGGGAAGGCGGGAGCTGACGGGGCTCCTCAACCTTTGTTTTCTTCTTTTTTTCTTCTCCTTTTTGTACCTTGTCGAGGCAAGCCAGACTTTGTGATAATAGTAAAACAGACAATTTTCGCACAATTTTTCTAACTTCTTTTTAAGCTTGCTTGCGATTGTATCTGTGCGCGCGATACCCCTTTAGGAAATCCTGCCGAGTCCGACCCCATCTACAGGATGTCTTTGAACTAGGGCGAGCGCTTGTGGCGAGACCCTAGGCGCCGACCGTAGTTGGACTCGCTGATGTTACCGGTGCTCGTGGCGAGGTCAGACTCGCTTGAGAGAACTATCCTCCCCCTGAGTCCGAGATGGGGCCATGACCTCCCGGGTGGCGAGCTGGCGGGAGGTGGAATATCCCGAACTCGCCGTCTTGGCTGACGAGCTCGCCCCTGGGGCTTTTCTCAGATCCACTCGGTCGTGTCAACTAGGTGGGAGCTTGGCAGGGGAGCGACGAGACCTAACCCCAGAGCGAGAAGACTTAGAAACATTTGTCTATCCCGGGTGCTACCACCAGGCCAGTTAGCTAGGTGAGAGCCTGAGGGGGGTGTTGAACATCCTCCGGGCTCAGCCCTAGGGTCATAGCGATGTCCATCGAAACTCAGCCGTGCCAACTGGGTGGGAGCCTGGCAGGGGAGCGACGAGACCTAACCCCAGAGGGAGAAGACTTAGAAACATTTGCCTATCCCGGGTGCTACCACTAGGCCAGTCAGCTAGGTGAGAGCCTGAGGGCGGGTGTTGAACATCCTCCGCGCTCAGCCCCAGGGTCATAGCGATGTCCATCGAAACTCAGTCGTGCCAACTGGGTGGGAGCCTGGCAGGGGAGCGACGAGACCTAACCCCAGAGCGAGAAGACTTAGAAACATTTGCCTATCCCGGGTGCTACCACCAGGCCAGTCAGCTAGGTGAGAGCTTGAGGGCGGGTGCTGAACATCCTCCGGGCTCAGCCCCAGGGTCATAGCGATGTCCATCGAAACTCAGCCGTGCCAACTGGGTGGGAGCCTGGCAGGTGAGCGACGAGACCTAACCCCAGAGCGAGAAGATTTAGAAACATTTGCCTATCCCGGGTGCTACCACCGGGCCAGTCAGCTAGGTGAGAGTCTGAGGGCGGGTGTTGATCATCCTCCGGGCTCAGCCCCAGGGTCATAGCAATGTCCATCGAAACTCAGCCGTGCCAACTGGGTGGGAGCCTGGCAGGGGAGCGACGAGACCTAACCCCAGAGCGTGAAGATTTAGAAACATTTGCCTATCCCGGGTGCTACCACCGGGCCAGTCAGCTAGGTGAGAGCCTGAGGGCGGGTGTTGAACATCCTCCGGGCTCAGCCCCAGGGTCATAGCGATGTCCATCGAAACTCAGCCGTGCCAACTGGGTGGGAGCCTGGCAGGGGAGCGACGAGACCTAACCCCAGAGCGAGAAGATTTATAAACATTTGCCTATCCCGGGTGCTACCACCGGGCCAGTCAGCTAGGTGAGAGCCTGAGGGCGGGTGTTGAACATCCTCCGGGCTTAGCCCTAAGGTCATAGCGATGTCCATCGAAACTCAGCCATGCCAACTGGGTGGGAGCCTGGCAGGGGAGCGACGAGACCTAACCCCAGAGCGAGAAGATTTAGAAACATTTGCCTATCCCGGGTGCTACCACCGGGCCAGTCAGCTAGGTGAGAGCCTGAGGGCGGGTGTTGAACATCCTCCGGGCTCAGCCCCAGGGTCATAGCGATGTCCATCGAAACTCAGTCATGCCAACTGGGTGGGAGCCTGGCAGGGGAGCGACGAGACCTAACCCCAGAGCGAGAAGATTTAGAAACATTTGCCTATCCCGGGTGCTACCACCGGGCCAGTCAGCTAGGTGAGAGCCTGAGGGCGGGTGTTGAACATCCTCCGGGCTCAGCCCCAGGGTCATAGCGATGTCCATCGAGACTCAGCCGTGCCAGCTAGGTGGGAGCCTGGCAGGGGAGCGACGAGACCTAACCCCAGAGCGAGAAGACTTAGAAACATTTGCCTATCCCGGGTGCTACCACCGGGCTAGTCAGCTAGGTGAGAGCCTGAGGGCGGGTGTTGAACATCCTCCGGGATCAGCCCCAGGGTCATAGCGATGTCCATCGAAACTCAGCCGTGCCAACTGGGTGGGAGCCTGGCAGGGGAGCGATGAGACCTAACCCCAGTGCGAGAAGACTTAGAAATATTTGCCTATCCCGGGTGCTACCACCGGGCCAGTCAGCTAGGTGAGAGCCTGAGGGCGGGTGTTGAACATCCTCCGGGCTCAGCCCCAGGGTCATAGCGATGTCCATCGAGACTCAGCCGTGCCAGCTAGGTGGGAGCCTGGCAGGGGAGCGACGAGACCTAACCCCAGAGCGAGAAGACTTAAAAACATTTGCCTATCCCGGGTGCTACCACCGGGCCAGTCAGCTAGGTGAGAGCCTGAGGGCGGGTGTTGAACATCCTCCGGGCTCAGCCCCAGGGTCATAGCGATGTCCATCAAGACTCAGCCATTCCAGCTAGGTGGGAGCCTGGCAGGGGAGCGACGAGACCTAACCCCAGAGCGAGAAGACTTAGAAACATTTGCCTATCCCGGGTGCTACCACCGGGCCAGTCAGCTAGGTGAGAGCCTGAGTGCGGGTGTTGAACATCCTCCGGGCTCAGCCCCAGGGTCATAGCGATGTCCATCGAGACTCAACCGTGCCAGCTAGGTGGGAGCCTGGCAGGGGAGCGACGAGACCTAACCCCGGAGCGAGAAGACTTAGAAACATTTTTCTATCCCGGGTGCTACCACCAGGCCAGTCAGCTAGGTGAGAGCCTGAGGGCGGGTGTTAAACACCCTCCGGGCTCAGCCCTAGGGTCATAGCGATGTCCATCGAGACTCAACCGTGCCAGCTAGTTGGGAGCCTGGCAGGGGAGCGACGAGACCTAACCCCAGAGCGAGAAGACTTAGAAACATTTGCCTATCCCGGGTGCTACCACCGGGCCAGTCAGCTAGGTGAGAGCCTGAGGGCGGGTGTTGAACATCCTCCAGGCTCAGCCCCAGGGTCATAGCGATGTCCATCGAGACTCAGCCGTGCCAGCTAGGTGGGAGCCTGGCAGGGGAGCGACGAGACCTAACCCCAGAGCGAGAAGACTTAGAAACATTTGCCTATCCCGGGTGCTACCACCAGGCCAGTCAGCTAGGTGAGAGCCTGAGGGCGGGTGTTGAACATCCTCTGGGCTCAGCCCCAGGGTCATAGCGATGTCCATCGAAACTCAGCCGTGCCAGCTAGGTGGGAGCCTGGCAGGGGAGCGACGAGACCTAACCCCAGAGCGAGAAGACTTAGAAACATTTGTCTATCCCGGGTGCTACCACCGGGCCAGTCAGCTAGGCGAGAGCCTGAGGGCGGGTGTTGAACATCCTCCGGGCTCAGCCCTAGGGTCATAGCGATGTCCATCGAGACTCAGCCGTGCCAGCTAGGTGGGATCCTGGCAGGGGAGCGACGAGACCTAACCCCAGAGCGAGAAGACTTAGAAATATTTGCCTATCCCGGGTGCTACCACCACGCCAGTCAGCTAGGTGAGAGCCTGAGGGCGGGTGTTGAACATCCTCCGGGCTCGGCCCCAGGGTCATAGCGATGTCCATCGAGACTCAGCCGTGCCAGCTAGGTGGGAGTCTGGCAGGGGAGCGACGAGACCTAACCCCAGAGCGAGAAGACTTAGAAACATTTGTCTATCCCGGGTGCTACCACCGGGCCAGTCAGCTAGGTGAGAGCCTGAGGGCGGGTGTTGAACATCCTCCGGGCTCAGCCCCAGGGTCATAGCGATGTCCATCGAGACTCAGCCGTGCCAGCTAGGTGGGAGCCTGGCAGGGGAGCGACGAGACCTAACCCCAGAGCGAGAAGACTTAGAAACATTTGTCTATCGGGCTCCGAATCGCGAGTCGTCCTGCCATTATAGTTTTGCGAAAGCACGAGACTCGGTGATGAGATTCACTTTGATTCATGAAATAAGAATACCTATAATATTTTTAAGGGTAAAAACATTTTAGATCATCGTCATTCCAAGTATGGCTGAGGGTATCCCCTTTTACATCCTGGAGGCGATACCCCCCTGATTTCAAGGTCTCCTGTACAATGTAGGGGCCCTCCCAATTGGGATGAAGTTTTCCCACAGCGGCCGATCTTCCTGCCGCATCCAATTTTTTCAGGATAAGGTCCCCTTCCGCGAACTGTTTGACTCGGACGTGCTTGTTGATGTACTTGGCCATCCTCCGCTTGACCTCTTCCTGCCTAACGGCGGACAAATCGCGTAACTCCTCGATCATATCAAGGGAGAGCCGGAGCTCCTCCTCGTTCTCCGATCTCCACTCTTCCCTCGCAGCCTCTGCCTTGGCAACCCGGGGTGTCCTGACCTCGAACTCGATGGGTAGAACGGCTTCGCAGCCATGAGAAAGTTTAAAGGGCGTCTCCCCCGTGGCCGTACTGGGGGTGGTCCTAAGGGCCCAAAGGACTGAAGGGAGTTGCTCCACCCAACTCCCTCTCAGATTTTCCACTTTCTTTTTCAATAGGTTCACGATTATTTTGTTGGCCGCCTCCACCTGCCCGTTGCTCCTGGGGTGGTGGACAGAGGCAAACCGAAGGTCAATTCCCAGCTGTTCGCAAAAGCGGATGAACTCCGCGCTGGCGAACTGAGGCCCGTTGTCCGTGACGATTGCCTGTGGTAGCCCGTGCCTGCAGATGATCTCCCCCCAGATAAAGTTCCTGATCACTTGGGAGGTTACCTTGGCTAGAGCCTTCACCTCCAGCCACTTAGAGAAATAATCGATCATGACAAGCAAAAATCTTCTCTGCCCGCTGGCCTGAGGAAAGGGTCCCACGAGATCCAAGCCCCATATGGCGAAGGGCCATGGTGCCATGATGCTCCTTAGCTCCTGAGCCGGCTGTAACTGGAGTGGAGCATAGAGCTGGCACTTATGACATTTTTTTACGAATTCGACTGTGTCTTGACCGAGGGTAGGCTAGAAATATCCTTGCCTGATGATCCTCCCTTCCAAGGTCCGGCTCCCCGAGTGACTTCCGCACTCGCCGGAATGGACCTCCTCCAAAATTTTATGCACCTCCCTTTCAGCCACGCAACGAGCCAGCATCCCCGAGAGGGTCTTGCGGTATAACTCCCCCTCACGCAGGAGGTAGTATGATGCCTTGTGCTTGAGCCCCCTACGATCCATCCCCTCCGGATACTCTCCTGTGGACAGAAAAGTGACGAAGGGGTCCATCCATGAGGGATGCTGCTCCACCTTCATTAGCTCCCCCTCCTCGATGGAGGTTCGGAAGAGATCTGTGATGGTACCCCCCCCCCCACCCTGGGGCCGTGCTTTGCCAGCTGGTCTGCCTGCTCATTTTTCTCTTGAGACACGTGCTTGATGGAGAAGGTCTGGAAGGCCCCTATAATTCTCTTTGCCTTTGCCAGGTAGAGCTGCAGGGTGGGCTCCCTTACCTCGAACTCCCCATTGATCTGGGAAGCCACCACCATGGAGTCAGTGAGGATCTCCACGTCATGCACTCCTAACTCCCTTGCCAGGCGCAGACCTGCGATTACAGCTTCGTACTCGGCTTGATTATTGGTGATAGGGAAATGCACCACCACGGTTTGTTCGATTCTTATCCCCTGAGGGCTTTCCAAGATGACTCCAACCCCCAAAGAATGTCTCCCCGAGGCACCGTCCACCACTACTTTCCAAGGGACCGGACGAGTGAGTTGCTCCTCCGCCACCTCAACCACATAATCTGCTAAGAAATCAGGCATAGCTTGGGCCTTGATTGAGAGGCGGGGAACGAAGGAGATGTCGAACTCACTCAGTTCCACCGACCACTTGGCCAACCTGCCTGAATGCTCCACCCCCTCGAAAATGCTGTGGAGAGGGTGGTCAGTCACCACTCGGATCGAGTGTGCCTGAAAATAGGGTCGGAGCCTCTGGGCCGAGATGACCAGGGCAAAGGCCAGCTTTTCCAAGATGGGATACCGAAGCTCGGCCTTCCTCAATACACGACTCACATAATAAATGGGGAGTTGCTTCTTCCCTTCTTCCCGAACTAAAACCGAGCTCAAGTCCTCCGCCCCGACCCCCAAGTACAAAAACAGGTCCTCCCCCCCTTTGGGCCCTTGGAGCAGGGGAGCCTGAGTTAGCTGTTTCTTTAAGGCCTGGAACGCCTCCTCGCACTCTGAGGTCCATTCAAACTTCTGATCCCCTCTCAAGGTTTTGAAAAACGAGGAGCACCTCTCCCCGGCCCGGGAGAGGAACCTGCTCAACCCTGCCAGCTTCCCTGTCAACCGATGTACCTCCTTAGTATTTTGCGGTGACCTTAGTTCCATAATTTCCCTTACCTTATCCGGGTTAGGCTCCACGCCGGCTGGGGTGAGGAGATGCCCTAGGAACTTCCCCCTGCTTGCCCCGAAAGTGCATTTCAGGGGGTTCAGCCTCATCTTATATTTACGGAGGGTAGCGAAAGTTTCCTCCAAGTCCCGGAGGTGGGAATCGACGTCTAGACTTTTGATCATGAGGTCGTCCACGTACACCTCCAAATTTCTTCCCCTTTGCTCCCGGAAGACCATGTCCATCATTTTCTGGTAGGTGGCCCCCGCATTCTTTAGCCCGAAGGGCATCATCTTATAGCAGTAGAATCCTTCCCCTGTGATGAACGAGACATCTTTGACGTCGGGGGGGGGGTGCATTCTAATTTGATGATACCCTGAAAAAGCATCCAGAAAACTCATTACAGAGAAACCGATGGCTGAGTCAACCAGCGCGTCGATCCGAGGCAAGGGATAACAATCTTTCGGGCATGATTTATTAAGAAGGGAAAAATCAATACACATCCTCCACTGACCGTCTCCTTTTTTAACCATTACAACGTTGGAGACCCAGCTAGGGTATTGGATTTCGGACACAAAGCCAGCCTTGATGAGCTTGGCGACTTCCTCCCTAATGGGCTCAGCGAGCTTGTCCGCGATAGACCTCTTCTTCTGCTGGATGGGGCGGACCTCCGAGTCCAAGTTGAGGCGGTGGAAGGCCACGTTGGAGTCGATCCCCGGCATCTCCGCAGCATTCCAGGCGAAGACGTCCACATTCTTCTGGATGCACTCCAGCATCCTGCCTTGAGCCTCCGGGGTCAATCCTCCGCTGACGCGGACCTTCTCCATCCTGCCCCCGATGGTGAGAACCTCCATCTCCACCACCTCCTCTGCCGCCTCCAGACGAGACTGCTCCCCCCATTCCTCGGTACCTTCCCCTCCGAGGGCGAGGATTTCTTCCTCAGCTTCCTCCATGATCATTGCCTCGACCGGCTCTCGGGCCTCTTCCGCGCCCCCTGCCTGGGTACGGTACCCCTCCACTTTCATCTCTCCCCTGCCAGCTTCCTTCTCCACCTCCTCCAACCTCTGCCCCATCTCCTCGGCCCCTTCCTGCCAAGAGATGGAGTTTACGGCTGAGACGTAGCACTCCCTTGCCTCCTTAGGGTCTCCGCGGATCCGGATCTGGACCCCCTCGACGTTGAACTTTAGGCACTGGTGGAAGGACGAGGGGACGCAGCGGAAGGCGCTGATGAGGGGTCTTCCGAAGATGACGCTGTAACTGCTGGGGGAGTCTACGATGACGAACTTGCAGTTACGGGACTGCCCCCCCCCCCCAGAGTGACGTGGAGTCCTACTCCTCCCTCGACCTCTTTCCTTTCTCCTGAGAAGCCGAACAGGGGGCCGTCCGAGGCCAACACCCTTCTGGCCTCTACTTTCATTGAGTCGAACGCTCTCTTGAAGATGACATTGACTGAGCTCCCGTTGTCGACGAGGATCTGGGAGACAGTAAAATCCTCGATGGCTATCTGGATGACCAGCGCATCGCAAAAGGGGTCCTCGTGACTTGGCATATCCTCCCTAGAGAAGATGATTTTCTCGTCCGGGGGCGGGGATTGGGACGTGGAGCCGACGCTCATACGGTACATGGTGTGGAGGCTTGACTTTTGGGAGGCCTCGATCCCCGCCCCACCGTGGATTGCTCCAATCCTACCTCGGGTGCCTAAATCAACCCGGTCCTCACACCGATCCTCCTCCACCCGAGGCCGGATTTCCTCTATCCGAACTTCCTGGTGGTTTCGCGGTTGTTGCTCCCTGTTCCCTCTCATTTCGAGGAACTCCGGGCACGTGGACGTGAGGTGCCCTTCTTCTTGATGGAAATCACAATAGGGCAGGTCTACCCTGACCTCCCTCCTTCTCCTCAACTGCCCTCTCCTCCTCCCTCTCATGGCGATTTCCATTGCCTCCTCCTGGTCGGGGAGAGGGGGCCTTTGGCCTTGCCTACCTCCCTAGGGATTGAACTGTCCCCGACCCCCCTGACGGTTATCCCCTCCTTAATAACCCATCCGCGGTGCCTGATCCTGCCACTCCGGTCTCCATCCCAAACGGTGGGTCTGCTCCGGACGCCCCCACCTGGGTTGTGGCTGCTGCGGTGGCTGCTCCCTCTGTCGGGGCTCAGCCCTCCTCTCCTCCTGAGCTCGGCCCCCCCTTGGCCTCTCCTCCTCCACGGCCCACTTGGCCAACCTCCGCGCAAACTCTGGGTGCGCTGCCTCCATATCAGCTTCTCTGGCCGCCCTCTCCAAGAGTGCCTCAAAAGACACTGGAGGTGATCTCTTCAAATCCATCGCGAAGAATCCGGACTGGAGACCCAGGGTGAAGGCCACCATCATGGTGTGTCCCGGCATCTCCTGGACTTGGGACAGTTCCTCCTGGAACCTGTCCAGATAGCTTCCCAAAGTTTCCCCCACCCTCTGCTTGACGCAGAACAAAGACTCCGCCTCCTTCTTCCACTTCTTGGAAGTGGTGAATCTCAGCATGAACCCCCGTCGCAGGTCCTCAAAGCAGTAGACGGACCCGGTCGGGAGTTGATGAATGCACTCTCGCCTTTTCCCTGAGGTTGATGGCGAAGAGTCGGCACTTAAAGCCATCCGACATCTGTCGGATAGAGACCATGTCCTCAAACCACTGGATGTGGTGGACTGGGTCCCCCCTTCCGGAGTAATAGGACATCTCCGGCTCACGGAACCCCTCTGGAACTGGGGCTGAAGAGACGAACTCACTAAAGGGGCTTCCCCCCTCAGCCGGGCGAGATGGGAACTCCCTCCCTGCTGTCTCGCCGAAGTGGTACTCAGCAGCCGAGCCAGGGAATAGGACTCGCCCCTGGTACTCGCGCTCGCCTCTCTCGGAGGGCTCCTTTCCTGGTCGCCTGAGCGGCGCGTCGTCGCCGAGCGCGGGGGCGACGACCACCGGGACTGCCGGCGTCGCGCTCTCGGCTCGCATGCCGAGTACTGTCCTGACGAGCCTGAGGATCTCCTCCCTGAGCTCCGCGGGCACACCCAGCGCTGGGGGCGGAGGAGGAGGTGGCGAGTTGCCCCGGCCTGATCCTTGTCCTTCTTCTCCGGCCATCGATCCTGCGGAAGAATTTCTCTGCTGACCACTGTCCACGCTCACCGCACCAAAATATTGAAACCGAAAAATCGGTCTCTGTGGAGTTCGACCCTTGGGGAAGGGGTGGTCGCGCACCTACTCGGCTCCTGCAAGAAAATGACAAGAAAGTGAAGAACAAAGGACTAGACCAAGGGCCCGGCGCGGAGGTCCCACCACACACCCGGAAGATCTTAGAGCGCTTCCCCTCCTTAGCCGATTACCGGGCTAAGGTACCTCAGAAGGCGCTAGGAGATCCGAGAATTTGTCAGCCTGCCTTTCTGAGGTACCCCTTGGGTCCTATTTATAGAGAACTGAAAACGGCCTGCAAATAGCTTACCTCTGCGGATCTGAAATTACTGAAAGCCCCCTTGGGATGGCCTGCCAACAGCCGAACTCCGCTGTTATGAGGGGCCACGGGCAGGCCACCTGGGGCAGGATGGCCACTGGATCCCTTGCTCGGCCAGGGTGTCGAGTTCGAGCTCGCCTGGCGAGCAGCTCCGCTTCGGCGAGTGCGGACACGGCTGGCGAGCAGCCCTGATTCGGCGAGTGGGGGCTCGGCTGGCGAGCAGCCCTGATTCGGCGTGTGGGGGCTCGGCTGGCGAGCAGCCCTGATTTGGCGAGTGCGGGCTCGGCTGGCGAGCAGCCCTGAGCTCGGCGCGACGATCTCCGAGCTCGGTACGACGACCTGCCGAGTTCGAGCTCGGCGGGGAACCCTGCCCGGCCGTGAGGCGGTCTGGACCGGCCGGTCTGGCCTTTGTGGGCCCACTCAGTGGATACGGGGTTGTACAAGACGGTCAGAGGCAAGTGTAGAATTTTCGAACAACAAAAATAATGTTATAACAAAATCTGACATCTGAAAAATTATGTTATAACATAATTTTTTCTATCCAAGATTTCTGCGTTGACCACCAGTCCAACCGAACTAAGAGCATTCTTAGAGTTAGAGTGAGCCAATTGATTAAACCGGCACTCCCTCCTCCCTATTTCGCCGGTTCACCCTAGTAAAAAAATTATAACTTAAAAAGCTTGATTAACCCGGTTTAGTGCCATGCCTAAAATTCTGAACCCTCTTCTAAAATCCCGATCCCTCTTCTAAAATCCTGATTCATCGCCCCACTCTCAAAACCCTGACCCCTTTCTAAAATCCCGACTAGGGAAATTTCAAGAGCAGGGCGGCGACCGGCGGCGAGTTAGAGCGGCGAGCTCCGGCGAAATCTGGTGCGGCAACCTCCTCCACAAAATCGAAAAGCTTCAGTCTTCCTTCAGCCTAAACCTGATCCCCACATTTACCCTATCTCGGCGGCATCACGTGAATTGCAAATCGCGGTGAGTTCACGGGCGGCGACCATCGATGAGATCGACCAACGACGACACCCTGGAGCGACCTAGGTGACGCTTAAGCCTCTGCATTTTTGCATTGCCTTCCTCACCCCGATTTTACCGACGCAAGGTCCTCACAGCCACAGAAGCGAGTTGCCGGACGATTTTTGCGGCGCTAGTTTGGAATCGCAGAGCCTTGCTTTTCCAGAAATTTCCATTATCTGTGAGTATTAGTGCTTTTGGTTACCACTTTTCAATAACCTTTGCTAGGTGTTCCGATGACTAATAATCTAGTCATCATTTTGGGCGGATATACTACGTATATTTAAATAAATAATTACTTTTATTCGTTGTAATTCATAAAAACTTGTAAAAATAATATTTCATGCTCTAAATCTTATATTTTCTATTGTGTATGATTACGGAAAGTCTCGGGGGGATTTACGTACAATGCCCCGCTGTCACATCCAAGAGTTCACATGCGAGTCCAACTTGTCAGCACGGAGCTCGGCCGAATGTATTCAGCTCCTCCAGCCACCCATGCAAACTACCATTCATTATATATATATATATACATATATATATATATATATATATACATATATATATACATATATATATACATATATATATACATATATATATATATATATATACATATTTGGGGGCACACCATGGATTGAATATTGGCCATTGGATCATGAGAGAGAGTATGAGAGGGAGATATTTATGAGAGAGAGTGGAGGGAGAGGGAAAGAGAGGGTGCGGGAGAGATAAGGAGAGAGAGATAGATGGGGAGTGATAAAAAGAGAGAGAGAGGGAGAGATTAATTAATTTTTATAGAATAAATTTTGCAAAATTTTATAAAATAAAAATGGGAATAGTACTTCATATTTTTTTGCGGTCATTTTAAGTACTCATATGTATATGTTTTGAAAAAAAAATTTGGATGTGTGCGCAACCCGCTGATAGGCGCGCAGCCCGCAGCGGCCCATCTAGCACGGGCGAAGCCCGTGAGCAGGCGGGCGAAGCCCGCCTGGATGCGGCCGAAGGCCGCCCGAGAGCATCGAGCACGGGCGTAGCCCGTGCAAAGATGCTCGTGTGTGTGTATATATATATATATATATATATATATATATATATATATATATATATATATATATATATATATATACATACTATGTAAAATGAATGAACCCATGCAAGCTACCATGCATTATATATATATAATATAAGTAAAATGAATGAACCCAGCAAACTCGGCCTCCTCCATACATGGCCACCCCCACCTCCAGCAACTTCACCATGAAGCAAGATCAGCCGGCCTCCTCCAAGCAGCTCTACCTCCATGAAGAAACAGTCATCTCCGCCACTTCAAACAGTACCACCAGCCGGCCTCCTAGCTACTCCTAGCAAGCTCAGCCAACACCTCCAGCGCCATCCACGTCAACCTCCAGCGCCATCCACGTCAACCCGAGCTCGTCACTCCCTCCTCCTAGCATGCAGCCCCGGCCACCACCACTTCAACGGATCCGGATCCCTGGAGTTCCTGCGGGAACTCCAGGGGGTGGAGTTTCCCTTTTGCGAATAAATGGGGCGGAATTAGAAAAATTGGTTAACATGAAAGTTGTAGATATCCCCGAGACGAATAACTTTCATGCTGAATATTTTTTGATTTGAAGTCGTTTAGACCCCCGATTTGAACCCCCCCCCCCCCCAAAAAAATCTATCTTAACAGATCAATGGAGAGGGGATTCATTTCATGGACAAGATTATTTGTTTTAGCATCTAACGGGTTCTGCTTTCCCATTTCTTTTATTTTTTTTTATTCAAAAAATTCGTGATCATTAGATTTTTTTTGAACTTTTTCTGTCCACTAGATATGAAATAGATTCTCTCTATTTCAGTTGAAATGGAGAGGATCCGCATCCCAAATTATTACTCAGGCGACCCACCTGTGACTCATCGGTGACCTACAAAAACTAGCCTTGGGAAGAGGTTGGAGAGCCCCGAGGGAAAGAGAATAAAAAACATACTTTCACTTAAATTATTATTGATTTCAAGGAGAAGGCATCTTGGGAGAAGGAAACCGGTTAATTCAAGTTTGTAGTCTTATTCGTTTTTTGTGTGTGTTTAGCCGCTCTTATAATCTTGTATTTCACCTCTTTCAATTTAAAATTGTTCTTCAATTTGTAATCTCGTACTGTTATTTTTTGTAATCTCTTTTGTTTACTAGTAATAAAATTTCATTCCTCTTTTACGATGTAAAATAATATTCCTATTTCTATTTTCTCTTGCGCCACCTTCGTTCGTTTTATTTATTTATTTATTTAGGTCGTGCCATTTTTTATAAAAATGATTTCCCTCATCTTCATGAGTAACTAATCTCTATAGCGAGATGATCCAAGAATAAGATAATATTTTATGATTTAAGGATTTGTTTTTCTCTAATTATTGAACGTTTTCGAATTACCTATGATAAAAAAATTTGTATGGGTCTATATCGTCAATATATAGTTTTCATGTTGTTTTTGTTCTTTAGTTAGCCGAGAGACTCGTAAGACGAATCGTTCGCTCATAGGTAAAAGGAGTAGAACGTAACCCTCGAGAGAGGACGACGTAACTCTTCCGGATTGGAGTAAGATCCAATAGCGAGGTTTACTACCTAAAGCAAGTCTTAGGCGATGTGATTTGAGAACGAAAGTTATGTCAATACACCTAAACTTAGTTGAATCTAGCTATCCTCGAAAGAGAAGTGTTCATGCTTCGGGGGCCTCCACAGTCAAAGCCTCTTCAACAAAATAGAATTGCATTCTATTTTTCATTTCATATTTTATAATTCTGAGGTGATTCAAAGATTGGGCACTAGCATTTAAACCATCGAATTAATTCCGTTAGTGTTTCTAGTTTTTACTGTTCGCAACCCAAACTCCAAGTTCTAATTGATAAGATAATAGCGATTTTCCGAAGTAGAATTACTCGACCACCCCGAGTCTAATACGACCTTGATTTTCATAAACCTATACTGAGCAATTGCGGAAGCAAGGGTGGGAGTCATTTTGCCACCCTCGAACAGAGGTCATCCTCCCATGGGTATACGAGTTCTATGCGAATGGGAAATTTCCGTCGGAGGGGAGAGTCCTAGTACGTGGTAAAGAGGTCAACTTCTCCCCACAAAGCATCCGCGAGCATTTTAATTTGAACAATCCTTAGTGAGATGAGTACGACCATTTGAAGAATACGACTACTCCGGAAGAAGTCGTTGTCGTACTTTGCCATACAAAGGATGATGTTTTGGCCAATCCACGCAAGCATGTTTTCAATTCCACTAGTTTCACGAGGGAGGCTAAAGTGTGGATGATTTTTGTGAATGCAAGCTTGTTGCCTACAAAGCACGCAAATATATTTTCATGGGCAGAGCATTGATGATCTACTGTATACTTAAGGGAACCAAGATAAACACAGCCCAGTTAATGTTGAAATTGTTGAAGTGAAAGTGGGTGGTCGGGTAGTCCGGGCGACTTGGGCGGACTGACCGCGCGGACTGGTTTAGTTCGGCGGTTTGGTGGTCGGCGACCTGCGTTGCTGTTGCGGGCTGGTGTTGCGGACTGCGCGGACTGGTTGAGTCCGGCAGTGTTCTATGTTCTGCAGGTGATGCGCGCGGCCTGTGCGGATTGGGCTTCGAGTCCGCACATATTCCTTGATGTTGCGGTAAGCTGCGGTCTGGCCGTGGAGCTGGCGGACTGGCTTGGTATCCGCCGAGCTCGCGCTGTTCTGGATTTGCCTTGTGTAGTCCAGGTTTCTCCGTGTTCGCTGTGACCGGGCGGTTGTGCCTGTGGTCGCGGACAGTGCGAGATGGGGTTGGTATCCGCAGAGTCCGCTGTGACCGGGCGGTTGCCTGTGGTCGTGGACATTGCGATCTGGGTTGGTATCCGCAGAATCCGCTGTGACCGGGCGGTTGCTTGTGGTCGTGGACTGATGGTTGCGGTATCGTCTCTTGGCGATTTTGGTTCGTCCCATGCGGGCGGACTCGGCGGGATTGCATTGCTAGCTGCGTCCAAGGGGAGGTGACTCTATCTCATAGGATGGTGACTACACTCCTCACTCGGCCTATAAATAGGACCCCCCCCAGCACGTTATTCGAGAACAGAGTGAACAGTAAGTTGAGCTTGAGCATAGGCTGCGGACTGTGTTTGCTTATCCGCGCGGGCTGTTTTGCTTAACCGGGTTGTGTGTGCAGGTGGCGCGGCTAGCAGTGTCAAACCAGGAGTTTGGTTCTGACCTCTGTGGAGTTTGCGGGCTGCATTCGGCAGTTTCCAGCATCAACTTTTATCTCAAGTTCTTCTCTGTCCGCGCGACCTCGCGGTCTCTGCGGATAGGCGGCGAGTTCCTCTATTCAGCAGCAGTTCGGCAAATAACGGCATGTCCGCGCGACCTCGCGGTCTCAAGCGGACTCGGTGTTCAATTGGTTCCAGTTCAGTTCGGGCGGTCTCAGCGACCTGTGCGGCCTCGGCGGTTTCGGGGGTCTATCCGCCCGAGTTGTTTTGTTGTTTCTATTTTTTCTTGTACTGGCGAAATCATGTCTCGCCATGTATGCCTCGCCCTATAAAGAAGATTAATAAGAATTTGATCTTCTTGCTTCTGTCTTGCTTTGGTTATCTAAGTTGCTTCCTGTCTTCCGCATGTTCAAGTTGTGATCTGGGTAGCTTCGAAGATATTGATTTGGTGTTTGGACTACCTTGTTGATCAATTTGAGAAAGTTCAACATGGTATCAGAGGAAGGTTCAGTTGCTTGAGCGGTGATCAACAAGTTTGTTGTTGCTCTGTGTGCTTCTGAATGATAACTAAGTTAGTGTCATGAAAGGTGGGTTTGCAAGAGGTCTTGGTATTGAGCTTCTGACACCGACTAACTTCAAGAAGTGGAAGTCGTGCATGAAGAGCTATCTTCTGGGAGAGGAGTTATGGGAGGTCGTCGGTGGGGATGACCAAGTAGAAATCACTGCTGAGTTTGGAACAGCTGAACAGGTGAGAGTATGGAGGAAGACAAATGCCAAAGCTGAGTTTGCTCTCAAGCGGGCAGTGTCACATGAGCTCTTTGATCACATCTTAGGATGTGAGTCTGCTGCTGAGATTTGGACTTCCCTTGATGGGTTGTTCAATTGGAAGAATGTAGCAAGGCTACAATTCTTGGAGAATGAGTTGGCTAAGGCAACTCAAGGAGATCTTTCCATTTCGAAATTCTTCTTGAAGATGAAGAGCTTGTGTGCTGAGCTTTCAGCTCTTGATCCTGATAAGCCGATCTCCGAGGCCAAGCTGAAGAGGCACATAATCCGCGGTCTGCGGAAGGAGTATGTGGCCTTCGTTACTTCTGTTCAAGGCTGGGCTACTCAGCCCTCTCTTCTGGAGCTGGAAAATCTGTTTGCCTCGCAGGAGAGCTTGGCAAGGCAGATGGCCGGGGTGACAGTCTCTAAAGGAGCTAGTGATGCTCTCTTCACTGAGAAGAAGAAGAAGAAGAGATGGGAAGGGAAGAAGAAGCAGACTGCGGCTGGAGATGAATCTTCATCTTCTAAACAGCAGGAGGGGAGTTTTGCTCCTAAGAAGGACTGGAAGAAGAACCTGAAATGCTACATGTGTCATCAACCAGGCCACTTCAAGCGAGACTGCAAGGTCAAGCTGCAGCCTGAGCATGCTGCAGGCAAGGAGGAAGCCTCCTCTAGCAAGGAGGAAGCTGGCTGGGGTGGAGCATTCATGACGGGCACTTGTGTCCGTGCCTTGTCCACCGTTGACATGGAAGACGACTGGATCGTTGACTCCGGGTGTGGTCATCACCTCACCGGAGATATGTCAAAGTTTTCTTCACTGCAGGCATACTCAGGTAATGAAGCTATTATAACTGCTGATAATACTATTCATGCAGTAGAGAAGGAGGGTATTGTAACAGTGGGTAGTGATAATGGGCCGCTCACGTTAAGGAGTGTTTATCACGTACCGGGGATGAAGAAGAACTTCTTCTCTGTGACCAATGCGGTTGATGTTGGCTATCACGTTCTGTTTGGGCCAACAGAAGTGAAGTTCCTTCGCAACGTATCAGCGGTTAAGGCTGATGTTGCTCATATTGGAAGGAGAGTGAAGGACTTGTTTGTTTATCAACAAGCTCCTATGTTGCTCGCATGAGGGCCAATGATAGTGCTGCTATGTGGCATGAGAGGCTGGGGCATGTTGGGATGGATAAGCTGAAGGCTATGGCAAATAGGAGCCTGGTGAGAGGCTTGCCTAAGCTATCATCCTTCGATGATGGTCATGTTTGTGCTGGATGTCAGTATGAGAAGTCTCATCGTCTTCCATTTGATAAGTCACAAACAAGAAGCAAAGCACCATTGGAGGTTATCCATGGTGATCTGATGGGACCAACCGCTACTGCTAGCCTTGGTGGGAGCAGGTACATGCTAGTCTTGATTGATGACTACTCAAGATACACTTGGGTGTATTTCTTGAAGGAGAAGTCTGATGCCTTCCGGTTGTTTGTGGAGTTCAAGGAGCTGGTGGAGGGTCGGCTTAACCTGAGGATTAAAAAGCTTAGAACTGACAACGGCGGAGAGTTTGTCTCCTCCGAGTTTTCTAACTTTTTCAGGAAGCATGGAATCCAGAGGGAGCTCACTTATGCTCATACTCCACAACAAAATGGAGTAGCGGAGCGGAAGATCCGTCATCTGACGGAGACCTACAAATGTTGGCTTCATGCCAAGAGTATCCCAAGATCCTTCTGGGCGGAGGGAATATCTTGTGCAGCATATGTCATCAATCGGATGCCTCTAAGTCCGATCAACATGAAATCTCCCTTCGAGAAGTTGCTGAAGGAGAAGCCAAGCATTGAACACCTTCGGGTGTTTGGATCAACTTGCTATGTGCATATTCCTGATGCTCTGAGGACTAAGCTTGATGTAAAGGCAAGGAAGCTTGTCTTTGTTGGCTATGATGAGCGGAAGAAGGGATGGAGATTCATGGATCCGGTGACGAAGAAGTTTGTGGTGTCAAGAGACGTTGTCTTTGACGAACTGACGTCATATGGAGGAAGCTCGGTTGAGCTACCGGAGAGCAAGGTTGATGAAGGTCAGGAGGTGGCTGAGGTTGCTGATCAAGTGGAGCTCGCTGTGTCACCAGCAGCTCCAGTTGCTTCAAGTTCTGGGGGAGAAGCTTCTGGGTCAGGAAGCAGGGGGAGCATTGCTACAAGCTTGCCGGAGAGCAGAGGTGAACCAAAAGATGCAGCGGAGGTGGTGAGCAAGGAGCAGCCTCTTCGGAGATCAAAGAGGGTTATCAAGCCTCCAGCTCGCTACTGTGAAGGAAACACCGTGAGCTATGTCTCATGTTTCTTTGCAGGTCCTCTTGATGAGCGAGATCCTGCTAGCTTCAATGAGGCCACTGGAGTCAAGGAGTGGGAAGATGCCATGAGAGAGGAGATGAATGCTCTCAAGAAGAATGAAACTTGGGATCTTGTGCCCAGAGTTGATGGCATTACTCTGGTGACTTGCATGTGGGTGTTTAAGTTGAAGAAGAAGGCTGATGGGAGCATTGAGAGATTCAAGGCTCGCCTGGTTGCTCGGGGTTTCTCTCAGCAGTATGGAGAAGACTATGAGGAGACGTTCAGTCCAGTTGCAAAGATGACTTCAGTTCGGATGGTGATTGCTTTGGCTGCTTGCCAAGAATGGAGGATGTGGCAGCTTGATGTAAAGAACGCTTTTCTTTACGGAGAGATTGACAAGGACATCTTCATGGATCAGCCACTTGGATTCGTTTCTGAAGTTCATCCTGACTACGTCTGCAAGCTCAGGAAGGCTCTCTACGGGTTGAAGCAAGCTCCACGAGCTTGGTATGGGAAAATAGCATAATATCTCAAATTCTGCGGATATCTGGCTTCAAACTCGGACTCTAGCTTATTCATCAAGAAGAAGGGGGAGCTTCGGGTCTTGGTCTTGCTGTATATTGATGATATGATCATCACGGGGAATTCTGAGGAGGAGGTAGCTAGGCTTAGAGCTGAGCTAGCTATACGCTTTGAGATGAAAGACTTGGGAGAGCTTCATCACTTTCTTGGTCTCGAAGTAGAGAGGAAGGAGAGTGGGTTACTCATCTGCCAGAAGGGATATGCTGAGCGCATTGTGAATTGGTTTGTTTTAATTGAAGGGAAGACCTGCTCTACTCCTCTGGATCAAGGATTAAAGCTTCGACGAGATGAAGGAAGGATTCTTCCTGATCCCTTGGTGTTCAGAGCTCTTGTTGGGAGTTTGATCTACCTGACGATTACTAGACCTGATATAGCTTATGCTGTTGGTCGAGTAAGTCGGTTTATGGCAGAGCCCAAAAAGTCTCATCTTGTGGTGGCAAAGAATATTCTGAAGTATGTCAAGGCTACTTCTGACATGGGTCTTTTTTACAGAAGGGATGCGAGCTTTTCTTTGCTAGGATACACGGATGCTGATTATGGTGGTGACTCGGATGACCGAAGGTCAACTTCTGGTTATGTGTTCACTTATGGATCAGCGGGCATTTCGTGGTGTAGCAAGAAGCAGGACTCGGTATCCGTCTCTACTACAGAAGCAGAGTATAAGGCTTCGGCCTTGGCTGCTCGGGAAGCCATTTGGCTAAGGAGATTAGTAGATGACGTCCATGAAGAAGTGCAAGGACCAACTTTTCTCCGAGGGGATAATGAAAGTGCTCTCAAGCTGGTAAACAATCCAGTTTGTCATGCCAGGACCAAGCATATTGAGATCGATCACCACTCCATAAGGGAGAAGGTGTTGGAAGGATCTCTTGTGGTCGGTCATGTTCGGAGTGAAGATAATCTTGCTGACATCTTCACCAAGCCGTTGTCGAAGGGGCCTTTTCAGCGGCTTCGAGGTCTACTTGGTTTGATCACCACTTCTCACTTCAAGGGGAGTGTTGAAATTGTTGAAGTGAAAGTGGGTGGTCGGGTAGTCCGGGCGACCTGGGCGGACTGACCGCGCAGATTGGTTTAGTCCGGCGGTTTGGTGGTCGGCGACCTGCATTGCTGCTGCGAGCTGGTATTGCAGACTGCGCAGACTGGTTGAGTCCGGCAGTGTTCTGTGTTCTGCAAGTGATGCGCGCGGCGTGTGCGGATTGGGCTTCGAGTCCGCACATCTTCCTTGATGTTGCGGTAAGCTTCGGTCTGGACGTGGAGCTGGCGGACTGGCTTGGTATCCGCCGAGCTCGCGTTGTTCTGGATTTTCCTTGTGTAGTCCAGGTTTCTCCGTGTTCGTTGTGACCGGGCGGTTGTGCCTGTGGTCGCGGACAGTGCGAGATGGGGTTGGTATCCGCAGAGTCCGCTGTGACCGGGCGGTTGCCTGTGGTCGTGGACATTGTGATCTGGGTTGGTATCCGCAGAATCCGTTGTGACCGGGCGGTTGCCTGCGGTCGTGGACTGATGGTTGCGGTATCGTCTCTTGGCGGTTTTTGTTCGTCCCATTCGGGCGGACTCGGCGAGATTGCATTGCTAGCTGCGTCCAAGGGGAGGTGACTCTATCTCATAGGGTGGTGACTACACTCCTCACTCGGCCTATAAATAGGACCCCCCCGACACGTTATTCGAGAACAGAGTGAACAGTAAGTTAAGCTTGAGCATAGGCTGCAGACTGTGTTTGCTTATCCGCGCGGGCTGTTTTGCATAATCGGGTTGTGTGTGCAGGTGGCGCGGCTAGCAGTGTCAAACCAGGAGTTTGGTTCTGACCTCTGTGGAGTTTGCGGGCTGCATTCGGCGGTTTCCAGCATCAACTTTTATCTCAAGTTCTTCTCTGTCCGCGCGACCTCGCGGTCTCTGCGGATAGGCGGCGAGTTCCTCTGTTCAGCAGCAGTTCGGCAAATAACGGCGTGTCCGCGCGACCTCGCGGTCTCAAGCGGACTCGGTGTTCAGTTGGTTCCAGTTCAGTTCGGGCGGTCTCAGCGACCTGTGCGGCCTCGGCGGTTTCGGGGGTCTATCCGCCCGAGTTGTTTTGTTGTTTCTATTTTTTCTTGTACTGGCGAAATCATGTCTCGCCATGTATGCCTCGTCTTGTAAAGAAGATTAATAAGAATTTGATCTGCTTGCTTCTGTCTTGCTTTGGTTATCTAAGTTGCTTCCTGTCTTCAGCAAGTTCAAGTTGTGATCTGGGTAGCTTCGAAGATATTGATTTGGTGTTTGGACTACCTTGCTGATCAATTTGAGAAAGTTCAACAGTTAATTTCCGACCAACTCCGCGAGAAGACTGCAATGGATGGAGGAAGACAGTTATGGTACCCAACCTTGATCACTCATGAGTTATGTCGTTTTGCGGGAGTTGACATGAGGGAGGGGGACATTAGCACCTATGTTGGACACCATATCACAGAGACAGTGATCTTTAAGAATATCAAGGTAGGTGCAAAGCGGGCCCCAAAGCTGATAGTGGTACAGATCCTGACGACCGCATCGACAAAGACATTCCTGTAGCTGATAGTGGTACAGATCCTGACGTTCTTATGGAGAACTTTGAGTACAGAAAGACTTATCTTCGTTGTTAGCATGTTTACTCTTAGTCCATATTTGAGCAGGCACGACAAGAGCGGGTGATTACTATGCGCAAGGCAAAAATCCCAGTGATAGCACCTTCTTATAGGCTTCGTTCACAGTTTGATGATGAGGGATACCTGCTCGCATCTGATGGATCCAGAATTGACCCCACAGTGGTGGCCACGGCGGAAGAGGAAGAGGAAGTGGAAGACGACGGGAATGAGGGAAAGGACGTCGAAGACGATGGGAGCGTGGAAGAGTGAAGTGCTAATTCGACTCGATTTAGTCGTACTGCTTTTATTTTTGATAGATCTAGTTTTATGCTATTATCACTTCCACTTTAACAAATTCAACAACGATCACGAATCATTCGGGATAAAACAGAAAGTTCGACAAAACTCTAGAAAATAAAAAACTATCATCTGAGATGGATTTTAGCTACCGATCCAGGCATAAATGCTAATTGCTATTGTTAGAATAAAGAAAAAACATGAGCATTACTGAAACACAAATAACTATAGCGAAATACAAATAACTACAACGATGTTTAAAAAAAACACCGTAATAAAAACGTCACTAAAGGTCTAATTTGTAATAGTGAGAGCTTTTGATTGTGAGTTTTTTATTATTTTGGTGTTTTCATTAAGAAAGTCATAATCAGGTGTTTTGGTTATTTTGGTATTTTAATTAAGAAAGTAAGAATTTGTGTTTTGAAAACTTAGTATTCCTCAAAGATTATTTATTTGTTTATTGTTTATCAATCATCACAACAATATTTCAATGCATCATCACCATCAATAGCCTCAACCAAAAAATTTGGGGGCGGCTTATATGAATGCTCAATTTGGCTTGGTGATTTACTTAAGAAAATATGAATTTGGTGTTCTGAATATGGTGTGCATATATGAAATTTGGTTTGGATGAACAATTCCTCGACCCTCATATATTAGCGGTTTGCATAAAGTTAAAAACGGTATGCATATAACATTGCTCAGAATATATACTAGTATTCTTCTTGAAAAATACGAGGTACAACTAACGAGAATTTTTCGATAAGAAATTCGTATCTCTGAACAATGCAAGCTTTGGTGAAGTTGTTGGCTATTTGTAGTTGTGAAGAGATTTGTGATGGAGAAATGGTCTTGCACGAGTATCGTTGGCAAACATAGTGGCAGTCGATCCCAATGTTTTTCGTCTATTTATGAAAGACGTGATTTCTTGCAAAATAATGGTGTATGGTTAGAAATGGAGACGTCATGTCACTAAGAAGCAAACATAGCCAAGTGACGACCTCTACAATAGTGGTAACTAAAGCTATATACTCGGCCTTAATAATTGATCGTGAAATGACATCATGCTTATTTTTTTTTTCCATAGAAATCAATGGATAACAAAAAAATGCACAATAATGGATCGACGATCTGATGCATAGCTTGCTCGGTCAGCATTAGAACATACATGAAGCACATGTATGGAGTTTGATGTGAAAACTAGAGATCGAGATTTAGTGTCGGTATAGTATCTAGTACGAGGTTCATAAACCAATTGATTGACAATGTGAATGTTATGAGAAATGTTATGATGACTAATAGAGCGGTGTGTGGTGCATGGGCATGCCAACAAGTTGTCGATATCTGATAGAGTCGAAAATAATATGATCACCATCCCAAAGACACAACTTCAGATTCAACTCAAGTGATGCAAATCATGTTATGCAATCAATCAATAAGAGCCTCTATTCCAAGTATCTCATTAAGGAACTTAAGCATGCATGCATGTAAGCAATGTGGGACTTTACCTATACAAATGACTACGGATACGCTTCATCGGCTAGAGCGAATCTCATTGCATTGATCTTTCTACAACAGAAACGATGCATATCATGTTGTGTCGCAATGCTCCATTGGCCACTCTAATATCACCATCCTTTTGTAGATGGTTGGCGCCGTAGAACTCCGGTGAAGAGTAAAACATGTTTTAATATAAAATCTTCAGTACACACAAAACTATATTAATTCATGAAGTTTATTGAGAATAAAAACAACCACTACATTCATATAATATAGAGTTAATTGTCAGGGTCTTTCTTGGGAGTTTGCTAATAATTAAAGAGACCTCTCTATGTTTTGAAATACAAACACTTCACCTATAAAATTGCTTTTAGATGAATAATTATAAAATAAGCTAAAATATTTGTTGACTCAAGTTTATTATTTATATTAATTTGATTTTTCAAGTTTATACTTGCAATGCCTCATCATTTGTGAATTTATGTCTATAAAAAGGTTAAACTCAGAAAAAAAAAGAAAATATTGTAGCTGATTTCATCACTTTTCATCCAAAATTTTAACGAAAAGGGTTTTGTAAACGGAGCACATGACTTGGAACAGTGATTTTTGTAATTTTGAAATATAGAGGACAGCTATAAGGTCCATATAATTATACAAACTTTCAAGAAAGATCTCAGTATTTAACCCTATAATTATATAGCTTCTCAACAAAATGTTGCATTAAATATAGGGTTATTTACCGGGACCTCCCCCATGAAGTTTTTATAATTACTGCTTGCACCCCTCAAACTTTCGAAATTACATTTATCCTCCTTCAATGTTTATATTTCATAACCTCCGTGCACAAAAAGACCCCCCCCCCCCCAGAAGATTTACTTCAAGGGGATACTTTTGTGCATGAATGTTATGAAATGTAAACATTGACGGGGATTTTTGTAATTTCGAAAGTTTGAGGGGTGCAAGCTGTAATTACGCAAACTTCGAGGGGAGGTCACTACTAAATTCCAGGCCTTCATTGTTTTTCTTATTAACTTTAATGATTACATTATGCATATGTAATTTAGTGATTACATTAAGAATATGAGTTTTTATAATTATGTCAATAAAATAGTAACTTCCAGGCCTTCATTTCCTCCGGACTCACTACTAAATTCCAATTATTGCCAATATTTTATATTGTTTATAAACTTTTTGCTTCTTTAATTTGCCCCTTCACGCTTCCAAGTGTTCATATTGTGTTAGGGAGGAATCTGCAATAGCTTTCTTGAACAAGATGCTTGGTAGGTCGAGCTTACATTATATTCAAAAGCTTAAGGTTCTGTTTGGAAATGCAATAGCTTTCCCGAACACAAGTTTGAGAAGAAGAAAATGTAATTAGTAGCGTGTGGGTATGTAGTCACGCGCGCGCGCGCACACGCATTATTTTTTGAAAATTTCTACAAACATCAAAAAATGGGAGAACGGTATTGTCGTTTGTAGTCACATGGTTTGACATGTTCAATTGACTTGAATATAGTGTTGAAAAAATTGATGTATTTTGTTTTGTATGTTATTTGTTCATTGTATGACTTCTTTGAATCTCGCTAGTTCATTTGATTGTTTTAAGAAGCAAAAAAGTGATGAGACTTGCAGAGTTTTATCCTAATGATTTTTCAAGTTTAAAGTTTTTTAATTTAGAATTTCAACTCGACAACTACATTGTTAATATATATGAGAAGTGATGAGAAATTTTCTAATTGGAAAGACCTTGATCATCTATTCTTAAAGCTTGTTGAAAGAGGTAAACTTGTTGTTTATCAACAAATCTACAAGCTTTTGAAGTTTGTATTGATTCTTTACGTGGCTACTGCAAATGTGAAAAGAGTATTCTCAGTCATAAATTATGTCAAGAACAAGTTGCGCAATAGTTTGAGTGATCAAATGTTGAATGATCGTCTGGTTACTTTTATTGAGCGAGAAACATTTTTGAAAGTCAGTGATGATGATGCTAACGACGGTTTTGAAAAAAATGAGAACTTGTCGTGGACAGTTATAATAATGGACAATTATAATAATTTACTCATGTATTTTGTATTTTCCAATGTTAAGTAATTTTGCATGACTTTGTAATGTAATAAATTTAATACTAACTTGTTATTTTATTTTAAAAAAATTGTGCACCCATTATCAATTTCCTGAATCCACCATTGTTCTTGGGCATTGTTTTTTTTCCTAAAATGATGTTCAAAGCCAAAACACCATTGTGCATATTCGCCCTTGCATACTAGAAACGATGAGTTAGATTACCGATCATGTGGATCACGATGCACGTTTCGGGTTGTGTGGAAGGAAAAGAAAGAAGTGATTTGTCGGGCGTTGACAAATTGATTATAAAAATGAGTTATAAGTCTCAAATTTTCTTCCATCATTTGCAGAATATATATATATATATATCATGTGTAAATCTTCATTGATCTTTACTAGAGGCCTATTTGGAGCAAAATTGGGCTAGATTTTTATGTTTTTGGATACCAACTATAATATCAAGCATTTTATGCTTAGAAAATCATATATTTTTTTCCTGAATGGTTTGCTAATATAAATTATATTGTATACTAGTCATTCTCAAAATAATTGATTTGCTAATAACCAATGTTTGCTAATACTTCAAATGTTCCAATTTAACATCATGTCTATTTTGTTAATAGATTTTGCTGGCAGTATATTTAACTAGCAAGCCTAGTAATTCTTTTTCCCTTCCATATTACTTTAACTATGGAACGATCCTAACTTTTCCCGATCTCACTAAGGTTCCGTTTGGGGGGGACTTACTTATTTTCACCGGTCAAGCGGTTACGACCGCATGAACCGGACCATAACTACTTGACCGGTGAAAATAAGTCCCCACAAACGGAGCCTTAATATGGGAAAAGCAAATCAGTCGTAGCTTTCTCCGAGCAACCCTTCATCGACCAAGGGTCTGTTTGGCACTGCGGTGGTGATGATGAATGTTGTGGTTATGAACTGTTGGTTAGTGATATTAAGGCTCCGTTTGGGGGGACTTATTATCACCGGTCAAGCGGTCACAACCGCATGTGCCGGACCATAATTATGGTCCGGTACATGCGGTCGTGACCGCTTGACCGGTGAAAATAAGTCCCCCCAAACGGAGCCTAAGTTGTTTACTTCAATAATGGAAAACTAGTATCCACCTTTTTGACCATGCTTATCACATATATTTCATGCCAACTTTCAAACTCTCATCTGTCTTAGCTACCTCTCAACTCCAACCTACTGCTGGTAGAGAATGGTAAAAGTATCTAATTCTCTTCAAACTTTTGACAGATGGTTAGAGTTTCTCCATAAAGATTGTCAAGAATGACATTCTAAATAAAGAAGTGTGAAAGAATTTTCAAAGGATATTATGCTCTTCTTCACGAGTTGATGTCCTTTATACTAAACCCAAAGCGAGACGAGATCGATCAATATCATAAACAGAAAGAGTGAGAGAAGTGAGAGTAGAGGGAAGTCTAAGTCATGTTATTAGAACATAGAGTGTGATAATTATTATCATAATAAGGGTATAATTAGAAGTTTTGCTACTCTTTGAAGAATGATCGGAAGAAGATAGTGTCCATAAATACGAAGACAGACATTCACATTGTAGCTACCGCTTCTACAAATTATCGCGGGGAGATAGTAAATTTGACTTCTCTGCTCTCCTTTCCCTCCAAGATGTGTTACAATGTCGTCTTTCCATAATGAAGTTTCCCTCTACCATCGGGCGATAGGTGCTATAACGAGAGACAACCTCTTTTATGAGATTTTTCTACCTGCCTCGAGTTTCTCTAAGTTCACGTACAACAACTTCTTCGGGTCCATAGCGGATCGTTGACACAGGTTGACGTAGACTTGTTGTGTGGCTTAATTGGTTCTTGTTGTAGCATTCATAGTTCTTGTATCTGGTGTTGAAACATGGTTATCGGTTCAATGGAGTTCAAACTAAGAGGGAATAGTTCAAGTTACTTAGCCCGTTGTCGGGTGCACAAGACAGGTCTATTCGAGCTCGGAGTCAGCCCTTACTATATACGTAGAAGATGATTGCCTACTCAGACCCGGTGAGCGGCAGCGAGGAGGTCCCGCCACTCACCCTGAAGCGTTTCTCGCGTCTTCCCCTCCCAAAGCCAATGGTTGAGCTCGGCACCTTGGATGGCACGGAGCGAGAGCTCTCCAAAAATCTGGAGCTCAAGGAGGCCAGGTCTGTCTCTCCAAGGTGCTTTGATGGTCTATTTATAGGCAAACTCCAAACCAGGGGCAAAATAATTTTTGTGGCCTACTAATAGCAGCCTCTGCTTTTGGTTTTTGTTATTGGCACCCCTGATTGGATTACGGACAGTGGAATCATGCAGTTTGTGGTGGATATGGGCAGTCAGGCTTGCTAATAGTATAATGGACAATCTGTCGGTTTTCCTGTCGAGGCGAGTCAAGGACTCGTCGGGCTAGAACTCAATGTTCCCTGAATGCGCCATCGATGCAAGGATGGCTTCGTCGAAGCCCGTCTGTTGCAGTCTCCTGGTACGGTGAGTCGCCTCGCGGTTGCCTTCAGTCGGCACGGCGCAGGGTCGCCTTGCTAGCGCCTGCTCGCTCGGCCTTGTTGGCATGGTGGGGCTCGCCCTGCATCCCTTTTATGGGTGTGGGTTGTGTTGGGGTCGTCAAATTGGGATTGTACACAATCGCCGCTTCTTTGCGAGCTCGACAGAGGTCAAAAAGAAATCATCCAACCCCGATTTGATGAGTACAGATCGTTGCATGGTCGACTGCAATGTGATCCTCTCTTGCCTTTATAAATAAGGGGGGAAGGATACGACCTTCCCCAACAGACTTATTGGTCAATCTGCTACCACTTTGATATGGATGGACTCACCTGATTGAGATAACGTCAAGGTGGTGACCCTGTTCGGTCTGATCGGCGGACCTCCCCCAAAAATTCGACGGGTGTCGCGGGTCGATGAATCTAGCTATGAGCGAGAACACCAAACCGGCTCGAAGTGCCCTGCTCCAACAGACTTGACTTGTTCCGCAGCGCCCCCACGACGTGCGCCCTCCCTAGGAATGGTGGTATCGACCGGCGATGCGGGTCAGCTACCCCTGAGTAGTAAGTCTGCCACCATCATGGTAAGCGATTTTGTTCCCTCTTGGGTCGCTGATCTTGACCTTATCGTGCCTTCCTTTAAGTTACGTAGATCGTTGATGATGCCTTCATCCTATTTGCTGACACCGCTGATAGGCTTTGATATACTCAATATGCTCCATCAGAAGGCCGGTGTTGAAACCGAAAAATCGGTCCCTGTGGAGTCCGACCCTTGCGGAAAGGGTGATCGCACACTTACTTCTCTACTCACAAGCCCAAGGGTCAAGGGAGAGGGACCGGGAACAGACCCAAGGCTTCAGCACGGAGGTCCCACCACACACCCGGAAGATCTTAGAGCGCTTCCCCTCCTTAACCAAGTGCTGAAGCTAAGGTACCTCAGAAAGCGCTAGAAGACCGGGCACCAGCAAGCGTCTTCTGAGGTACCCCTTGGGTCCTATTTATAGGAAAAGATGGTCTGCAAATATCCAACTGTCACTATTTTCGAGGACCATAGGTAATCCAAAGGGGGTAACATGGTAAAAACACCCCACAACTGAAGGGCGGGCCGGCCCTGAGAAGAGCCCATTGGGCGGGGGCGGCGAGTATGGGCGCGAGAAGGCTTCCCCCCACGCCGAGGTGAAAAGCGGCGAGTGAGCTCGCCTCTCTCAATGCCACAATCCGGCTCGCCTCGCCTCAGGCCTGGAAAGTTGGGCCTGAAGCCCCTGCTCGCAGATGACGGTCGCGTTGGCACTCGCCAACCCCTCGGCTCTAGACGAGCACGTACTCGGCCGGCCCCACGATGAATGGCCTCCTCTCGTCGGGCTCAGCTCCACGATCTTTGAGCCCGGCCCGACGATTGCCGAGCCCCTACTCGGCATGCTGGGCTCGGCATGTCCTGCTGAACTCGCCTGTGGCTCGGGGGCGGTCTGGGCCGGCCGGATCGGCTCCTGCTAGCCCACTCGCTGGATACGGGGTTGTACACAATCCCCGCTCTTTGCGAGGTTGGCACAAACTCGAAAAGAAACATCCAACCCACTAGGATCCTGCGAGTGCGACAGGAGCCGAAAGGAATCTCTTGGTAGGACCCACCGATGGCTATATATACATGTCATGCCTGCTCGACTGACCCCCGCCCCTCTCTTTACTTAAGCCCTGCCGAGATGCCACTCCCGAAATAAGTCATGGAACGACTCGCGAAATCGCGCGAGGAGACCGCCCTTCGTGCCGCAGCCCTGATGGATCTGAGCGCCCCGGCCCGCCGTTTTGCTGAATTTGGCTCGGCCAAGAGGGCGAGGCCCTTTCCTCCCGAGGCCGAGCACATCTTTGTCGACCTAAAGAATACTTTAGCCCATGGCTCCGACTCTTCCAACCGTTCTGCCCTGGCCCCTCATGACAAAGATTTTGTGGATCTCACCGCCGAACAGGACCAAGGCGGCGAGGTCTCCACACCGAGGGTCGAGGGTCTACCCGCCAAGGAGCCCGAATCCCCCCTGACCCGCGCCTGCGAGACTCGCCCCTTGTCACCAAAATCGTGGAGCCAGATTCGCGGGGGTCGGTATCGCCGGCTCGCCTTCACTCTCAACATCCCTCCTCTGCTCCTGCGATTACTGGGATGGACGCCGAGCATACATCCGCTCCTGCTTCCCCCCAGGACACTGAAGGTATGCCCCTGACCTCCTCATTTTGCATTTGATTCTAACTGACGCTCGCCCCTCCCACTCGCTATCTCGACTTCCCTGTGCAGGCTTCCCAAACCGATCTGGGGCTGATGACTCAGCCGAGCAGGCCGTCTACTCGCCCCTTCCATCGCCGCGTGCTTTGGAAATCTTCTTGGACTCGGAGGTGGACAGCCCCGAACGGTCGAGGCGGAGCCAACTGGTCCTCAAAAAGTTAGTACACGAGCTCCAGGAGCTGAAGAAAGACAATTCGAGATTGCAGGAGGAGTGCGCGCGACTTGCTGGCGAGCCGAGGATCAGCTCGGTGTATGCGGCGACGTCTTCCTCCATACTCTTCGACGAGATTGACGAGAACCTGCGAGCGGCGAACAGGAACCTGGGGCAGCTTCGGCAACTTTTTGCGCAGCAGCTTGCGGCATCGGGCCGGCGAGACCGGGGTAATTGAGGACGGCTTTCTCGCGAGCCGACCGGTACTCGCCCCCATTGCCGCCTGGTCTACGCGCGCGCTTTTCTGATTTTCTTTGCTCTGGACAATTTTCTGTTTAATGCTAAATAAAGTGTATAAATTTTATCGCGCGAGCAAGCCTTTTCTTATTCGAGTGGTGCGTGCCTTTTCGGATTCCTTAGCTAGGCTCGCCTAGGTCGGTGAGTACAGAGCGATGAGACGGGATACGCGAAGCGGGGTATGTGAGCCGGGCTGGTCAGTCGGTTTCGCTTCCCCTTCCTTTTCTATAAATAGGGATCCCCACCTACCCCCGGCTACGCCTTTATTGCCTTCTCATCCCTTCCTTTCCTTGCCCTCCCTACCTTCTGCTCGCGCGCCTTCGTCCCCTCCGCGAGCATGGGTAAAGGAAACCCCGACTCCGAGGGCCACTCCAAGTGCGCCCAGAACTTCGCGGATCACTGCTTTTTTGAGGGGAATACCACGGCGAGCGAGCTCGCCGAGTTTGTGGCGGATTACGTTCCCACCGGCTTTGTGGCCCGCCTCCCGGCGGAGCATGAGGCCATTAACTCATTCTTCGAGGACGAGCTCGCATTCCCCATCTCGCACTTTGAGGTGGGGTTGCGCCTGCCGCTCTGGCCGGAGGTCCGCCAGGTACTCAAGTACTACGGCGCTGTGCCCGCGCAGCTCAACCCCAACGCTATTGCCATGATAGTGGGGTTTGCCTGCTACCTCCGCCGAGAGCGGATCGAGTTCAACCTAACCGTCTTCCGCAAGCTTTTCTCCTACAAAGCCAACGCCGACGGGGTCGCCTTCTTTGGCGGCACGTCCATAAAGATCCGCGAGGTCGCCAACAAAAACCACAACTGGATGTCGAAGATTGCCTTCATCCGGGGCGACCTCGGCAATATCCCGTTCTCGCCCTTGCCTAAGAGCGAGGAGGTTTACCGGCCGCCGTCAGTGTCTGGTAATGATGCCGAACTCCACAAGTTCTTCTTGTACAAGGACTTCGAGGTCGCCTTCCTCCGTCGCGGCCTCGAATCCCTGCCACCTATCCTTCCCGGTGAAGGTTTGTCTCGCTCACCTTCCGCTCGCCATTTGGCCTAACCGACCAGAACCTCATTCTTTGTCTAAGTCTTTTTGCAGGGGAGCGACTGATCCCGGTGAACCCTCCCTTCGCCGACCCGGGGGTGTTTTCGGATCCGCTCGAGCGGGCTCGGGCCGCGGCTGAGGCGTGCCGGGAAGAGAAGGTCAGGGGGAAATCCTCCAGCAAGAAGCGGTTGGAGCTTGGGGGGCCGAGCTCGGTCCACCGCCCCTCGACCCTTAAAAGGGCGAAGGTGGTCTCGCGAAGCCTTCCACGGCAGCCCGCGTCGCCCGTCAGGTTCATGAGCTCGCCGGAGGTTTTTTCCGACGAAGCCCCGGCGAGCCCACTGAAGGAGATATCATCCCCCCGCGAGAAGGTCGCCCCTTTCCTCCCTCCATCGAGGAGGTCGCCCCCAGTGGCTCGGGAGCTCCAAAGGACCACTCTCACTTTGGGAAGGGGGGAAGGAGCAAGGACGCGGCCGGCGAGCCGATGCTGCTCTGGGATGAGGGAGCCCATCGTGTTTCCGTCTCCACTCGCGCTCCTTCCTGGGGAGCTCGCCGGCCTCCCACGGGCCACGCATTTGCCCTTGGCTTCGGCCTCTATGGCCGGGAGGGCGCCGACGCCTACACGAACCTGACCCCCCGGCAGATAGGTCACGAGGGCCTGCAGGCGCATCTGAGGGCCTTTGAACTCCACCATATGATGGTCCGCCGTGGCTTCCAGCTCAGCCAACTCCTGATCAAAGCCGAGCAGGAGCGCGACCTGGCGACGGAGAAAGCTGCCGACGCGGAGCGGCGGTTCGGCATCGCCGAGCGCTTACTCGACGAGGCTTCAGGCGGGCTGGTAAGAGTCGACCAACCCTTGTTTTAACTTGGAAAATGTTTTTCAGAGAGTTTGACCCTCTTGTCTTTCAGGATGTCGAGTCCGCCAAGGTGCTGCAAGCTCGCGCCAGTGAGCTGGAGGGCGAGACTGCCCTGCTGCGGCTCCGACTCGCGGATCAGGAGGCCGGCTCGCGCGAGCAGGAGGCTTTTGCTGCTCGGTCGGCGGCCGAGGTGGAGTCGCTAAAGGAGCAGAACCGCTGTCTCCAAGGCGAGGTCAGCCGGCTGACGGAAGCCCTCTTCCCTCCAGACAGTGCCGAGCCGCCTTTTCCCTACAAGCGGCCCCGGGTCTTCGGCGAGGGGGAGGTTATGGAGCGGCTGCGAGTCAACTCGATCGAGTCTGCCGAATGCCTCCTGAATGCCATGAAGGGGTCGGGGATTCTGGCCGAGGGCTGCGAGGAGGTGGCGGTCCGGGACCTTCTGCCGAGCCTGTTTCCGCCGTCTCCGCCCAGCGAGAAGGAGGAGAGCTTCGGCTCCCTTTTTGATGGGGCGAAGGGCAAGGAACGATCGCTTGGGGGCGAGGAGGACCGCCATTCGGGAGAGGAGGGCGAGAGCTGACCGAATTCCTCCCTTTCCTTTTTTCTATCTTTTTGTAATCATCCCCCCTCTTTTTCTGTAATCTCGTCGGGGCGAGCCCTTCCTTCTTTTGCGATCATAATGAAAGGAACTTTGCTTCTGACTTCTTCTTTTTTCTCTTTTTTTTTGCGCTAGAATGCACGTGAGTTAGGATTCGCGTTCGGTGAGAGGCCTTGGGCGTTGGCGGCGACCAGGCTCGCGAACTCTTCGCTTACCCGCGAGGCGATCTTGGCGAGAACGGTTGTCGCCGGCGCCCGCTTGTCATACCGAGGAATGCCCTCTGCCGAGCAGACCCCGCGAGAACGGGCTCGCCCCGGGGGGGTTATGTTCTTCCACCAACCGGAGGTGGATCGAAGAACCCCTTTTTGACAGAAAACCAAGGGGGACAGGACCCCTTGAGCTCGCCCTTCTAACTGGTGGATTTGCTCGGACACGCTTGTCATGTGTCAACTTCCAGGTCCACCCCCCGGACAGTAATGACGTCCATCGAGACCCCGGCCCTGCCAGCTTGGAGGGAGCCTGACAGCGGGAGAATCGAGACTTAACCCCAAAGCGAGAAGACTTGGAACAATTGCCTCTCCCGGGTGCTACCACCAGGCCAGTCAGCTAGATGGGAGCCTGAGGGCGGGTGTTGAACATCCTTCGGGCTCAGCTCCAGGGTCATAACGACGTCCATCGAGACCCCGGCCCTGCCAGCTTGGAGGGAGCCTGACAGCGGGAGAATCGAGACCTAACCCCAGAGCGAGAAGACTTAGACCATTTGCCTCTCCCGGGTGCTACCACCAGGCCAGTCAGCTAGATGGGAGCCTGAGGGCGGGTGTTGAACATCCTCCGGGCTCAGCTCCAGGGTCATAACGACGTCCATCGAGACCCCGGCCCTGCCAGCTTGGAGGGAGCCTGACAGCGGGAGAATCGAGACCTAACCCCAGAGCGAGAAGACTTAGACCATTTGCCTCTCCCGGGTGCTACCACTAGGCCAGTCAGCTAGATGGGAGCCTGAGGGCGGGTGTTGAACATCCTCCGGGCTCAGCTCTAGGGTCATAACGACGTCCATCGAGACCCCGGCCCTGCCAGCTTGGAGGGAGCCTGACAGCGAGAGAATCGAGACCTAACCCCAGAGCGAGAAGACTTAGACCACTTGCCTCTCCCGGGTGCTACCACCATGCCAGTCAGCTAGATGGGAGCCTGAGGGCGGGTGTTGAACATCCTCCGGGCTCAGTGTTGGTACCCTAGTTTGGATTTGAGTTAAGTCTTTCCTTTTAGTCTCTTGACCCAAGATTTATCTATGGTCAAAGTCTAGTTGTAGAGTATTCTCTTTTCCAGTAAAATTCTGGCTAAGGGATTTTCCGGTTCGACTATCTTCGAACGCCGATCGACTATCGTCGATCAGCCGGTCGACGATCGTCTGTCTTCTGTCAGCTCGACGTTCTGCTAGATCGTCGAGCTCTGGTCGACTATCTGTCTAGATAGTTCGACCATCTGCTGTGTGATAGGTCGACTATCTATTGATAGTTCGACTATCCGCTCTTGCTTTGAGCTCCGGTCGACGCTTTAGCTTTGAGCTAAAGCTCGACGTTTTCTGTCAGCTAAGCTCGACGTTCTCTGTCAGCTTCGCTCGACGCTTTCTGAGTCGGTCGACTATTTGCCTGGATAGTTCGACTTTCTGAGTCGGTCGACTATCTGCCTGGATAGTTCGACTTTCTGAGTCGGTCGACTATCTGCCTGGATAGTTCGACTTTCTGAGTCGGTCGACGATCTCAGTGGGTTGGTCGACGATCTCAGTGGGTTGGTCGACGATCTCCGAGGATCGTTCGACTATCTCTTTCCTGCTTTTATTTATAATATTATATGTGTTTTATTCCTTGTTTTATTTCATGTATGTATAGCATATTTTATTATAGTTTATTTAATTGACCTTATGCATATACCTGCTTCTATCCTTTATGCATAAGTCAATTCTTTCTGACAATGTATTTTGTCTTATTATCTGTCTTACTTTTAATGCAGCTGTCCTTTATAGCCGTTGGCTGTAAAGAGTTATCTGATGTAACTTTATCTAATATCCTTTATTAGATTGCAGCTGCAGTAGCTTTATGCTTTATATAGAAATATATATGCAAGACTTGTTTTGTCTTTATGTTAATTGCAGCCCAGATTCAAGATCTGAGAAGAAGACAAAGCTCAACTCAAATATTAGAGCCGTTGCTGCTGCTCCTATTTAAAAGAGTTCTTTTGCAAAAAGAAACAGATCTCTACTACCAGCAATATACAGCAGTAGAAAGAAGAAATCAAACAGCTGCTCTCAGGATTCAACTGAGAAGATACAGCTGCTCTCAGCAATCATCCATCCATCTGAGAAGATATCTCTTCACTCTTCTTCAACCTGAGTGCTCCTGTTCTAGGAAGATACACTCAGAGATATTGAAGAAGAAGAAGAAGAAGAAGGAAGCTGAAGAAGAACATCCATCCAGATCTCTAGTCTTCTTCAAGCTTTTCCTTCAGAACTTCAAGACAGTATTCTGTCTTGAATTCTGAAGAGGCCTTGTGCTTCTCTAATCTATTTGTAAAATAGAGAAGACATTCTAATCCTCTTCCCCCCTCCTGTAAAGGGTTGTTTACTCCCTTCAAAAGTAAAGCTTGGTTTTTAGACACCTGATCAAAAGTCTAAAGGGTCTCTAGATCTACCTGCAGCAGATCTTGTTGGTGGCAGGGCACCTGATCAAAAACCTGAGTGGATTCCTACCGTGTGGGTAGAAGAGTGGACGTACCCAGTGTTTGGGGAACCACTATAATATCTTGTGTCGTCTGGTTGCTTGATTTATTATTTGCTTTGTGGCTGTGATTAGTTTTAACTAGGATTGCTAGTTGCTGATTAGGATATCCAAGCCTTAACTGTAATTACAGTTAGCTTGAGTTTGTGCACAACACTTTGTGTTAGGCTCTAGGGTTAAATCTATATCTATAATCTTTCATTCCGCACTTCACTCCAAGGGAGTTGGGTAGACCATTAAGTTTTGTCTTGTGCAAAATTTGAAAACTCTATTCACCCCCCTCTAGAGTAGTATCTATCCCTTCACTTTCAATTGGTATCAGAGCGAGGTTGGCTGACTGAATAGGCTAACACCTAAGTCACAAGATCCTGATAGATACCAAGGATTATAGATATTCACTATCACTTTCATGGCCCAGTACAATGATTATTTTAGCACCAGACCTCCAGCTTGCAACTTAGCTGAGTTTAGCATCTGGAAGACAAGAGTCAAATTATATATGAACTCTTTAGATGAAGAAATTTTTTTGTCTATTTTGACAGGTCTCCCTACTTCAGCAACAACAAAAAATGCCAGGCTAGCTGATGCCAGAGCAATGAACATTCTTGCAAAATCAATGTCTGATGACATTTTTCAAGAGATTGCTGAATGTCCATCAGCTAAGGAGATTTGGTTGTACCTTCATCAAATGGCTTCTGAACCCTTGGACGAAATATCAGAAGGAAGCCACATCATCTCATCTGAAGGAGAATCAACATTCCTAGATGTTATCTGGGATGTCTCAGATGATGACTCATCATTTGAAGATGAAGAGGAGGAAGCAAGGGCCAAAGCATTTTGCATCATGGCCATAAATGCCTCCTGCAGTAATTCAGAAGCTGAACTAACAGAAGGAAAATCAAAACCTGAAAAGGTTCAGGTAATATCAAAATCTGTTTTTAGTTCAGTCAATTTAGATATTCAAAATTGCTGCCAAGTTTTAACTATACCTGAGAAGGAACCAACACTTCTCAGAGAAATGTTTTCTTTATATTTTAATGAGTTCAGATTTGAGAACTCAATTTGCTTTTTCATAAATTTGTTTTATTATCAAAAGGATAAATTACTTAAAATATTTTCAAATACTTTTATTATTTGGAACAGATTTATTAGGAAGCATTTTCTTTTCTTATAGCTGATTATATCTGATTGATATTTTGTTCAAATAGTCTGTTTGGATTTCTGTATAAAGAAATTCTCTGTCAGATAACTCTATCTCTTATAGATCCTTTTCTAATTTCATTTAGATTGAGTCCTCTACTCTAGTTGCATTTGTCAGCTGAGTTTGAATCTCGTCTAAATGAAAAGAAATTCTATAGGAAGGAAGATATCTGATTCTGCTTTGTTTTGATACAAAACCCAAATTAAATTTGCTGGATAAAATATCATTTTTGCTGCTAACATACCCTTTTTCAAGGAGAGAGCAATCTCTACCATAGCTTTCTGCAGGTATTATCTACAAGAGTTTGCTGGATGACTCAATCAAAACTCAAAGTCATCTCAGCCTTCTTCAATCACAAGTACTGCATCAACATAGGGGGAGATTGCAAATGCCAGCTAAGCAAAGCTTTTATTTACATATTTTATGCTTTGCTTTATTTATTTTGCTAATAGGATCCTCACCCAAATAGGGGGAGATTGTTGGAACCCTGGTTCTGATTTGGGCTAGGATCTCTATTAGGTTGTTTTAGTTTAGTTTATTTAATTCTTGTTATTTTTAGTCTTTGAAAGACTTAACCCAAATAGGGGGAGATTGTTGGTACCCTAGTTTGGATTTGAGTTAAGTCTTTCCTTTTAGTCTCTTGACCCAAGATTTATCTATGGTCAAAGTCTAGTTGTAGAGTATTCTCTTTTCCAGTAAAATTCTGGCTAAGGGATTTTCGGGTTCGACTATCGTCGAACGCCGATCGACTATCGTCGATCAGCCGGTCGACGATCGTCTGTCTTCTGTCAGCTCGACGTTCTGCTAGATCGTCGAGCTCTGGTCGACTATCTGTCTAGATAGTTCGACCATCTGCTGTGTGATAGGTCGACTATCTATTGATAGTTCGACTATCCGCTCTTGCTTTGAGCTCCGTTCGACGCTTTAGCTTTGAGCTAAAGCTCGACGTTTTCTGTCAGCTAAGCTCGACGTTCTCTGTCAGCTTCGCTCGACGCTTTCTGAGTCGGTCGACTATCTGCCTGGATAGTTCGACTTTCTGAGTCGGTCGACTATCTGCCTGGATAGTTCGACTTTCTGAGTCGGTCGACTATCTGCCTGGATAGTTCGACTTTCTGAGTCGGTCGACGATCTCAGTGGGTTGGTCGACGATCTCAGTGGGTTGGTCGACGATCTCCGAGGATCGTTCGACTATCTCTTTCCTGCTTTTATTTATAATATTATATGCGTTTTATTCCTTGTTTTATTTCCTGTATGTATAGCATATTTTATTATAGTTTATTTAATTGACCTTATGCATATACCTGCTTCTATCCTTTATGCATAAGTCAATTCTTTCTGACAATGTATTTTGTCTTATTATCTGTCTTACTTTTAATGCAGCTGTCCTTTATAGCCGTTGGCTGTAAAGAGTTATCTGATGTAACTTTATCTAATATCCTTTATCAGATTGCAGCTGCAGTAGCTTTATGCTTTATATAGAAATATATATATGCAAGACTTGTTTTGTCTTTATGTTAATTGCAGCCCAGATTCAAGATCTGAGAAGAAGACAAAGCTCAACTCAAATATTAGAGCCGTTGCTGCTGCTCCTATTTAAAAGAGTTCTTTTGCCTTTGGGGACGGTAGAGGGAATGCGATTGATGAGGTAGCAGGAGATGAGGACCGCGTAGCCCCAATAGCTACGAGGAACATGCATCTGCGTCATGAGAGTGCGAGCAACATCGAGGAGGTGACGGTTTTTACGTTCCGCCACCCCATTTTGCTGGGAGGTATAGACGCAGCTAGTTTGATGAATGATGTCATGTTGCGTACAGAAAGAAGCGAAATCACTACTCAGATACTCTTTTGCATTATCAGAGCGAAAAATTTTGACAGAAGCATCAAATTGATTTCTAATCATATAATAAAATGAAGTCCATACAGAAAAAAGTTCGGAGCGATCCTTTAATAGATACACCCACGTACAGCGAGAATAATCATCAATAAAAGTTACAAAATAGGAACTTCCACGCCCGATGGTGAGGGTAGGGGAAGGTCCCCAGACATCCGAGTGAATAAGGTCGAAGGGCTTGGAAGAGCCACGACCTTGCTTAGGAGGAAAGGGGGAACGGTGATGCTTGCCCAGTTGACAGGCATCACAGTGGAGAGGAGAGTCCTGCTGAGGGAGGTGAGGAAACAGCTGGTGGATGAGACGCGAGGGAGGATGCCCCAGGCGAAGGTGCCACTGAAGAAGATCTGTAGAATCGGGAGAGAAGACGGTAAGAGCAGATACATCATCAAGGAAGTAGAGACCGCCCCTCTCAGTCCCAGTAGCAAACGTCCGCTTGGAGTCCGGGTCCTGAAACGAACAAGAAGAAGGAGTAAATGTTACCGAACACTGAAGTTGCTTGCAAAGAGAAGTAACCGACAATAAATTGCACGGAAACTTGGGCACATAAAGAGTATCCGCCAGGCGAAGGGACGGAGTAACTTGAACCATGCCCGTTCCATGCACCGGAGAGGGAGAACCATCCGCAACGAGAACAGGGGGCAACCGATCATGTGTTTCTAGGAGAGAAAAACACTGAGGATTGCCCGTCATATGATTAGTGGCGCCAGAGTCGATTAGCCATTTACCTTGGGTAACCACGTGGGCACTACCTGAAGTCGTGGCCACGGAAGCAGATGGCTTGGAAGAAGGAGGAGTATCACCAGCGGGACGAAGATGCGGATGCTTTGTCCAGCAGCGGTCAACCAAGTGTCCTGGGCGGCCACAATGAGTACAGAGGTAGCGAGAAGGGCCACGCCCTCCAGAGTGGTTACCACGACCACTAAATCCACCACGATGAGCCTGGTGGGCATAGGCCTCTAGAGCCGGAGGATCGGCAAGCAAGGGGCGTTGGAGCAGAGAGGTAACAGCGGCGATGCGGGCAGCAGTAGCATCCAGGGTAGGAGACTCGGCCTCGCCAAGAATTTGCTGCCGGATCATATCGTATGAGTCCGGAAGCCGCAGAAGGTAACAGACCACTAGGAGCTCCTGGAAGTGCTTCAGCTGAGTGGCCACATCTGCCGAGAGAGGACGATTTTGTAGAATCTCAGCTCCAAGGGCTTGGACTTGTTGGTAAGCTGCAGGAGGGGACATGGACTGGCGAGCAAAGAGATCCGCGTAAAGGGTATAGATGCGAGATGTTTGTCCCCCCTTGGAGTAGAGAGCGGCCAAGTGATTCCAAGCTTGTTTTACCGTCTCATCGTGACGGATGACAGGAAGACATTCATCAGACAAGCTGTTCGCCAGCCAAGTACGAACCAGCGCATCATTCGCATCCCAGTCAGTAAACTGGGCAGAGTCCGCAGGCGGAGGGTCATCGGTAAGATGATGACGCTTGCGCTGAGAGCGGAGAAGAAAAGTGAAGGAGACACTCCAGTCGGGATAATTGGGCCCCAACAGCTTAGAGACGGTGCCAAGATTCCCAGAAGCAGGAGGAGGAGGAGGCGGTGGAACAACGACAGTAGACGAGGTGGAGCCATCAGAATTGGTCATCCTGGAAGAGAGGTCGCGCGGTTAAGAGGAGAGACCGCAGCGGTCAGAGAAGGAAGAGAGGAGTTCGCAGCGGTCACAATTAGACCAGCGGCAAGCAAAGCCACGACCAAGCTGCGAAGTACAAGAGGAGAAGCCGCACGGGTAACAAGGGAAACCGGGCGGGAAGAAGAAGAAGCCGCGCGGATAGAGAGAGCAAGAAGACCGCGCGAACAAAAAAAAACAAACCGTGGCGGGCAGAGAGGCCGCCTAAACAAGTCAGAACTCGTGCGAACAGAGAGAAATCGCGCGGATAGGAAGAAAAAGATCTGCAGCGGTCACGATGGTAAACACCAGCGGCCAGAGAAGCCACGACCAAGCCGCAGAACCAAACAGAGGGAGAGAAGTCGGGCGGCTAGCAGACAGACCGCGCGAACAGAAGAGGAGGATAGAAGAATCCACTGGAGAAGAGAGCTCGCGCGAGCTGAAAGACAGGCCGCGGAGAGTAGGCAGAGGTCGGACGGACAGAAGAAAACACAATCAGGAGGACTAGATCGGGTCCTCTGATACCATGTAAGAAACGAACTAGAAACAAGCCGGAACGGGTATAACTGAAATTTTATTATTAGAAAAAGGTATCTATTACAAAGGTATGGCCTCCCTTATATAGAATGGAGGAGATGGGAGAGAATACAAATACCCAATGTGGGACTAAAAATACAAAAGACATCATCTACAAAGCTAACTGCCAAACCGCCAAGGAGACCGCCTAACCGTGCGGTTAGTAGGAACTAACCGCCCGGTCACTACCAGAGAACACGCAGCCGACCACCAAGATCCCAGAGATTAGCCGGCAGGCAGCCCGGCTACCAAACCGCCAGACCGCCCGGCTACCAAACCGCCAGATTAGCCGGGCTGACCGCCCGGCCACCAGACCGCCAGTCTTAGCCGCCTGTCCGCCCAGGTCAATACATCAACAAACTGAGAAGATACAGCTGCTCTCAGCAATCATCCATCCATCTGAGAAGATATCTCTTCACTCTTCTTCAACCTGAGTGCTCCTATTCTAGGAAGATACACTCAGAGATATTGAAGAAGAAGAAGAAGGAAGCTGAAGAAGAACATCCATCCAGATCTCTAGTCTTCTTCAAGCTTTTCCTTCAGAACTTCAAGACAGTATTCTGTCTTGAATTCTGAAGAGGCCTTGTGCTTCTCTAATCTATTTGTAAAATAGAGAAGACATTCTAATCCTCTTCCCCCTCCTGTAAAGGGTTGTTTACTCCCTTCAAAAGTAAAGCTTGGTTTTTAGACACCTGATCAAAAGTCTAAAGGGTCTCTAGATCTACCTGCAGCAGATCTTGTTGGTGGCAGGGCACCTGATCAAAAACCTGAGTGGATTCCTACCGTGTGGGTAGAAGAGTGGGCGTACCCAGTGTTTGGGGAACCACTATAATATCTTGTGTCGTCTGGTTGCTTGATTTATTATTTGCTTTGTGGCTGTGATTAGTTTTAACTAGGATTGCTAGTTGCTGATTAGGATATCCAAGCCTTAACTGTAATTACAGTTAGCTTGAGTTTGTGCACAACACTTTGTGTTAGGCTTTAGGTTTCTTATTCTATATCTATAATCTTTAATTCCGCAATTGTATCTATCCCTTCACTTTCACTCAGCTCCAGGGTCATAACGACGTCCATCGAGACCCCGGCCCTGCCAGCTTGGAGGGAGCCTGACAGCGGGAGAATCGAGACCTAACCCCAGAGCGAGAAGACTTAGACCATTTCCCTCTCCCGGGTGCTACCACCAAGCCAGTCAGCTAGATGTGAGCCTGAGGGCGGGTGTTGAACATCCTCCGGGCTCAGCTCCAGGGTCATAACGACGTCCATCGAGACCCCGGCCCTGCCAGCTTGGAGGGAGCCTGACAGCGGGAGAATCGAGACCTAACCTCAGAGCGAGAAGACTTAGACCACTTGCCTCTCCCGGGTGCTACCACCATGCCAGTCAGCTAGATGGGAGTCTGAGGGCGGGTGTTGAACATCCTCCGGGCTCAGCTCCAGGGTCATAACGACGTCCATCGAGACCCCGGCCCTGCCAGCTTGGAGGGAGCCTGACAGCGAGAGAATCGAGACCTAACCCCAGAGCGAGAAGACTTAGACCATTTGCCTATCCCGGGTGCTACCACCAGGCCAGTCAGCTAGATGGGAGCCTGAGGGCGGGTATTGAACATCCTCCGGGCTCAGCTCCAGGGTCATAACGACGTCCATTGAGACCCCGGCCCTGCCAGCTTGGAGGGAGCCTGACAGCGGGAGAATCGAGACCTAACCCCAGAGCGAGAAGACTTAGACTACTTGCCTCTCCCGGGTGCTACCACCATGCCAGTCAGCTATATGGGAGCCTGAGGGCGGGTGTTGAACATCCTCCGGGCTCAGCTCCAGGGTCATAATGACGTCCATCGAGACCCCGGCTGTCACAACCCGCATTTTTCTCACTATATTTTAAATCAGAGTAAGAGAAAATCTACGCGCTGTGATGCCACGTCGAGCAGGGGATAACTGCCGACGTTCAGGCGACACTCCAAATCCTTCAAATCATGAATTAATTGATTATAAAAAACTTGATTTATTTATTGGCCGTATCCCTCGGCTCAGTGGACCAAAGAGTCCACGGTTTCAAAACTGATTTTTATACGTAGCGGAAGATACTTCATTTACGTCAACATCCTAAATGAGCGCATAAGTGATCCCGAAGGGCCCTTACGCTGAACCAAAACTCTAGTTTTAATTTATACATATATAGGAAAATTCATTTGCTATACGTCATTATGAAAGTACGTTAAGTGAGTTCTTTTTAGAAATCATGCTGATCATATGCTTATACATAATATAGTTTTACTTTTAGCTTTTAAAGTAACTAGCAACCTAGCATAAAACTTCCCAGAGCAAATAGACTATCTCCCAGAAAGGGTAGCAGTAAGAAGAAAACATATCTAGTACAAAAAGGTAAAACTACCAGGGGCGCCAACAGCTGACACGAACTCACTGGCAAGTATGTATGTCTGTAGAAAGTGCAGTAAAACTACCTCACAATGACTCAAGAGAGTCTCAACAGGCAACAAAAGGACCTCCAACAGCACCACAGCAACAGCCACCTACTGGCTACCGCCCAGAACCTGAGGCGTTCAGAAGAAAAATAGAACACCTCAGAGCAAGGAATGCAAGTGCTAAAAAGGAAAGTAAGGTAAAAACAGGTAAAATAAGGTAAAGAGAGTACAAACAAGAGTAAAAACAACAATGCCCAAGGAAGGGCGAAAAGCAAACCTGTACCAAGTGCGGGTAAACAGCAACTACTCTGCCTAAAAACCTGCAGAGTCAACATGGCCATGATGCCAAAAAAAAAATGCTGCAACACCTACGGAAGAAACGCCTAACATCCTAAATTGTGAGAGGCGGCAGTAGCAAAAACAAGAAACTTGGAATCAGGTTGAAAGCGTTCCAAATCGCCCAACCACTAATTCCGAGTCAACAAATTGCTCAAGGGTTGACACGTGAAGGCACAAAAGACCCATCACTCCCTTGCCCAGGAACTACTCGGGTCAAGGTAAAGAGTGTGGTCAAGGCTACATCACGCCACACAACCCATAAAAGAGCCATCCACCACCACTACTGACCACAACCCACGATTCGGCCTTCGGAAGGTAACAGCCGACAAGGGACTCTCGATACACGAGCAAAACACTCGGGGAGAAATCAACGCTAAGGGATTAGTCGTTGCGATTACGCAACGCCGCTGCGAGTGAGTACACTCACTCGATCCTAAGCCTAGCGCACGAGCACCGACATCGGGTCGCACGATTTAAAAGACGCACGACCATAGGCCGTGCGTGCACAATTACACCTAAACGCCTCGATTAGGCAAACTAGGAAAAATCCCAAACCCTAGACCTACACCTAGGCCTAACATAAACCCAACCCGACGCTAACCCACATCAACGCTACACACCTACCGCGACGCCGTCCTAAATCGGAGACTACTAGCGGGAGGAAAATAACCCTAATTTTCTAACGCGATTCAATAGGGATTAGGGTTAGGAACGTTCAAATTCGTGGCGTAAAAGCATGAAATTAGAGTAATTAGCAAGAAAATTGAGAGACAAATAGGCCAAACGGCGAAAAGAGGGGAAACACTTGCCTTGCTAAATCACCAAAAATTTCGCCAGCACAACGGCGCTATGGCGGACGCCCAAAAATTCCGGAAGCTCCCAAAATCACCAAATCCACCAAGATATAACCTAAGATTGCAACTAATCTTTAAAAAAAACAAGAAAACATCCAAGAGAAATCCAAAACCAAAAAAAATGGAGATCCACGGAACCATGGAGGAAAGGGCGAATAGGATACCTCGGCTCGAAGCTCTCGGCGAGGGGAACACAAATCCGGGCTCGGATCGGGAAGGGGAGGCCGGAGCTGCGGGCGGCGGGCGGCGGAAGGGGGGGCCGGCTAGGTCGCCGGTGCGCTATCTCCCGCTCGGGCTCGGGCTGCTTCGCACAGGGAGAAATAAAAAAAAAAAAAAAAAAAAAACCCAAAAAGGGGGGGGGGGGGCGGTTGCTGGTTCACGGGAGAGAGGGGGGGTTTATTATAAACCTAAATATAATTAACCTAATATTAATTAATAGATAAAATAACATAACAAATACTGTAATATAAAACCTAATAAATAATATAACTAATATACTTATACACCTATACACATTTATACGTATTCAAACCTATTCATCCATGTATACACATACATATACTCTATACACATATACGCATAATCACAATCACAAACATTCCTGTATATAAATACACGCGCTAAACGCACGGATGCGCACACCTCTGCGCACACATTTACATCCACGCATGCAAGCACATGCGCGCACGCACACGCACGCACAAAACATACCGGCACGCATAAAACACACCGGCACGCAACACATGCGTAAAAAGACATGCCGTCATAGAAAAATGACGACTCGCGCAAATTAACTACCGCCAAAACGACGCGAAAACGCGACGTCCTCGGATTTCGACCAAAATCGCACCGTAGCTAAAAACCCGGGCTACGAGAACAACGGCGAAGTCAAAAACGACTTCCGACGAACAAAACTCGAGCTAACCTCGCCCGAAGCCAAACACGAGAATTCCCTGAAAGGCTCAACCGGGTCTCCAAAACAGACACCGGCTAGCTGGGGAAACCCGCAAACAGGCTAAACCTCTAAGAACACCTAACGAGGTACTCTAACAACGGCTCGAGACGGAAAACGTCAACGTAACGCCGAAAAAGGATTTAAAATAAATCATCGAAAATTCGGGGGCGTTACAGTCATTCCCCCTAACAAAAAGTTTCGACCCGAAACTTTGCGAAAACTACTCCTACAACAGAAGGAAAGAAACCAACCACTAGAGAGGAAACGTACCCGCAAACTCAGGGGAACAAATGAGGGTGAGCCTCCCTCATAGCCGACTCTAGCTCCCAAGTCGCGCTCTCCAAATCCTGATTCTTCCAAAGAACCTTCACCATAGGAATAGACTTCGTCCGCAACACTCGAGCTTGAGCTTCCAAGATGCGGACCGGCACCTCGACATACGAGAGATTGGGCTCCAACTGGGGCACAGCGTCCAAGACTTGCCCACTGCTCCGCACGCACTTCCGCAACTGGCTCACATGAAAGACATTATGAACCCCCGGGAAGCTAGCTGGCAGATCCAGCCTATAAGCAGCCACACCAATACGCTCCAAAATCCTGAACGGGCCCACAAATCTCGGATCCAACTTCCGATTCTTGCCAAACCTCTTCACTCCTACCATCGGAGACACCTTCAAGAAGACCAAATCATCCACTGAAAACTCCAAATCGGACCTACGCCGATTGGCGTTCTTCTCATACCTCTCCTGAGCAACTCGAAGCTTCTCCCGAATGAGCTTCACGGAAACCTCCATTTCTTCGAGTGCATCAGGACCCAAAACAGGCCTCTCACCGGCCTCGGCCCAAAACAGAGGGGTTCTGCAGCGCCTCCCATACAACGCCTCGAAGGGAGCCATCTGTAGACTCTCTTGGTAGCTGTTGTTGTAGGCAAATTCCATGAGCCGCAAACGCTCATCCCACGCACCTCCATGATCAAGAATATAGCACCGGATCATATCCTCCACAATCTGATTCACACGCTCGGTCTGCCCGTTGGTCTGCGGATGGTAAGCTGTGGAATACCTCAAATCAGTGCCCAAACCCTCCTGCAAACTCCTCCAGAAACGCGATGTGAACCGAGAGTCTCGATCTGAAACGATGCTAACTGGAACGCCATGCAATCTGACGACCTCATCCAAGTACAACTCAGCAATCTTCTTCATCGAGTAATCGATCTTATAAGGTACGAAGTGCGCACACTTCGTCAATCGGTCCACGATCACCCAAACAGAATCAAACCCTCTCGGAGATCTCGGTAAGCCTGTAATGAAATCCATCGAGATGCTTTCCCACTTCCAAGTCGGGATCTCCAAAGGTGCCAACTTGCCACCAGGCCTCCCATGGTCGGCCTTCACCCGCCTGCAAGTGAAACACTCCGAGACAAAACGAGCTATATCACCCTTCATCCCATACCACCAGGCGATCTGCTTCAGATCATGGTACATCTTCGTGGATCCCGGGTGGTAGGAAACACTGGATCCGTGAGCCTCTTTGCAAACCAATACTCTGATGTCTCCAACTGCGGGGATGCAAAACCTGCCGCGGTACTTCAAAGTACCCGCCTCGTCGATGGAGAAATCTGGCAACTCTCCCCTCTCAGCCCTGAGGTACAAGTGCAACAAATCCGGATCCTCTTTCTGATGCAATCTGGTGAGAGAAATCCATGACGGCTCTGCCACTACCAAACTGCTCTGCAACTCACAGCGTCCTGCGGTGATATCCATCAATAGAAACTCCTCCACTAAACGATCCGCGGTGAGATTGAAGACTTTCCCCGTCTTCCGGCTCAAGGCGTCGGCCACCACATTGGCCTTGCCCGGATGGTACTGAATCTCAACATCATAATCAGCAACATACTCAAGCCACCGCCGCTGGCGCAAATTCAGCTCCTTCTGAGTGAACACGTACTTCAGGCTCTTATGATCGGTAAAGATCCTGCACTGGGCCCCATAAAGTAAGTGTCTCCACAGCTTCAAGGCGAAAATCACCGCAGCAAACTCGAGGTCGTGCGTAGGATAGTTCCGCTCATGAACCTTCAACTGACGAGACCCATAAGCGATCACCTTCCCTTCCTGCATCAACACGCCACCGAGTCCAACGTGCGAGGCATCCACATAAACGTCATAGTCCTGTCCCTCCGCCGGTAAGGTCAACACAGGGGCAGAACATAACCGGCTCTTTAGCTCCAGAAAGGCCTCCTCGCACTTATCACTCCACACGAACGCCGCATGCTTCTGCGTCAGCTTTGTCAAGGGCGCTGCCAAGGTAGAAAAGCCCTCGACGAATCTTCTATAATAGCCGGCCAACCCCAAGAAGCTCCTGATCTCCTTGGGTGTGCTCGGCCTACTCCAATCCATCACTGCTGAGATCTTCTCCGGGTCCACTGAAATACCATCTTTGTTCACCACATGACCCAGGAAGGAAACTTGAGGCAACCAGAACTCGCACTTGCTCAGCTTGGCGTACAACTGATGATCCCTCAAGGCGGATAACACCAACCGCAAATGCTGATCATGCTCCGCCGCATTCCGAGAATAAATCAAAACGTCGTCAATGAACACGACGACAAACTTGTCCAGAAAGTCCTTGAACACCCGGTTCATCATGTCCATAAATGCTGAAGGCGCATTGGTCAGCCCAAAAGACATGACCAGGAACTCGAAATGACCATGCCTCGATCGGAAAGCCGTCCGTGGAACATCCGACTCTCGGATCCTAAGCTGATGGTAACCCGAACGGAGGTCTATCTTCGAAAAAACTGAACTGCCACGCAACTGATCAAATAAGTCGTCGATTCTGGGCAGCGGATACCTGTTCTTGATGGTGACTTTGTTCAACTCTCTATAGTCGATACAAAGGCGCATCGAACCATCCTTCTTCTTCACAAAGAGAACCGGAGCACCCCAGGGCGACGAGCTTTGCCTTATGAAGCCCTTCTCCAACAACTCATCAAGCTGAGTACGAAGCTCCTCCAGCTCTCGCGGGGCCATCCGATACGGCGCCTTGGCAATCGGACGCGTACCAGGCTCCAAATCAATCACGAACTCCACATCCCTGTCTGGAGGAAGACCGGGAAGATCGCTAGGAAACACGTCAGGAAACTCTCGCGCAACCGGAATCTCATCCAAAAGCGGCACACTGCTAACAGTCCCCAACACTGAGACTAGACAAGCAAAACTACCAGCAGGAAAAACCCTCTGAGCACATACCGCAGAAATCGCCGGAGAGTCCCGACGCGAATCACCGAAAACACTCCCGGGCTGACCGCTGTCCTTTCTGAAATCCAAGCGCTTTCCCCTGCACTGAATCACTGCATCATATCGGGACAACCAGTCCATACCCAGGATGACATCGAAATCCTCTAAGTCCAACACCTTCAGATCAGCCTTGGCCAGATAATCCCCCAACAAAATAGGGCAATCCAGAATGCCCTGATCTGATATCACGGATTCACCCGAGGGGAACTTGACGCTAAAGGCACCACCAACACGACCAACAACCCACTGGCACCGCTCGACAAAGGCCCTAGCCACAAAAGAGTGGGTAGCACCTGAGTCAAATAGAACGCGGGCCCAGCGGTTCCTTACCTTAAATTTCCCTATACACAAACAAAACCATAAACGCACAAGCAATAAACAAAACCATAGCAACACTAAAACTGCTACAAAAGAGAAAGTCAAGCGAGGGGGTTTACCCGAAATGACCTGCGTCGAAGTCTCAGCCTCCGCTGAAGATACCACATTCAGCTTCCCTTTACCCTTGTCCACCGGCTGAGGCGGAGGTAAAGCCTGGAGCGGAACTGCATGAAGAGCGGACTGAACCTGAGGGCACCTCGACTTTATATGGCCCTTCTGGCCACACTGGTAGCACACACGATCCTTGGACCAGCACTGAGCAGCATCGTGACCGGGTCGCTTGCAGACAGGACAAGGAACATCCCTCCTAGGAGCACCCTGGATAGCATGCACATGCTCCTTCTTCTGGACCCTTGCCCTCTTGAAGCACCTCTCAGCTGGGTGGCCCGGATGGCCACAGAAACTGCACACTACCTTGCTCTTCTTCTCAGAAGCAGCACCAAGAACCTGGGGACCCTTTTCCTCAACTGACCTCCTCTTCTCGTTTCTCGCCTGCTGTCCACGCTGCTTCGCGTTCTCGATAGCCTCTACCTTCAAAGCGGCCTCAACTGCTCCCGCATAAGTAACTGCGCCGTGAGCAACCGCAAGCTGCTGGACATCGCTCCTGAGGCCACCCAGAAAACGCTTTGCTCTGGCCTCCTCAGTAGCCACCAAACTCGGAGCAAATCGACTGAGTTTGCTAAACTCAATCTCGTACTCGTTGATGGTGAGCTGACGCTGCTTCAGATGGAGAAAGTTGTTCATCAACCGGTCTCGTTCCACTGACGGTAGAAACTTCCTCATCAGCAACTCCTTGAAAGAACTCCAGGAACATTCTCCGACCATGCCTTCCTTCTCTCTTAACCACCAGGTCTTCGCCAAACCCTTCAGCTGATAAACGCCCAGCATCACCTTCTGATCATCTGAGATACCTGAATAGTGAAGCATCTCCTCCATAGTGATCAGCCAGTCGTCCAATACCATGAAATCCGCCTTCCCATCGTACGTGGGAGGGCTCAGCCTCTGGAACTGGGAGATGAAAGCCATCCCGGGGGGCACCACCACTGGAGGCACGAGAGGAGCAGGGGGGGCAGGAGGGGCTAGGACAGCTGTACCCACGGCAGGGTCCTGAACTCCCGGAGTCTGACCCGCCGCTCCGGATAAAAAGGACTGCATCTGGGCCTGCAACTCCACCACCTGCCTTGATAAGGCCTCGTTACTCTGCCTCAGGCTTTCCACCAACGCATCACTTTGAGCACCGGAGGACTCACCCTCAGACTGGGGAGTCGACCTCGTCACTCTACGCTTCGGCGCCATACTATAAGGAAAATTAAAACATAACAAACGATTAGAACTTAGCTAAACTCCTAGGATTAGACAAAAGGTACAGACAATACATACATAAATATGATCTTCTACTGCTATATTTGCTCTGAGATTTTATTTTATTTAATACAAAAGGAATGATATGCTTAGCCTAAGATGGTTCACCACCATCACACTAACTCTTGTGCCTAGATCGGGAATGCATGAATTATATTATTTTTGACTCAAAAATTATGTGTGTACACATGTCATCCTGCACGTCTTTAGCTTGGCGCGTTGTGCTTATGCAATGTTATGCTATGCATGATTATGCTATGCATTCTAAAAAGGCCCTAGTGCATGCCATGACGGAGTACACATGAAAATGTTATGCATCCCATACTACATAACATTCCCATGCAACTAAAAAGAAAACGTGCTAGTCGCATCCATGCGGTGAGGTTATGCACCCCATAATACATAACCCTCGCATGTTGCCCCTATGGTGGATCCATATACAACCACATATTATGTATCGTAAAATACATAATATGCCCCGTATACTTCATGTTATGCTTATGCGTGTAGTGCAGTGTTCGTGCTTCAGCCAAAACGTGCCGATGACATGTCGGTGTGTGTATGATATGACTCTAAACATCTAACACAAACAAAGGAAGGTTGCCCGACCAATTGTCAAGCAACCTCCCTCTGATACCAACTGTCACAACCCGCATTTTTCTCACTATATTTTAAATCAGAGTAAGAGAAAATCTACGCGCTGTGATGCCACGTCGAGCAGGGGATAACTGCCGACGTTCAGGCGACACTCCAAATCCTTCAAATCATGAATTAATTGATTATAAAAAACTTGATTTATTTATTGGCCGTATCCCTCGGCTCAGTGGACCAAAGAGTCCACGGTTTCAAAACTGATTTTTATACGTAGCGGAAGATACTTCATTTACGTCAACATCCTAAATGAGCGCATAAGTGATCCCGAAGGGCCCTTACGCTGAACCAAAACTCTAGTTTTAATTTATACATATATAGGAAAATTCATTTGCTATACGTCATTATGAAAGTACGTTAAGTGAGTTCTTTTTAGAAATCATGCTGATCATATGCTTATACATAATATAGTTTTACTTTTAGCTTTTAAAGTAACTAGCAACCTAGCATAAAACTTCCCAGAGCAAATAGACTATCTCCCAGAAAGGGTAGCAGTAAGAAGAAAACATATCTAGTACAAAAAGGTAAAACTACCAGGGGCGCCAACAGCTGACACGAACCCACTGGCAAGTATGTATGTCTGTAGAAAGTGCAGTAAAACTACCTCACAATGACTCAAGAGAGTCTCAACAGGCAACAAAAGGACCTCCAACAGCACCACAGCAACAGCCACCTACTGGCTACCGCCCAGAACCTGAGGCGTTCAGAAGAAAAATAGAACACCTCAGAGCAAGGAATGCAAGTGCTAAAAAGGAAAGTAAGGTAAAAACAGGTAAAATAAGGTAAAGAGAGTACAAACAAGAGTAAAAACAACAATGCCCAAGGAAGGGCGAAAAGCAAACCTGCACCAAGTGCGGGTAAACAGCAACTACTCTGCCTAAAAACCTGCAGAGTCAACATGGCCATGATGCCAAAAAAAAAAATGCTGCAACACCTACGGAAGAAACGCCTAACATCCTAAATTGTGAGAGGCGGCAGTAGCAAAAACAAGAAACTTGGAATCAGGTTGAAAGCGTTACAAATCGCCCAACCACTAATTCCGAGTCAACAAATTGCTCAAGGGTTGACACGTGAAGGCACAAAAGACCCATCACTCCCTTGCCCAGGAACTACTCGGGTCAAGGTAAAGAGTGTGGTCAAGGCTACATCACGCCACACAACCCATAAAAGAGCCATCCACCACCACTACTGACCACAACCCACGATTCGGCCTTCGGAAGGTAACAGCCGACAAGGGACTCTCGATACACGAGCAAAACACTCGGGGAGAAATCAACGCTAAGGGATTAGTCGTTGCGATTACGCAACGCCGCTGCGAGTGAGTACACTCACTCGATCCTAAGCCTAGCGCACGAGCACCGACATCGGGTCGCACGATTTAAAAGACGCACGACCATAGGCCGTGCGTGCACAATTACACCTAAACGCCTCGATTAGGCAAACTAGGAAAAATCCCAAACCCTAGACCTACACCTAGGCCTAACATAAACCCAACCCGACGCTAACCCACATCAACGCTACACACCTACCGCGACGCCGTCCTAAATCGGAGACTACTAGCGGGAGGAAAATAACCCTAATTTTCTAACGCGATTCAATAGGGATTAGGGTTAGGAACGTTCAAATTCGTGGCGTAAAAGCATGAAATTAGAGTAATTAGCAAGAAAATTGAGAGACAAATAGGCCAAACGGCGAAAAGAGGGGAAACACTTGCCTTGCTAAATCACCAAAAATTTCGCCAGCACAACGGCGCTATGGCGGACGCCCAAAAATTCCGGAAGCTCCCAAAATCACCAAATCCACCAAGATATAACCTAAGATTGCAACTAATCTTTAAAAAAAACAAGAAAACATCCAAGAGAAATCCAAAACCAAAAAAAATGGAGATCCACGGAACCATGGAGGAAAGGGCGAATAGGATACCTCGGCTCGAAGCTCTCGGCGAGGGGAACACAAATCCGGGCTCGGATCGGGAAGGGGAGGCCGGAGCTGCGGGCGGCGGGCGGCGGAAGGGGGGGCCGGCTAGGTCGCCGGTGCGCTATCTCCCGCTCGGGCTCGGGCTGCTTCGCACAGGGAGAAATAAAAAAAAAAAAAAAAAAAAAACCAAAAAGGGGGGGGGCGGTTGCTGGTTCACGGGAGAGAGGGGGGGGTTTATTATAAACCTAAATATAATTAACCTAATATTAATTAATAGATAAAATAACATAACAAATACTGTAATATAAAACCTAATAAATAATATAACTAATATACTTATACACCTATACACATTTATACGTATTCAAACCTATTCATCCATGTATACACATACATATACTCTATACACATATACGCATAATCACAATCACAAACATTCCTGTATATAAATACACGCGCTAAACGCACGGATGCGTACACCTCTGCGCACACATTTACATCCACGCATGCAAGCACATGCGCGCACGCACACGCACGCACAAAACATACCGGCACGCATAAAACACACCGGCACGCAACACATGCGTAAAAAGACATGCCGTCATAGAAAAATGACGACTCGCGCAAATTAACTACCGCCAAAACGACGCGAAAACGCGACGTCCTCGGATTTCGACCAAAATCGCACCGTAGCTAAAAACCCGGGCTACGAGAACAACGGCGAAGTCAAAAACGACTTCCGACGAACAAAACTCGAGCTAACCTCGCCCGAAGCCAAACACGAGAATTCCCTGAAAGGCTCAACCGGGTCTCCAAAACAGACACCGGCTAGCTGGGGAAACCCGCAAACAGGCTAAACCTCTAAGAACACCTAACGAGGTACTCTAACAACGGCTCGAGACGGAAAACGTCAACGTAACGCCGAAAAAGGATTTAAAATAAATCATCGAAAATTCGGGGGCGTTACACCGGCCCTGCCAGCTTGGAGGGAGCCTGACAGCGGGAGAATCGAGACCTAACCCCAGAGCGAGAAGACTTAGACCATTTGCCTCTCCCGGGTGCTACCACCATGCCAGTCAGCTAGATGGGAGCCTGAGGGCGGGTGTTGAACATCCTTCGGGCTCAGCTCCAGGGTCATAACGACGTCCATCGAGACCCCGGCCCTGCCAGCTTGGAGGGAGCCTGACAGCGGGAGAATCGAGACCTAACCCCAGAGCGAGAAGACTTAGACCATTTTCTGAGTGTTTAATGTCGCTCTTTAATGGAAGTTCCGTCACATTGCATGTCATTGTTACGATTATTGTGGAGAAAGAGTCAAATACAAAGCATTCGGAAAAAGCTGAGGTACGTACAAGTTTTCAAGGATAAAAGCGTTTCAGGTCGTCGCCGCTCCAGGTGTGGTTCAAAGTCTCGCCTTCCACATTCTGGAGGTGGTATCCTCCCGACTTTAATGCCTCCTTCACGATGTAGGGCCCCTCCCAATTTGGATGGAGCTTGCCCACGGCTGCCGATCTTCCCGCCGCATCTACCTTCTTTAGAACCAGGTCGCCCTCCACGAACTGCTTGACCCGGACATGCTTGTCGAAGTACTTAGCCATCCTCCGCTTGACTTCCTCCTGCCGGACTGCGGAGAGATCGCGTACTTCCTCTATCAAGTCCAAAGAGAGTCGTTGTTCTTCCTCATTCTCAACTCTCCACCCCTCCCTTCCAGCTTCTGCCTCGGTAACCCTGGGAGTACGGACCTCGAGTTCAATGGGGAGCACCGCCTCGCTTCCGTGAGATAGTTTAAAGGGCGTCTCCCCGGTGGCGGTGTTGGGGGTAGTCCTCAGGGCCCAGAGGACCGAGGGGAGTTGCTCCACCCAATTACCCTTCAAATTCTCCACCTTCTTTTTCAGGAGGTTCACGATGATCTTGTTGGTCGCCTCTACCTGCCCGTTGCTCCTAGGGTGGTGGACAGAGGCGAACCTGAGGTCGATCCCGAGCTCTCCACAGAACTTAATGAACTCATTGCTGGCGAACTGTGGTCCGTTGTCGGTGATGATGGCCTGGGGCATCCCATGCCTGCAGATGATCTCCCCCCATACAAAATTTCGAATGATCTGCGAGGTTACCTTGGCCAAAGCCTTCACCTCCATCCACTTGGAGAAATAGTCGATCATTACCAGCAAGAATCTCTTCTGCCCACTTGCCTGTGGGAAGGGACCTACCAGGTCCATTCCCCAAATTGCGAAAGGCCAAGGGGCCGTGATACTCCTGAGTCGCTGAGCCGGTTGCAGTTGGAGGGGGGCAAACAGTTGGCACTTGTGGCATTTCTTGACAAATTCTAAGGCATCGTGCCTCAGGGTAGGCCAGAAGTACCCCTGCCTGATGATTCTTCCCTCCAGGGTCCGACCTCCTGAATGGCTCCCGCACTCCCCGGAGTGAACTTCTTACAAAATCCTCGGCACCTCCCCCTCCGCTACGCAACGGGCGAGTAATCCTGAAAGGGTCTTGCGGTAAAGTTGCCCGTCGCGCAAAAGGTAATATGCCGACTTGTACTTGAGCTTCTTCCTATCCATCCCTTCTGGGTATTCTCCGGTGGACAGGTAGGTAGTGAATGGGTCCATCCATGTGGACTGCCGATCTATCTCCATCAACTCTCCTTCTTCTAGGGATGGGTGGAAGAGGTCTGTGATAGTGCCCCCCACCCGAGGGCCGCGCTTGGCGAGGTGGTCGACTTGTTCATTTTCCTCCCGTGGCACATGCTGAATGGAGAAGGTCTGGAACCCGCCGATGATTCCCTTAACCTTTGCCAGATATCGTTGTAGGGTGGGCTCCCTTGCCTCGAACTCCCCGTTGATCTGGGAGGCCACTACCATGGAGTCAGTGAGGACCTTCACATCATGCACCCCCAATTCCTTGGCCAGGCGTAGTCCCGCGATTACCGCCTCGTACTCGGCCTGGTTGTTGGTTATGGAGAAATGTATCACCACCGTTTGCTCGATCCGGGTCCCTTGGGGGCTCTCCAAGACGACCCCAACCCCCGGGGAGTGTTTCCCTGAAGCCCTATCCACCATCACCTTCCAAGGGATGGGACGAGTGAGTTTGTCCTCTGCCACCTCAACCACATAGTCAGCCAGGAAGTCAGCCATTGCTTGTGCCTTGATTGCGAGCCGGGGGACAAAGGAGATGTCAAACTCGCTCAACTCCACCGACCACTTGGCGAGTCTTCCCGAATGCTCCACTCCCTCGAAGATGCTGCGGAGGGGGTGGTCAGTTACCGCCTGGATGGAGTGTGCCTGGAAGTAGGGCCTGAGTCTCCGGGCCGAGATGATTAGGGCGAAGGCCAACTTCTCAAAGATGGGATAGCGGAGTTTTGCCTTCCTCAGAACCCTACTCACATAATAGATGGGCAGCTGCTTTCTCCCCTCTTCCCGAACTAAAACAGAACTTACGGCCTCCGCCCCGACCCCTAAGTACAAAAACAAGTCCTCCCCCTCCTTTAGCCCTTGGAGCAAGGGGGCCTAAGTCAACTGCCTCTTCAAGGCCTGGAATGCCTCCTCGCATTCCGGGGTCCATTCAAACTTCCGACCTCCCCTTAAGGTCCTGAAGAAGGGGGAACACCTCTCCCCGGCCCGGGAGAGGAACCTGCTTAGTCCCGCCAGCTTCCCTGTCAGCCGTTGTACCTCCTTCGCATCCCGAGGTGCCCCCAACTCCATAATTGCCCGAACTTTGTCAGGGTTGGGTTCGACCCCGGCTGGGGTGAGGAGATGACCCAAAAATTTGCCTTTGCTTGCCCCGAAGATGCACTTTAGAGGATTCAACCTCATCTTGTATCTGCGCAAAGTGTCGAAGGTCTCCTCCAGATCCTGGAGGTGAGAATCGACCTCTCTGCTTTTTACCATCAGGTCGTCCACGTACACTTCCAAGTTCCTTCTCTTCTGTCCCTGGAATACACGGTCCATCATCTTCTGGTATATAGCCCCTGCATTTTTTAACCCAAAAGGCATCATCTTGTAGCAGTAGCACCCATCCCCTGTAATGAACGAGACATCTTTTATGTCAGGAGGGTGCATCCTGATTTGATGATAACCTGAAAAAGCATCCAAAAAACTCATTACAGAAAAACCAACGGCTGAATCTACCAGCGCGTCGATTCTAGGCAAGGGGTAACAATCCTTAGGGCATGATTTATTAAGCAGTGAAAAATCTACACACATCCTCCACCGGCCGTCCCCTTTTTTCACCATTACAACATTTGAGACCCAGCCGGGGTATTGAATTTCGGAAATAAAGCCGGCCTTAAGGAGCTTGGAGACTTCCTCCCTGATGGGTTCGGCCAGTTTGTCCGTGACGGACCTTCTCTTCTGCTGGATGGGGCGAGCCTCCGGGTGTAGATTGAGGCGGTGGCAGACGACGTCGGCATCAATCCCAGGCATCTCCGCTGCGCTCCAGGCGAAGACATCCACATTCTTTTGGATGCACTCCAGCATCCTGCCTTGATCTTCCGGGGTCAGCCCCCCGCTGATGCGGACCTTCTCCACCCTGCCACCCTGGGTGAGGACTTCCATCTCCACGACCTCCTCGGCGGCCTCCAACCGGGACTGCTCCTCCCACTCTGCGGCGTCCTCCCCTCTTGGCGTAAGGACCTCCCCTTCCCCTGGGATCATCGCCCCAACTGACCCTTCTGGGAGCATCCCCTCGCGTGCTTCTCCTTCCATTCCTCCTTCCTCCCCGCCTTCTTCTCCGGCCTCCTGCCCTTCCATCTCCTCCATCCTTCTCCCCATCCCCTCGGCCTCCTCCTGCCAAGAAATTGAATTCACCGCGGTCACGTAGCATTCCCGAGCTGCTTTGGGGTCACCGCGAACCCGGACCTGGATCCCGTCCACATTAAACTTAAGGCATTGATGGAAGGAGGAGGGGACGCATCGGAAGGCGCTGATGAGGGGTCTCCCAAAAATGGCGTTGTAGCTGCTGGGGGCCTCTAATATGACGAATCGACAGTTCCGGGACTGTCCCCCCAAGCTGACATGGAGTCCCACTCCCCCCTCTACTTCTTTCCTCTCCCCTGAAAAGCCGAAGAGGGGCCAATCGGAGGCCAGCACCCTCTTGGCCTCTACCTGCATGGCATCGAAAGGCTTCTTGAAGATGATATTGACTGAGCTCCCATTGTCAATGAGGATCCGGGAGACTGTGAAATTTTCGATGGCTGTCTGGATGACCAGCGCATCGCAGAAGGGGTCATCGTGACCCGGCATATCCTCCCTTGAGAAGGTGATCCTCTCTTCCGGGGGTGGAGTCTGAGATGTGGAGCCGATGCTCCTTCGGTACATGGTGTGGAGGCTTGCTTTCCGGGAAGCCTCGACTCCCACCCCCCCCCCCATGGATCACTCCGATCCCCCCTCGGGTCCCCACATCGGCCCGGTCTTCGCAACGATCCCCCTCCACCTGAGGCCGGACTTCCTCAATCCGCACCTCCTGATGATTCCGCAGCTGTCGCTGCTGCTCCCTGTTCTCCCGCACCTCGAGGAACTCCGGACACGTGACTGTCATGTGACCCTCTTCTTGATGGTAATCGCAATAGGGCAGGTCTATCCTGACCTCCCTCCTCCTCCTCGGTTGCCCTCTCCTTCGCCCCCCCAGGGCGATAGCCATGGCCTCCTCCCGGTCGGGAAGAGGCGGTCTCTGGCCCTGCCTCCCCCCCTGGGGGTAAAACTGGCCACGCCCACCTTGGCGGTTGTCTCCCCCCTAATAGCCCCTCCGTGGCCCTTGATCCTGCCACTCCGGCCTCCAACCCAATCGGTTGTTCGGCTCCTGACGCCCCCACCTATGCTGCTGCGGCTGCTGTTCTCTCTGTCTGGGCTCGACCCTTCTCTCCTCCTGGGCCCGACCTCCCCTTGGCTTCTCCTCCTCCACGGCCCACCTAGCCAACCTCCGAGCGAACTCTGGATGTGCCGCCTCCATGTCGGCCTCCCTTGCCGCCCTCTCCAAGAGTGCTTCGAAAGACACCGGAGGCGTCCTCTTCAACTCCATGGCGAAGAACCCGGGCTGGAGACCCAGGGTGAAGGCCACCATCATGGTGTGCCCTGGCATCTCTTGTACCTGGGACAGTTCTTCCTGGAACCTGTCCAGGTAACTTCCCAGGGTCTCCCCTACTTTCTGCTTGACACGGAACAGGGACTCGACCTCCCTCTTCCTCTTCTTCGAGGTGGTGAATCTCAACATGAATCCTCTGCGCAAATCCTCGAAGCAGTAGATGGAACCGGCCGGGAGCTGATGAAACCACTCCCTCGCTTTTTCCCTGAGGGTGATGGCGAAGAGCCTACACTTGAAACCATCCGACATCTGTCGGATTGACACCACGTCTTCGAACCACTGGACGTGCTGGGTCGAATCTCCCTTTCCTGAGTAGTAGGACATCTCCGGCTCTCGGAATCCTTCTGGAACCGGGGCTGACGAGACGAACTCGCTGAAGGGACTTCCTCCTTCAGCTGGGCGAGTTGGGAACTCCCTCCCGACCGTCTCGCCGAACAGGTACTCGCCCGCCGAGCCCGGAAAGAGGACTCGCCCTCTCGGCTCACGCTCCCCCTCGCTCGCGACCTCCTTCCCCGCGCGCCTGAGGGGGGCATCGTTGCCTAACGCTGGATCGGCGACCACGGGAACCGCAGGCGTCGTACTCTCGGCTCGCATGCCGAGTGCGACCCTAACTAGCCCGAGCACTTCCTCCCTGAGCTCCGCGGATATCCCCGCCATCGCGGGAGGGGGAGGGAGTGGCGAGTCCCCCCTTCCTGAACCTTGCCCCTCGTCTCTTGCCATTAGTCCTGTGGAAGATTTTCTGTGCTGACCACGCTCCACGCTCACCGCACCAAAGTGTTGAAACCGAAAAATCGGTCCCTGTGGAGTCCGACCCTTACGGAAGGGGTGATCGCACACTTACTTCTCTACTCACAAGCCCAAGGGTCAAGGGAGAGGGACCGGGAACAGACCCAAGGCTTCAGCACGGAGGTCCCACCACACACCCGGAAGATCTTAGAGCGCTTCCCCTCCTTAGCCAAGTGCTGAAGCTAAGGTACCTCAGAAAGCGCTAGAAGACCGGGCACCAGCAAGCGTCTTCTGAGGTACCTCTTGGGTCCTATTTATAGGAAAAGATGGTCTGCAAATATCCAACTGTCACTGTTTTCGAGGACCATAGGTAATCCAAAGGGGGTAACATGGTAAAAACACCCCACAACTGAAGGGCGGGCCGGCCCTGAGAAGAGCCCATTGGGCGGGGGCGGCGAGTATGGGCGCGAGAAGGCTTCCCCCCACGCCGAGGTGAAAAGCGGCGAGTGAGCTCGCCTCTCTCAATGCCACAATCCGGCTCGCCTCGCCTTGTAAGACCCCCCTCCCGGAACACAACACACGGCACGAGGGGAGTCTTATGCCCGAAATAGCCGCCTTGCGGTAGCACTAACACACGGGTTAGCCTTTACCATAAGACGCCTATTCCGCCGGCTACAATCCATATCACATAAACAATGCCAACCCAACCATAACAGAAAAGTAAAGCAGTTCATTTCACAGCTAAGTTTAAGTCCAAAAGAGCGGAAGATAACAAGCACAACAGGCTTGTACAAAAGAACAAGAGTCTAGAAATGTTTTGCCAAACGGCTACATGAAAACACTCACGACTGTCACTGACGGTGCCGATGGCACCACCACCTCAGGTCCTATCATCCGGGCCTGGCTGTCCTGCTGCATAGTCCGTTGCTGCTCTACCTGCGGGGTTTCCTCCTAAAAAGGAAGACGTAGCAACCGTTAGTCATAAGACTAAGTGGCTTCACATCCGCTCCCCCGGCGACTCCTCGGCACCGGGCGGAGAAAGGAACAAAGATACAATATATATATATATAAGCAAGTAAACAAGCAGGTGACTGTAAATATGGTGGAGAATAAACTACGCTACACAACTAGCAGTTCTACAAATATCTATAATATATGACAGCAGGTATAATTAATCAGAATAGTAACTTAACTTATAAGAGTGCTCATACAAACTTATAAGTTAAGGATCGGCTTAACAGTAAAGTAACTCATCGTATAAGAGTGCCCATACAAACTTATACGATGAGGATCTTGTGTATGCAATGCATGACATGATATGAATGTTATGCTATGACCGAATCATGCGCACGCACATGCAAGTTGCTATGTCGACACAGACTTGAAGTTCCCATTTTTCGAGCAGGTAGCTAACCTCTCAGGCGTCGTCCATCGTGGCCAGACGGCGACAGTGGAGCGGGCGTCTCCACTACTAGGTGGTATCACACTACCTATCCTAGGCCCCCGTACGCCTCAACGCTAAAAACACAACAGCGGAGCTCACATGCGTACTACGGCTCAGAAGGGGTCTTGGGTAGATGTGCACCAAGAACACAGCCCAACCTGGCCTTTGATTTCGAACCGGATGGAACCTCGGAAACGCACGAGGTGCAAGCCCAACCGTTCTCATGGCGCGGAGGAGATCTCGGGTTATGGACACCAAGTATCTAACCCTACCGCCCAAGGTCTACCCATTGGCTCCCATCGGTGTGACGACTGGCGAACCCGTAGACCTGCCACAGTCATTATCTCAATATCGCGACACGATGAATCGTCGCACATCGCATGCCCCAAAACAACTCACTCGATGCTACCCATAGTGAGGCTACAACTCTAAGCATCGGTTGTTAATAAACCCCTTGGGCTCGGAGTACGGTTACAAAATACTCTTCACATATTGTCCATCATATTCACGCCCACCTATTCAATGAATTCACCTCGACACTACGCCTAATAGATATGTTCAACACCCAACTATATAAATATATTCTACACCAATCTCAACCCTTAATTTCTAGCCCTCTCATCCACTCCATTTCCCCACCAATACATGGTTATTCCTTATTACACAACCAAATGAGTAACCATGCTAAATTATAGTAACAACAACATTATAGATATATGGGAGCAAGATAACAAATGAGCAAATCGCAACCATTGCAAGAGTGCTAACATTATAAATTAACAAGTGCATTAACATAGGGTAGCCCGATACTAAAACTGAGATTCCCGGAGCTACAGGAATCCGATCACAATGCTCAACCCCTCGTTGGAAAGGTATTCGCGAGGGCTACGACTTTCGTGTTGAGTCGATCGCCCAGATCTGGTCGCAACATACCAGAAATTCAACTCGAATACGTACAGGAAACAGTTTCCTGTACAGGATTTTCCCGAACGCAGCGGACTCGAACCCGCTTTCCCGTGGCTACAGGTATCGCATGGAAATGTGCAACCACTCGTTGGAAAGGTAATTTCAAGGGCTACGACTTTTGTGTTGAGTCGATCACCCAGATCTGGCCAGAATACCTCCGAAATTGGCCACGAAGGTCGCCGCGTGCAGAAATCAGATTTCTGCACGCATCTTAAGGCGAGATGAACGGCATCCGTTCATCTTCTTCCTTGCAACGACCTCGCATAAACTTCTCCAGAAATCACACCCAACCTTATTTCTCCTTTCAAAGCCAAACCCTCAACGAAAACCCCTCTCATCTCCACTTTGAATGATGAGAAGGTTGAGGGAGACTAAGCCTAGAAAACCTAGGCATGGCTTATCCTAAGAACTCTCCTCCTCACCATCAAGACTCTATGGAGTCGATGTCTCTCCTAAAATAACTATAGATCTAGCACCAAGGGAGAGGGGAGGAAGCTCACCTCAAGTCCAGCGGTACCACCATGGTCGGCCATGAGCCTCGCACTCCTTCGCGGCGGCATTGTTTTTCCCTTGACGGCGGCGGCGTTTCGATTCCTCCAAGGATGGCTCCGGCAAGCCTCTTCCTCCTCCAGCCAAGAGAACTCCCTCAGAAATTTCGGGGCTGAAGAAAGGGGATGAAATGCTAGGGTTTCACAACTTTTTCCTTTTTATACACCGCAGACACGGGTAGGCACACGGCCGTGTTCCTACCCGTGTTCAGGTGACACGGCCGTGTCGCCTGCCGTGTTTAGGGCCGTGTTCATCCCAGAACATCTTTCTGCCGTGTCGGGGTTGCGGCACACGGGTAGAGACACGGCCGTGTCTCTACCCGTGTCCTCGGCACACGGGTAGGGACACGCCCGTGTCCCAATACCCGTGTACCTCTCTGACTGGAAGCCTAATATTGGCATGAGGCACACGGGTATGGACACGGCCGTGTCCATACCCGTGTCGACCAAAATCACCGTTTTGCCTTGTTTTCCTCATCTCCCATACGTTCGCACCTGTTCACCCACACCCCCATTGGGCTCACCACAGCCCCCTTGACTCAAAAGCGCAATCAAGGGACCTAGCGTGAATTGGGACGTTACAAATCCTATAAACAAAATAAAAGATTTCGTCCCCGAAATCAGGGTAAGGCTATGGGAGTGAAACACATAAAAGGGAACTATGCTTTCAAATAAAATTCTTACCTGGAGTAAATAATTCCGGGTAGCGCCCTTGCATCAAATCCTTTGGCTCCCATGTGAACTCCTCCTTCCCGTGATTAGACCATAGCACTTTCACCAAGGGAACACTTTTGCGGCGCAAGGTTCTTGTCTCGTTATCAATGATCCGCACCGGCTCCAGTCGCACAGACCTATCAGATGCCACGGCACCATCCGCCGTGGGGATATACTGTTCAGGCCGCAACAAAGCCTTCCGAAGCGACGATACATGGAACACGTCGTGAAGGTTCTCCAGCTCCGGTGGTAACTCCAATCGATAGGCCAGAGGGCCAATCCTTTCCACTACGACATAGGGCCCGACATACCTTGGGCTGAGCTTCTTGACTCCACGTACCCGCGACACTCCGTGCATCGGTCGAATCTTCAGGAACACCTTATCACCCACTTGAAACTCCACCATACGGTGCCTTGCGTTGTAATATTTCGCCTGTCGGCTTTGAGCCTCTAGCATTCGATCCCGGATCAACCTAACCACCGCGTCCGTGTCATCAATATACTCATTTCCCAATGTCTTCGGATCTTTGTCTTGCACCCAGGAAAAGGGTGTTCTACACCTCCTTCCATACAAAGCTTCATGAGGTGCCATTCCAATACTGGCTTGATGACTGTTATTATAAGAGAACTCCACGAGAGGTAAGAGTCTCTCCCATGGTTCTCCTTTATCTAGCACACACAACCTCAGAAGGTCCTCCAATGTTCGGATGGTTCGTTCAGATTGCCCGTCCGTTTGTGGGTGAAAGGCTGTGCTGAAGGCGAGGCGCGAGCCCAAATAAGCCTGTACAGCCCTCCATTCTCTTGAAGTAAACCGACCATCCCGATCGGAGACGATCGTCTTCGGCACACCATGGTACCGCACAAATTGCTCCACAAAGAGACGCACTAGGACGCCCACCTGCGCCTCCTTCTTCATTGGGATAAATCGGGTTACCTTGGTCAACCGGTCAACTATCACCCACACAGAATCATTCCCCGAGCGTGAGCGAGGTAACCCGTGGACGAAGTCCATGGAGATGTCCTCAAATTTCCATTCGGGGATGGGCAACGACTGTAGCATTCCACCGGGGCTTCTGCAGTCCGCCTTCACCATTTGGCAGGCCATACAATGAGTAACAAAGTACTTGACATCCCTCTTCATGCCCGGCCAACACATTGTCTTTCTCAAATCGGTGTACATCTTCGCGATCCCCGGGTGCACCGAGTACTTGGAGCAATGGGCCTCCTTTAGAATATCCTCCCGAATGTTGTCACCTTCGAGGATGTAAAGCCGGCCACGAAAATGGACGAGGCCGTCTTTTAGGGAGTATTCCTCCGTAGTCCCATCCTCCATTGACTTGAAAGCCGGGGTTAAAGCCGCATCCTTCTTTTGTTCCGTCCGGATCCGGTCTCGTATGTTGCAAACTATACTCATCGCGGCCAAATATTCTGTATACTCTTCCGATTTATTCTTAAAGACCAAAGTGATTTCCATCTCTTGCAGTGTCCGGATTAACTCCATCCTCATCAAGCGGGATTCCGTGCTCGTTCCCGGTGCTTTCCGGCTCAAGGCATCAGCTACGGAATTAACCTTCCCGGGGTGGTAGTTCAAGGTGAATTCATAGTCGCACAAGAACTCCAACCACCGCCGCTGTCTCATGTTTAACTCCTTTTGGGTGTGAACGTACTTCAGGTTTTTGTGATCCGAGTAGATCTCGCAGTGGACGCCATATAAATAATGCCTCCACACCTTCAAGGCGAATACCACCGCTCCCAACTCTAGATCATGCACCGGGTAGCTGGCTTCATGCTTCTTCAACTGTCTTGAAGCATAAGCGATCACATGCCCATTCTGCATCAACACAGCTCCCATCCCTTGATACGACGCATCCGTGTAAACTTGAAAGCCCTCCTTCCCAGATGGAAGAGCTAGGATGGGTGCAGTCGTCAATCTGTCCTTCAACTCTTGGAATGCAGCTTCGCACTGGGGTGTCCATTCAAACGGCACACCCTTCTTGGTCAGCGTAGTAAGGGGAAGGGCGATCTTCGAGAAGCCTTTCACGAACTTGCGATAGTACCCGGCAAGTCCAAGAAAGCTCCGTATGTCGGCCGCTGACTTCAATGGCGACCACTCCTTCACGGCCCGCACCTTGGCCGGATCTACTGCTAGCCCCACCCCACTAATCACATGGCCCAAGAACGCGACCTCTTGAAGCCAAAACTCGCATTTGCTGAACTTGGCGAACAATGTGTGCTCCTTTAGCTTCCTCAGCACTAAAGTTAGATGTTCGGCGTGTTCTGCTTCCGTATTGGAGTAGACTAGGATATCATCGATGAACACGATGACAAAGATGTCCAAATAAGGGCTGAACACCTTGTTCATCAAGCTCATAAAGGCGGAAGGGGCGTTTGTGAGCCCAAATGGCATCACGGTGAATTCATACAAACCATATCTCGAACTGAACGCCGTCTTCTGAATGTCATCTTCTTGTATCCTCAGCTGATAATATCTCGAACGCAGGTCTAACTTGGAGAACCAATACGATCCCACCAATTGATCAAATAATTCATCAATGCGCGGTAGGGGATAGGTGTTCCGCACCGTTAACCGGTTCAACTCTCGATAATCAATACATAACCGCAGGGTGCCATCCTTCTTTTTGACGAACAAAACGGGCGCTCCCCAAGGCGACGAGCTTGGGCGAACGAACCCTGCTTCCACCAATTCCTGAAGCTGGACTCTAAACTCTGCAAGTTCCTTCGGAGCCATTCGGTATGGAGCTCGCGAGACGGGCTTGGCACCCGGAATTAGCTTGATTTGGAAGTCCACTTCCCTATGCGGGGGTAGTCCCGGCAATTTCTCGGGAAATACCTCGGGAAATTCTCGCACCACCCGCACATCCTTGACCTCTAATGTCAATTTCTTCAACTCGAAGCAAATTACATAGACCTCGTCCCCTTCCATATGAGATTTCATAACTTGGATTGAAGATAATAATATACGGGGTGCGAATTTAATACCTTGGAAGATGACTTCCGAGTCTCCATGCCTCAACATAACTTGCTTCTCCGCACAATTAATCCTGGCGTGGTGCCAGTCCAACCACTTCATGCCCAGGATGAGGTCGAACTCCGGGATTCTTAACACTGTAGCCGGAGTTTCAAAGAACTTTCCTCCAATAAGGGTGTCGAAGTCGCAACTTGCTGACGACGTCATCTCAGAGCCGTCCGGAAGGCGCACCCTTTGAGTAATGCCCGGGAAGTGTTGCACTCCCTCCAAGTCCTTCACGAAGTCCGCCGAAATGAACGAGTGAGACGCACCCGTGTCAAATAACGTATAGGCGGGTCTCCCGCTAACCATGACAGTGCCTAGGTTCCAAAAGGGTAATCACTATCCAGAATTGCGCGTATCATGTGTATCGTAAATCTAACAAGTCATATAATATTAATAAATTTTGCACGTACCGGTGATGACTTCCTGCGGATTTCTCTCCTGAGTCATATCCAATGCGAATACATGCTCCCGTGCATGTCCTTGATTTCTCCCTGGTGGTCCTCTTCCTCGGCCACGCATGTGCCCTCGCCCCCGTGGAGCTACTGGAGGGAGAGCAATAGGAGCATCCCCGATCAGTCGCGAGCAAACTCGTCGGACATGCCCCGGTTGGTTGCACTCAAAACATATCACCTCACGTCGGCCCCCAGGTTGTTGATAATGTTGCTGCTGCGGTGGTGGAGGTAAAGCTAGTGGTTGCGGAATTGGGTACTCCACCCGATAGTTCCGGTTGACCCACCGACCGCCTCTGTGGTTTCCCCTTCCTCTGCCATGATCATTCCGCCTTCTATTACTAGGGCCGACTTCAATTACTCCTTCCGCAGGTCTCTTGCCACATCCCATGTGGTCCGCCTCCAGTCTCTTTGCCATGTCGATGATTTCTGTCAGGCTTCCATCGGCTATAAACAAAAGGGCCTGCCTCAGGGGGTCCCTCAACCCTTTGTAGAAGCGCTTCGCGTAGCCTCTATCGTCCAAATCATAGGAATCGGCAAACCTAGCGAGGTGTTGGAACTCCCTCTGGTACTCCGTTACCGATTTCGATCCCTGCTTCAGCTGCAGAAATTTTTCTTCAAGTCCATCCCGAGCAGAAGAAGGGATGAAGTGATCCAGAAAAGCCTCAGTGAACTCGTTCTAACTGATGTCCGTGTACAACCGCCCTTGGAAGGTGGAGCCCATGAGGGACTTCCACCACCTTTTGGCGTGCAGCTCTAGCAGCGTCACTACCAATGTCACCGCCATGCTGTTCGGACATCTTATGCCAGCCATCAATTCCTGCACGGTATCAAGCCATTCCTCGGTGCGCACCGGCGATTCTGTCCCAAGATAGGCAGGAGGGGACAGGGCACGGAAGGTGCTCAACCAGTTGGAGTCTGGCGCTTGTTGTTGCACCGGAGCTTGCTGGGCTTTAAATGCATCCAATATGGCTGACAGCGTTTGTCCCAGTTCCGACTGCTGGAATTGTGAAGGAACGGAAGGGGTAGGAGTGCCCCCAACCGGCTCCACCTGCGCTGGGACCTGTACGCAAGGTACAAACTAGGGTCAGGTTGGCTAAAACTAATGTCAAAGTTGGACAACTTAGTGTGAATTACATATGGGCACACCACTGCTTCCGCTAAGTCGGTTTGTCCCCAAACCGACTAATCGAACGGGAGTGACCCATTGTTACCTGACTGCTGTAGGTGAAGATCGGCTAAGTCTGATACCATTTGTAAGACCCCCCTCCCGGAACACAACACACGGCACGAGGGGAGTCTGGCAGAAATCATCGATATGGCAAAGAGACTGGAGGCGGACCACATGGGATGTGGCAAGAGACCTGCGGAAGGAGTAATTGAAGTCGGCCCTAGTAATAGAAGGCGGAATGATCATGGCAGAGGAAGGGGAAACCACAGAGGCGGTCGGTGGGTCAACCGGAACTATCGGGTGGAGTACCCAATTCCGCAACCACTAGCTTTACCTCCACCACCGCAGCAGCAACATTATCAACAACCTGGGGGCCGACGTGAGGTGATATGTTTTGAGTGCAACCAACCGGGGCATGTCCGACGAGTTTGCCCGCGACTGATCGGGGATGCTCCTATTGCTCTCCCTCTAGTAGCTCCACGGGGGCGAGGGCACATGCGTGGCCGAGGAAGAGGACCACCAGGGAGAAATCAAGGACATGCACGGGAGCATGTATTCGCATTGGATATGACTCAGGAGAGAAATCCGCAGGAAGTCATCACCGGTACGTGCAAAATTTATTAATATTATATGACTTGTTAGATTTACGATACACATGATACGCGCAATTCTGGATAGTGATTACCCTTTTGGAACCTAGGCACTGTCATGGTTAGCGGAAGCGTGGTGGGCCCATAACCCACAGGTCGGAGGATCGAAACCTCCCTCTGATACCATTTGTAAGACCCCCCTCCCGGAACACAACACACGGCACGAGGGGAGTCTTATGCCCGAAATAGCCGCCTTGCGGTAGCACTAACACACGGGTTAGCCTTTACCATAAGACGTCTATTCCGCCGGCTACAATCCATATCACATAAACAATGCCAACCCAACCATAACAGAAAAGTAAAGCAGTTCATTTCACAGCTAAGTTTAAGTCCAAAAGAGCGGAAGATAACAAGCACAACAGGCTTGTACAAAAGAACAAGAGTCTAGAAATGTTTTGCCAAACGGCTACATGAAAACACTCACGACTGTCACTGACGGTGCCGATGGCACCACCACCTCAGGTCCTATCATCCGGGCCTGGCTGTCCTGCTGCATAGTCCGTTGCTGCTCTACCTGCGGGGTTTCCTCCTAAAAAGGAAGACGTAGCAACCGTTAGTCATAAGACTAAGTGGCTTCACATCCGCTCCCCCGGCGACTCCTCGGCACCGGGCGGAGAAAGGAACAAAGATACAATATATATATATAAGCAAGTAAACAAGCAGGTGACTGTAAATATGGTGGAGAATAAACTACGCTACACAACTAGCAGTTCTACAAATATCTATAATATATGACAGCAGGTATAATTAATCAGAATAGTAACTTAACTTATAAGAGTGCCCATACAAACTTATAAGTTAAGGATCGGCTTAACAGTAAAGTAACTCATCGTATAAGAGTGCACATACAAACTTATACGATGAGGATCTTGTGTATGCAATGCATGACATGATATGAATGTTATGCTATGACCGAATCATGCGCACGCACATGCAAGTTGCTATGTCGACACAGACTTGAAGTTCCAATTTTTTGAGCAGGTAGCTAACCTCTCAGGCGTCGTCCGTCGTGGCCAGACGGCGACAGTGGAGCGGGCGTCTCCACTACTAGGTGGTATCACACTACCTATCCTAGGCCCCCGTACGCCTCAACGCTAAAAACACAACAGCGGAGCTCACATGCGTACTACGGCTCAGAAGGGGTCTTGGGTAGATGTGCACCAAGAACACAGCCCAACCTGGCCTTTGATTTCGAACCGGATGGAACCTCGGAAACGCACGAGGTGCAAGCCCAACCGTTCTCATGGCGCGGAGGAGATCTCGGGTTATGGACACCAAGTATCTAACCCTACCGCCCAAGGTCTACCCATTGGCTCCCATCGGTGTGACGACTGGCGAACCCGTAGACCTGCCACAGTCATTATCTCAATATCGCGACACGATGAATCCTCGCACATCGCATGCCCCAAAACAACTCACTCGATGCTACCCGTAGTGAGGCTACAACTCTAAGCATCGGTTGTTAATAAACCACTTGGGCTCGGAGTACGGTTACAAAATACTCTTCACATATTGTCCATCATATTCACGCCCACCTATTCAATGAATTCACCTCGACACTACGCCTAATAGATATGTTCAACACCCAACTATATAAATATATTCTACACCAATCTCAACCCTTAATTTCTAGCCCTCTCATCCACTCCATTTCCCCACCAATACATGGTTATTCCTTATTACACAACCAAATGAGTAACCATGCTAAATTATAGTAACAACAACATTATAGATATATGGGAGCAAGATAACAAATGAGCAAATCGCAACCATTGCAAGAGTGCTAACATTATAAATTAACAAGTGCATTAACATAGGGTAGCCCGATACTAAAACTGAGATTCCCGAAGCTACAGGAATCCGATCACAATGCTCAACCCCTCGTTGGAAAGATATTCGCGAGGGCTACGACATTAGTGTTGAGTCGATCGCCCAGATCTGGTCGCAACATACCAGAAATTCAACTCGAATACGTACAGGAAACAGTTTCATGTACAGGATTTTCCCGAACGCAGCGGACTCGAACCCGCTTTCCCGTGGCTACAGGTATCGCATGGAAACGTGCAACCACTCGTTGGAAAGGTAATTTCAAGGGATACGACTTTCGTGTTGTGTCGATCACCCAGATCTGGCCAGAATACCTCCGAAATTGGCCATGAAGGCCGCCGCGTGCAGAAATCAGATTTCTGCACGCATCTTAAGGCGAGATGAACGGCATCCGTTCATCTTCTTCCTTGCAACGACCTCGCATAAACTTCTCCAGAAATCACACCCAACCTTATTTCTCCTTTCAAAGCCAAACCCTCAACGAAAACCCCTCTCATCTCCACTTTGAATGATGAGAAGGTTGAGGGAGACTAAGCCTAGAAAACCTAGGCATGGCTTATCCTAAGAACTCTCCTCCTCACCATCAAGACTCTATGGAGTCGATGTCTCTCCTAAAATAACTATAGATCTAGCACCAAGGGAGAGGGGAGGAAGCTCACCTCAAGTCCAGCGGTACCACCATGGCCGGTCATGAGCCTCGCACTCCTTCGCGGCGGCATTGTTTTTCCCTTGACGGCGGCGGCGTTTCGATTCCTCCAAGGATGGCTCCGGCAAGCCTCTTCCTCCTCCAGCCAAGAGAACTCCCTCAGAAATTTCGGGGCTGAAGAAAGGGGATGAAATGCTAGGGTTTCACAACTTTTTCCTTTTTATACACCGCAGACACGGGTAGGCACACGGCCGTGTTCCTACCCGTGTTCAGGTGACACGGCCGTGTCGCCTGCCGTGTTTAGGGCCGTGTTCATCCCAGAACATCTTTCTGCCGTGTCGAGGTTGCGGCACACGGGTAGAGACACGGCCGTGTCTCTACCCGTGTCCTCGGCACACGGGTAGGGACACGCCCGTATCCCAATACCCGTGTACCTCTCTGACTGGAAGCCTAATATTGGCATGAGGCACACGGGTATGGACACGGCCGTGTCCATACCCGTGTCGGCCAAAATCACCGTTTTGCCTTGTTTTCCTCATCTCCCATACGTTCGCACCTGTTCACCCACACCCCCATTGGGCTCACCACAGCCCCCTTGACTCAAAAGCGCAATCAAGGGACCTAGCGTGAATTGGGACGTTACACACCTCAGGCCTGGAAAGTTGGGCCTGAAGCCCCTGCTCGCAGATGACAGTCGCGTTGGCACTCGCCAACCCCTCGGCTCTAGACGAGCACGTACTCGGCCAGCCCCACGATGAATGGCCTCCTCTCGTCGGGCTCAGCTCCACGATCTTTGAGCCCGGCCCGACGATTGCCGAGCCCCTACTCGGCATGCTGGGCTCGGCATGCCCTGCTGAACTCGCCTGTGGCTCGGGGGCGGTCTGGGCCGGCCGGATCGGCTCCTGCTAGCCCACTCGCTGGATACGGGGTTGTACAGCCGGGACGCTGTAAACTAGAGTTTGGCACTTTCGTATGCGTTGGACCGAATTTCTTCTAATTCATTCAATTGCAATAGTCTTTTATTGCCCGCCTCTTGAGATTTTCGTGCCCCACTAATAGCCCTCTGATCATCTAATTAAAGATGAACCGCTGATGATTAGCCTGATCCGCCCTATTTCGGCCAACAAAATCGGAAGTCGCAGCTTCAATCCGCCCAGCACTTGTTATAACAACTGAGTCAGATTTTCTGTAACAACTGCACCGCCAAACTGTAATTCCATTGCTTGTTTATCTAGCTCGATTTCTTCAACATTTCTACTAGGGCAAACATCGGCAAAGTAGCATAATCAGCCATAAGTACAATAATTATGCATTTATGGATATCTATACTAATATACGTCATTTTCTTTTCAATTATCACAAATATAACATGAAAATACGGAAATAGATAACTTCATTTGGGAAGTTATCAGTTGCTCTGTCGACTTCGAAGGATGGTGACTGTATGAAGACGAAGAAGATCAAGCTTTCCAAAGGGAAGCGGCAGTCTCGATCACTCAGGCTGGGTGAGGGTTCTTCCCCTTCCCGACTTCTCAAGGGTGCTACGAACGGTCTTCTCTCCTCCGCAGCTCCCTCGCTTCGAAGCTCGTTAGGAAAGCCCGCCACGATCTGCCGGGCTGAGCTCTCCTGCTCTTGGGCCAAGCCGTCGCCTCCTCTGTCGACCACTACAGGGGCTGAGGTTCCGCCTCGCCACATTGAAACCGGCGAGTTGAGTCGCCCCCGTACTAGTGGGAAATCATTGAAGATGGAGCCGCCCCGCCTTCCTGAGGGCGATGCCAAATCTGCTCATGGTAACTTCCAAATTTTTCTATTTCTTTTCGGATTCATTCTAACTCCCCTTCTACATGCTCCGAGTCTTATCCTTCGCGCGGGCTTTCATCGTCGGGAATCTCGCCCGAGCCGACTCCTCCCCGGATATCCAGCCCGCTTCGCGAGCTGATGGCCGACCCTGGAGTAGACAACGCCGATTTTAGCTCGCGCCTGCTCAGGGTGCTTTCGTTTTATGACTCAATCCTTGCCACCGCGCTTTGTCCGGAGACTTGGCAGGAGCTTGGCAAGATTCGAGGTCGCATAGAGGCTCTGGAGAATTATAACGCGTAGTTGGAGGGCAACGACAGGCTCTTTCTGCAAATTTTTGATGCTGAGGAGAGGATATACGAACTAGAGACCTAACAAAACGCCATTGAAGATCATCTACAGAAATTCGCCCAAGTCGTGGGTACCATTGGCGAGGAGAGCAGACTAGAAGAACACATACGCAAGGGGATAGACCTCCTTAAGCGAGCCCAAGATCACTTCCATGAGGCCAGAGACATTACTTGGACTATGTGACACCCTGCCCGTCCACGTATGAGGGGCCGAGGCCAATTGCGACACGAGTAGGCGGCCAAGGCTTCTTTTATTCCATACTCTTTTTTGCTTCCAATTTCTAACCCATTTTGTAGAGGTCGTTCTTTTTTTTGCCTATTTTTGTACTTGCGCAGAGCTGCATTGTATTATCCTTGTAGCAATTGAACTTTTTATACTCGCGCATAACTGTCGAGCAAAGGGAATTTTTGAATATGGAAGTGTTTTTCTTGTGCAATTGTTGTGTATAGTTTAGCTTCTAGTTATCGATGTAGAAAACGGCGTGAGTACTCCAGCGGCGAGTTCACTTTTTCACGAGTGGCGCAGGGAACTCGCGATCTAGAGGGTTGGCCTGTTTTAACGTGAAAAACTATACATATGTGGGGGGGAGGGGGTTGGGTATGAGGGCTCGTTTCCCACCTCTCTAATTCCCCTACCGCATCTTTAAAAAACCCCATACTCGCCTCACTTGAAAAGATGGTTCGCGTAATGGGCAAGGAAAGTCACGCGCACTGCTTGGTGTACTTCACCGATCATTACTTTCCACAAGCCAAAACGACCTCCTCCGAGCTCGAAACTTTCAAGGCGCGGTACCTCCCGAGGGCTTCACGGTGAGGCGGCATGTGTCGGATGAGGTGAAGAATTATGGGTAGTCTCAATCACCTAGATGTGGGATGAATAGGTGCTTTGAACTTTTAGTCTTTTTAAATTTGTTTGCCTAACTATAGCAGATGATTAATTCACAAGCGCAGAACACAAAACAACACACAAGATTTTATAGTGGTTTCTCAGAGTATGGGTACATTCATTGTCCCTCTCCACCTATCTAGTAGTGTCCTAGATTTGGCAAACTTCTCCTCTTCTTCTCAGATCAAAATCTTACAGCTTAGATCTACTCTAGGATCCTACCTTAGGTCTACAACAGACCCTACCTTAGGCTGTCCACAACCCTACCTCAAAAATCCAAATAATTTTCTACCTCAGATTCAACTCCTGAATCCTACCTCAGACTTTCAATAAAGTCCTACACACAGGCCTCTTAATCAGCCCTACACTCAGGCTGACAATCCAGCCCTACAACTCAAATCTCAAAGAGATCCTACAAGATGAATATTTATAAAGATTTCACAACAAAATGACTCAGAATAAATGTTACTTTAATCCTTGAGTCCTCCTTAGTTTCCTGAAAGAAAGCTTTCTTCTATAACAATGGAACAGTGTTGTAGCTGGTCCAAAGCTGATTCACTTCTTTGAAGAAATACTTGGTCTTATTCTTCTTCTTCAGTAGGAAGTTGATCCTCTGATCTCTTGCTGTATAAGCAAACTTAATTACATCATTGATGTGATGTTTACTTTTGGCGCCTCCGAAGATTTCAAATCCTGCCTTTCTAGACATCAAAATGATAAATATCGTTTTGAAGCTTTCTTATCAAAATGATATCATTTTGATCTTCAAAGCCCATCAAAACGGTATGAGCTAGAACTTCACAGCTCACCCCTTAGACCATTTCTGAGTGAAATGTAGGTTCAATTTTGGTCTTAACTTATCACTTGTCCTACTGAGTTTAAGTATCAATACTGATAGTTGAGTCTACACAGATATAAACAGATAGTCATCAAATACATAATGTACTTATCATTGCATAATGCACTTCTTCAAATCTAGCAATATTGAGGGAAAATTCCTAACACGAACGAATCAACACTTTCTTTGACGACGAGCTCGCCTTCCCCCTAGCTCACTTCGAAGAGGATTGTGGATTCCTTTATGGCCTGAGGTGGTCCAAGTGCTCAAATACTTCAGACTGGTTACCACTCAGATAAATTTGAATGGGATCAGCGCGCCGGTCTCATTCGCGTGTTATATGCGGGAGGTGGGGATCGAGTTCGACCTCGGCACCTTCCTTAAAATCCTAAACCTAAAGGCGACCAGCGACGGCTTCGTCTTCTTCTCCAGCGCATGCGTCAAGCTGGTGGAGATGCTGAACAAAGTCTATCATTGGACCGACAAGTTTGTATTTATGTGAGGCGTGTTCGGGTCACTACCGTTGGCACCAGTTCAGCGTAGTGAGAACATTTTTAAGCCGCCTAAAGTTGGAGGTGACACACTCTCCCTCTACGAGATGCTGAGGAAACAGGAGTTCGACGTCTTGTACTTACAGCGATGACAGGACCAACTCGCCTATGTCATGCCCGGGACAGGTTCGTACTCGCCCGCTACCTGTCAGGGGGAACTCGCTTTGTACACTTCTTGACTTTTATTCTTGCAGGTTTGCGAACCTCCCTTTGAACCTACCGTATGCGTCCGCCAGGACGCTCCCGGTCAGCATCAAAAGTGTTGGGCTCAACAGATTCTGACTCTGACACCTTTCTAGGAGGAGAGAGGATTCTCTCCTTGATTCTCCTTGAGCCTATAGCCTTGAGGGCCACAAACTTCTCCTTCAGGTGATACCTGGCAACAACCTTTTCTTCCTTCCTGATATTGAGTTGTATCTCATAGGAGAGCAACTTCCCAAAAAGAGTATATGGAAGAATGTTGGTCAGATTCCCCATTTTCCTTATTGAACAGATCTTGTTGTCACGTTCTCTGGTGAGGGACAACTTCTCATTGAGTTCATAATCAGTGAAGATTCTGTCATAAGTCTTCAACTCATTCACTATTTTGAAGAACTTGTCATAGTACACAACTATGTTATCTCTGTTCCTTGTCTAAATGCCTCATACTACTGGTTCGGAATGGATTTCATATCATCCATGATCTCCTCAGTTCCTTTCATATATACAATGAGAGTATTTCATGTTTCCTTGGCAGTTTGGCAGTGAATCGGGTTCTGGAAGGTAGAGTCATCAATTGCACTAAAAATAATATTTCTTGCCCTTTTTTCCATAGTGGTCAGTACAACCTCATACCTAGTAATTTAAGAGTATAACTTGGGAACTTGAATATTTGCATCTATGGAGGAGATCTTCATAGGGATGAAAGGCCCCTTCTCAATAGTGATGTAGATCCTTAGATCTGAAGCTTTCATAAATAACTTGACTCTTTTTTTCAGATGCCAAAGTTTTTCTTCATGCATATGAGAAACTTCATGAAGTTGATCTTTTTATGACCTTCACTGGAAGTCATAGTGAACTGACTAACTACCCTTAATAGGATCTTGACTAGACTGTTAAATCCTTTATCAACCAACTGCCTCTGATACCACTTGAAGAATTATGGGTAGTCTAAATCACCTAGAGGGAGAGTGAATAGGTGTTTTGAACTATTAGTATTTTTAAATTTATCTGCCTAAATATAGCAGATGATTGATTCGCAAGCACAGAACACAGAACAGCACAAAAAATTTATAGTAGTTCCCTAAAGTATAGGTACATCTACTATCTCTCTCCACCTATCTAGTAGTGTGTTAGATTCGGCAAACTCCTCTTCTTCTCAGATCAAAATCTTATAGCTCAGATCCACTCCAAGATCCTACCTTAGGTCTACAGTAGTCTCTACCTTGGTTTGTCCATAGCCCTACCTCAGAAATCCAAATGATTTCCTACCTCAGATTTGACCCCTAAATCCTACCTCAGAGTTTCAACAAAGTCCTACACTCAGGCCTCCTAATCAGTCCTACACTCAGGCTGACAATCCATCCCTAAAACTCAGATCTCAAAGAGATCATATAAGATGAACATTTATAAAGATTTTACAATGAAATGACTCAGATTAAATGTTACTTTAAGACTTAAGTCCTCCTTAGCTTTCATGGATGAAAGCTTTCTTCTACAACAATGGAACAGTGTTGTATTAGGTCCAAAGCTGATTCACTTCTTTGAAGAAAGACTTGGTCTTCTTCTTCAGTAGAAAGTTGATCCTCCTGATCTCTTGCTGTGTAAGCAAACTTACAACACCAAGATTACAGAGTTCAATTTGCAGATGTTAGCTTTTTTGCTTCTTAATGGCGGATTAGAAGTTATCCAGTTGTTGTTGTTAGGGTTTCATCCATGAAGTTTTCCCTTTTATAAAGAACCATACCACTTGACCTTAACAGATCTGACATCTTCAACGGTCGTAAACTTTTCCGATAAAAAGTCAAAGCATCCTTAATTACATCACTGATGTGATATTTACTTTTGGCGCCTCTGAAGATTTCAAATCCTGTATTTCTGGAATTCAAAGCGATAAATATCATTTTGAAGCTTTCTTACCAAAACAATATCGTCTTGTTCTTCAAACCCCATCAAAACGGTATGAGCTAGAACTTCACAGCTCACCCCCTTAGACCATTTCTGAGTGAAATGCAGGTTCAATTTTGGTCTTAACTCGTCTCATGTCCTACTGAGTTTAAGTATCAATCCTGATAGCTGAGTCTATATAGATATGAACAGATAGTCATCAAATACATAATGCACTTATCATTTCATGATGCACTTCTTCAAATCTAGGAATATTGAGGGTAAATTCCTAACACGAGGGAATCAACACTTTCTTTGACGACGAGCTCGCCTTCCCCCTAGCTCACTTCGAAGCAGAATGTGGATTCCTTTATGGCCCGAGGTGGTCCAAGTGCTCAAATACTTCAGACTGGTTCCCACTCAGATAAATTTGAATGGGATCAGTGTGTCGGTCGCCTTAGCGTGTTATATACGCGAGGTGGGGATCGAGTCGACCTCGTCGCCTTCCTCAAAATCCTGAACCTAAAGGAGACCAGCGACGACTTCGTCTTCTTCTCCAGCGCCTGCGTCAAGCTGGTGGAGACGCTGAACAAAGTCCATCATTGGACCGACAAGTTCTTATTTGTGTGAGGCGTGTTTGGGTCGCTACCGCTGGCACCAGTTCAGTGGAGCGAGAACATTTTTAAGCCGCCTAAAGTGGGAGGCGACACACGCTCCCTCTACGAGATGTTGAGGGGCCAGGAGTTCGACATCTTGTACATACGGCGACGACATGACCAACTCGCCTATGTCATGCCCGCGACAAGTTCGTACTCGCCCGGCCTCTACCTGTCATGGGGAACTCGCTTTGTACACTTCTTGACTTTTATTCTTACAGGTTTGCGAACCCTCCCTTTGAACCTACCGTCTGCGTCCTCCAGGAAGCTGCACGATCAGCACCGCACCTCGCTAGCCGGCGAGACCACCCCAAGGCCGGACGACATCTCCTCCTCGGCTCCCTCCAAAGACAAAGGCAACGCGCCCCTCACAGACACATCCTCCGCCGAGCCTAAGCACAAGAAGCTCAGAACCGGTGAGGCGGGCTCCATCCCTGCCGAGAAGCGGACAGGAGTTACTCCCAACCCCCATCGCGAGGTGGATCAGAGTGTTGAAATTTGTGAAGTGAAAGTGGGTGATCGAGCAAACCGAGCGGCCTGGGCGGACTGTCCATGTGGACTGTTAGAGCAGGCTTGCGGTCTGGTGTTGGCGGCCTGTAGTGATATTCTGGAGGTTGCCGTGCGGACTTGAATTGGAGTCCGCCTGTTTCTGAGACCTGGCTTGTCGCTAGTTTGTTTTGCAAATTTGGATCTTATTTGCGGACTACGCGGATTGGTTGTGAGCCCGACAGTTGGCAGCTGGCTTGTCTGTTGAGCGAGTTTGGGCCTTGGTGGCGGACTGTTGTTGGATCTAGCAGACTGACTTCGTGTCCGCTGAGCTCGCGCCATATATTTGGTGGGTTGCTGGACTTGGTCACTGTTACAAGTCAAGGGTGTTCGCAGAGTCCGCATAGTCCGCTTGTTGACCGGTAAATTTGTGCCTGTTGGTCGTGGACTTGTGCTTGCAGACTGGTGCGGTGTCCGCCAGTCAGTGCGGACTGGTGCGGTGTCCGCCAGTCAGTGTGGACTGGTGCGGTGTCCGCTAGTCAGTGCGATATCCGGCCTTGTCCTTACGGATTGGGTGGACTATCTTGTGCGGACTGGCAATCTGGCTAGCAGGTCTGCTGTGCCGGCGATCTTGCGCTGTCTTGCGCTTGATGGTTGGCGGGCTGGTCGCGAGTCCGGCATTATTGGTGCGGACAATGTGGACTCGATGGACTGTCTTGTTAGCTGCGTTCAGGGGGCGGTTAGCCTATCTCATAGGGCGATGATCACACTCCAACCCGCTCCTATAAATAGGACCCCCTGACACCTCATTTGTAATTGAGTGAACAGTAAGTTGAGCTCAGATTAATTATTGCGGACTCGGTTTTCCTATCCACGCGGTTTGAGCAGGTTTAACTGGTTGCTGTTTGCAGGTGGCGCGGCTAGCACTGTGGAACCAGAAGTCTGGTTTTGACTTCGGTCAGGTTCAGTGAAGCTTGCGGTTTGCAATCGGCGGTATCAGTAGGTCGCTTTTGCGGCTTGACCAGTTCTCTCTGCTTCAACTTTTCCAAGTTCAATAACTTGTCCGCCGGACTCGGCTGTTAGGCGGTATGTTCTTCAGTTCGGCGGCAGCTTGCAACAGTTAGCGAATAACGGTGTGTCCGCGCGACCTCGCGGTCTCGGCGGACTCCGTGTTCTATTCGTCTCTCGCAGCAGTTCGGGCGGTCTCAGCGGTCTCCAGTTTTTGTCTGCTCGGATTGTTCTTGTAATTTTTCTGTTTTTCATTGTGTGCTGGCGAAATCATGTCTCGCCAAGTATACCTCGCCCTGTAAAGAAGATAATAAAAATTCGATATGCTTGTCTCTTCTGGTTGCATCTGGTGTTTCAGCTTGCTTTCCCAGTTTCCGCTTGATCAATTTGTGATCTTGATAGCTCTGAGAATATTAATTTGGCGTCAGACTATCTCGTCGATCATCTTGAGAAAATTTAACACAAAGAACAACTGTGTTAATTTCTGAACTTGCGGACTATGAAACACCTTGAAAGATATATCAAATAAAAAATTGGATTTGTTTTTCTCAAACCAATTGTGTGTTGAACTATGTACAACATAGAGTTGTTCATCAGTTGTCCCTGTCGGCACACACGATTGTCCTTCAATTCTTCATCCCTTTCTTCAGACAAAGTTTTGTCAATCTCTAATTAATACTTGAATTTGTTTATCTTACATTTGGCCTAATTTTACATCGAGAGCAAGAGATGAAGTTCCCCAAATTACCACATTTTCCCCGAAACAAGTTCTGCTAACCTTCATCATTTCAATGAAGGCCACCATACAAGTTAGAAATACAAGAGCTGCAACTATTTTGACCCCATTGTTGACTTATGATCCCAATTCCCCTCCTTCATGTCAACCTCATGTCTATTATAGACATACAAGTTAGAAATCACTAGAAATGCTATAAGATTAATCGCACAGAGCCCCGCTAGAAATCCATAATAGTAATCCAGATGAGATGCATTCAAGTTTTTCTCAATCCATCCGTCTTTTCCTTCCTTCCTCGTCACCTTCTCCACCATCGACAGAAGAAAACTGCTGATAAAATTTCCAAGTCCTAAACTGGTGTAGACGACAGAAGCCCCCACACTCTTCATCCCTTCAGGCGCTTGATCATAGAAAAATTCCATCTTTCCAATAGAAACCAGCATATCTGCCATGCCCATCAAAGCGAACTGCGGTAGCAGAGCAAACACACTTAAAGGCACTGTTGTTGTTGTTGTCTGATGAACAAGATCATGAGATTTGACTACGCTCAACCTCCACCTCTCCACCATGGCGGTAATGATCATGATGACGACTTGAAGTGCTTGCCCAACGCCCATCCTTTGCAGCATTGTGATGCCTCGAGGGTTCTGCGTACGCTTCTTTATTAATGGCACAAAGCATTTGTCATAGAGGGACACGCTTATGAGAGTGCCGAGGGTGAAGAAGGTGGAGAGGCTCCCGGAAGGAATTTGAAAGTGAGAACCCATCATGCGGTCCATGGTGCTTCCCTGCTTGACGAAGACGGTGAGGATTTGAGCCGTCATCAAGCTTGGTACGAGTGTGGCTATGAAAATCGGGAGCAGCTTGATGATTTTCTTGGTTTCTTCTACCTCTGTTACAGAGCACAGCAGCCATGGACTATTTGAGTTGGCGGTCCTCACGGCTGCTTTATCAAAGAACACAAGTAATGTCGAGTGATTGGCCCTGCAATTCCCCTGCTTTGAGTAGTGCTCTCTCTCGAGCTCATATAACTCATTGGGATCGTCAGGGAGCGGAACCTTCCATTTCCTTACAGCAGCAACCAACACCCGGCCTATAGTTGTAATCGGACTGCTCGAAACCGGCTTGTGCCTATAAGAGGGTGTGCCGAGGAAGAAGATCAGCATGGAAAACACTAATGCCGCTGTGGGTATCATGTAGCCGACAGAGAAGCCGACGTAGTCTTGGATATAGACCAGCACAGTGGTCGAGAACAGGTTGCCGTAGAAGAGGGCAAAGGTCCACCAATTGAAGAAGGACAGCTTCTGGAATCGCTCTTTGGGGCAATGCACGTCGAACTGGTCGGCTCCAAGTGTTGTTATGGCTGCCTTTGTCCCGCCAGATCCTAACGCTATTACATACAGGGCTAGGAAGAAGACGGTGGCATGGAATCCACCTGTCTTGCAATCTTCGCCATTCAGCGAGCCGCAAGGTGGAGGGGGACTTAGCGAGGGAAGAGTGACACTGAGAGACAGGAGAACCATTCCCTAAAATAAAAAAAGGTTTGATTTTTACTCATGAGAATTGAAGATGCTCTGTTAATTGGGCGAATTCGAATGAGTGATTGATTACCAGCAAGTAGATTGCAGAGAAGATGTTGAATGTCCAGTATCGGCCGAGGTAAGAGTCTGCAATATAAGCGCCCAAGATCGGCGTCATCATAGCCGTTCCTGACCAGTTGTTGACGTTGTTCGAAGCTTCCACAGTTGTTTGATGAAGCTTGTTTGTGAAATAAAGAACCAAATTTGGCGCCACTCCAAAGTATGCCAGCCTCTCAAATACTCCATAAACTACACAAAATTGGACGCAAGATGCTAAATTTATTAATTATCCAGATCATAATTACCTCTATATTTATATACATGAGAGAAGTTAGGCTTAGTTTGGCCGAGGATTAATTTACCGAAGATGAAGGAGCAGGCGACCCATCTTCCTCCTTCGGAACGCCGGCAGGGCCGGCCGTTGAAGTCCACCGTGCCGTCCTCCGTGTAATCCTTCTTCTCCGCCTGACCGCCGACATTCTCGGCATCCGCCATTGCCGGGGAAGGGAAAGCTTGGATGGCTGCAGCAATGGAGCCGATGCCGCTTAAGTAAAGCACTCTGTTTTGAAGGGAAACAAGAGTTTTAAGTCAAAATGAAGGTTAGAAAGGTCATTGATGAAAAGATAAATTATTGACGAAGTTTCAGGTATTGCTTAATGTTTATTTTAGAATAATATAATACTTGTGTTTGATTTAATTTTCTAATTATTATATAATATATATTATAATTTTGACCATTAGCCAATTTTGATTTCTCTCGTCGTCGTCTTCTGCGGAAACCGTTATACTTCCCCGTCCATTTGGGAAACAGGCCGAGAAAATTGACGTTAAAAAATATTTAAAATAAAGTAATAATATTTTAGCGCCTGCAAAAATCGTGCGACAAGAGAGAACCAGTACTGCCACTTAGGAGCAGTTTGTGCAAGTACTGGAATGTTGTGCAATTGGCACCGGCCCGCGAGTACGGAACTCGTCGCGGACAATAGCAACGGAAGCTAAAATTTGAGCAAATAATGGCGCGCACCAAACAATCCTCGGAAGGATACAAGTACGAGATTCCAAAACACAAAACAACACAGACGACAAGAAATATACGTGGTTCGGAGTTAAGCTCCTACGTCCACGGGGAGAGCGCGCCGGATCCACTAGACAAAAAAAATATCCGATTACAACCACAAAGCACTCAACGATCCTCCACGGATCGACACTAACCTAAAATAGGAAAACAAGAAACAAGAGGAAAAGAAGAACTCCCCTAGCGCGCTGCCGCCGTTCGGCCAAGAAAGCCGCTGCACTCTTCAAGACGAAGGAACCGCAGCCTTATGCTCTCTTTCACCGCCGGAGTCGCCGCCGCCGCTGGATCGCCGGAGCCGCCGCTGGATCGCCGGAGCCGCCGAAGAAAGAAACCCGCACCCGCCGCTGCCGTGGAACTCCCCTCTCCTACACCGGAGATGGAGCCGTTGCCGCTGCCGTGCACTAGATCGGAACCCCGATCAATCTTCCGCCGCCTCCGCACACCTTGATCGGTCCTTCCCGTCGATGCCGCCACGCTCCCAATCTTGATGCCCGCCGCTAGATCGATGCCGCTGCGCCACTGTCGCTGGAGAAGAAGACCAGATCGGTATTCCGATCCCTTGCCAATGAAGAACCGCCCAAGATCGGGCTTGCCGCTGCTGACCGTCGCCGGGGAAGATCCGCCCAGATCCGGGCTTGTCGCCGCTGACCGTCGCCGTGGAAGATCCGCCCAAAACCGGGCTTGCCGCTGCTCCTCTTCCTCCTTGCCGCCGGAGAAGAGAGAGCCCCGATCTACCACGCTCGATCCGGACCCGAAGCCGCCGCTCCTCCTCTCGATGCCGCCGCTCTCGACCTCGGAATGAAGCCCGCCTCTCCTTCCTCGGTCGCCGGAGAAGAAGAGCCCGCCTGCCGATCTTGCTCCCCGATGCCTCGTTCCTTTCTTGCAGCCGCCCTCTTCAGTTTAGGTTAGGAAAATGAAAAATCGGGCCTGCCTTTTTTTTTTACCTCTCTCCCTGTGCAAGTCTTTATATATAAAAAAGGCAAAAAACAACTGGACCGGTCCAGCTGGACCGGTCCAGTAAAGCATCAAAACATAACAATCTCCACCTTGATGCTTTACGAACACTAATACCGCATAAGACACACAGATCTCTACTGGCGACTACAAGCCCCCTCTCCCTGGGGCCGGCACGATCAACGTGCATCAGTCTGAGTCAAGTCAAACTTGACTCGCCTCACTGATTTCTCTCGCATGCTCGCAACGCATTCCTCCGTAGAACTCTCCCGTAACATAACGCCTCCACCTCGAGCGAACTCCCTCAACTCCCGGTGACGCACGTCGACGTGCTTCGTCCTTGCACGATAGACCGGGTCTACTGCAAGACGAATCACACTCGAACTCTCACTGTGCAACTCCACCTTCTCCTGAGTGATCCTAAGTTCCTCGGTGAGACCTCTGAGCCTGACGGCTCCTCTCACGGTGTCTGGGTACTCCTGAGATGACTCTCTACCCGTCTCCTCTACGGCTGCGAAAACACTACCTCCGCCAAGGTCCTCTCTACGCGTACACGTCCTTGCCACGAATCCTGCCCCGCTCCTCCGCCGGTCCTTCCTAGCTTTTCGCTGAGAACGGTCTCCGCTCTCTAAAGCTCTATCGAAGGAACCGCGATCTGAGGAGATCGCCTGAAATGCATACGCTACCGTATCCTGTAGCTCGAGAGACGGTCCGACCTCTCTCCTCACATTTCCCCCGGCAATCGTGGTGCCAATAAGTCTATAGAGCGATCCAAAACGCTCTCCTCTCAAGACTGTCTGCGCGCCTCTCCTGACCTCCAAATACCCGCTGCTACTGGTATAAGAATACCCGACAGCCTCCAGAGTGCCCAGAGAAAGCAAGCTCTTCCTCAACTCAGGCACATACCGAACGTCGGTGAGGGTCCTAACCACTCCATCGAACATCCTAATCCTGATGCTCCCGACTCCCGATATCTCACACTCTGACTGGTTCCCCATCCGAACACGACCACCTCCACAGTGCCTAATACTGGAGAACCATTCAATGTTCGGGCACATGTGGAACGAACATCCTGTATCCATGATCCAGGAATCTGAGGTCCCGACTACCACATCGTGACTCTGTGAAACGTGTAAAACGTCATCATCGCTCACGCACTCCGATGCCACTGCAGCCTGCTGAGGCACAGACTCTTTGCCCTTGAGTTTCCTCACTGGGCAGTTGGCCTTCCAATGCCCCTCCTCCTTGCAGTAATGACACCTACCCCTGGACCTAGGTCGACCATCCTCCTTGCCTCCCCCTCTCGATCTACCTCGGGATGGGTCTCTGCTCTTCACGAGCAGACCCTCGCTCGCACTCGATCCGGAACTGCTCCTCTTCTCATTAGAGAGAAGCATCGTCACCACTTCCTCCATCTTAAGTGTATCCTTCCCATACAATATGGTGGTGACTAAATGATCGAACGATCTCGGGAGTGAGGACAAGAGGAGAAGAGCCTGGTCTTCCTCCTCGACCTTCACATCCATGCTGCGCAACTGTGATACCAACTTGTTGAACACATTTAAATGATCCAACAGTTGCGCGCCATCGGACATCCTCAAGCTGTACAACTGCTTCTTCACGTACAGCTTGTTCGTGAGCGACCTAGACATATAGAGCTCCTCGAGCTTCCTCCACAAGTCCACCGTATTTTCCGCCTCGATAACGTTGTACATGACCTCGTCTGCCAAACACAGCTGTATGGTGCTGATGGCCTTGAGGTCCAGCTCATCCCACTCGTCGTCGTCATTCACCTTAGCCTTCTCCTTTCCAAGGAGTGCCTTGTGAAGACCCTGCTGAACGAGTACGGCCTTTATGCGCTTTTGCCAAAGACCGAAATCGATCCGCCCATCGTATTTTGGAACCTCGAATTTGGCCGCCATTGAATTTGCTCACTGGTCCAAAAGGTCGAACCTGGCTCTGATACCAATTGTTGTGCAATTGGCACCGGCCCGCGAGTACGGAACTCGTCGCGGACAATAGCAACGGAAGCTAAAATTTGAGCAAATAATGGCGCGCACCAAACAATCCTCGGAAGGATACAAGTACGAGATTCCAAAACACAAAACAACACAGACGACAAGAAATATACGTGGTTCGGAGTTAAGCTCCTACGTCCACGGGGAGAGCGCGCCGGATCCACTAGACAAAAAAAATATCCGATTACAACCACAAAGCACTCAACGATCCTCCACGGATCGACACTAACCTAAAATAGGAAAACAAGAAACAAGAGGAAAAGAAGAACTCCCCTAGCGCGCTGCCGCCGTTCGGCCAAGAAAGCCGCTGCACTCTTCAAGACGAAGGAACCGCAGCCTTATGCTCTCTTTCACCGCCGGAGTCGCCGCCGCCGCTGGATCGCCGGAGCCGCCGCTGGATCGCCGGAGCCGCCGAAGAAAGAAACCCGCACCCGCCGCTGCCGTGGAACTCCCCTCTCCTACACCGGAGATGGAGCCGTTGCCGCTGCCGTGCACTAGATCGGAACCCGATCAATCTTCCGCCGCCTCCGCACACCTTGATCGGTCCTTCCCGTCGATGCCGCCACGCTCCCAATCTTGATGCCCGCCGCTAGATCGATGCCGCTGCGCCACTGTCGCTGGAGAAGAAGACCAGATCGGTATTCCGATCCCTTGCCAATGAAGAACCGCCCAAGATCGGGCTTGCCGCTGCTGACCGTCGCCGGGGAAGATCCGCCCAGATCCGGGCTTGTCGCCGCTGACCGTCGCCGTGGAAGATCCGCCCAAAACCGGGCTTGCCGCTGCTCCTCTTCCTCCTTGCCGCCGGAGAAGAGAGAGCCCCGATCTACCACGCTCGATCCGGACCCGAAGCCGCCGCTCCTCCTCTCGATGCCGCCGCTCTCGACCTCGGAATGAAGCCCGCCTCTCCTTCCTCGGTCGCCGGAGAAGAAGAGCCCGCCTGCCGATCTTGCTCCCCGATGCCTCGTTCCTTTCTTGCAGCCGCCCTCTTCAGTTTAGGTTAGGAAAATGAAAAATCGGGCCTGCCTTTTTTTTTTACCTCTCTCCCTGTGCAAGTCTTTATATATAAAAAAGGCAAAAAACAACTGGACCGGTCCAGCTGGACCGGTCCAGTAAAGCATCAAAACATAACACTGGAAACCGGCTTAAAGATTGCGTGCCAGCCAGTACTATCACTTAGGCTGCGTTTGGCGCGACTTATCGCGGCTTATTTGCTCCGGTAAGATTGGACAAAAATGTCATTCTCATACCAAAATCGGAGCAAATAAGCTGCGATAAGCTACGCCAAATGCAGTCTTAGAAGTAGTTTTTGAGTACTGCCACATTGGATCGGAGCAGCTAGATAATTTGATATGTATACGTACTTTATATTGGTGTGCGAGTAGATCTAACTGTATATTCTCTAAGATCAACGGCGCGGATTTCAAGTGGTCGTACTACGGTCACTTTTGGATACGACCGTATTCGAGAAAAACGGCTATATTTTGCGGGGAATGATATGATATGCGTCATTGAAATCTGCGACTTGCGGCTAGATCTGCTCGCGCAACTATGAAAATAGGTAGGTATACGTATCGAGAACGGTTTCTTTCTTGTGAGGGGCTTGAACCCCTGCACAAAATCACGTGAGAATCGGTACTACCATTTAGGAGCAGTTTTTGTGTATGAGCCTGGACATAGAGAGTTTTTTAAGTACGCGCGTGCATGTAAATGTAGGTGCGAGTAAAAAGATGGGCGCTAGGTTTAAGATCTGACCGCTAGCAAAAAAAGGACAAAATAAAAATTGGCGGGTACACTCTTGATCTGAGGGAGGGCGGGTTGGATCAAATGGCGATAAGGCAACCGGCGCACCTTCCTCCTGGGCGTCGGACGTAGGAAATTTTTTCCCGTGGACACCAGCACGAAAATCACGCGAGAAACAGTACTGCCACTTACGAGCATTTTACGGTGCAGGTCTCCGACGGTGGAACAAAAATCGCGCGAGAAATAGTAATGACACTTGGGAGCTGGCGTCTAAGACCAATAGCAGTGCACCTTCGATGGGTCCGGCTATGCACGATAAAAAATGTGCACGGTGTGGCTCATCAATACTGGTGCACGAGAGGCTGACAGAGAAATACAGCTCATTTTACGTAGAGCACGCGAAAATTTTCTGTACGCATAGAGTACAAAGCTAATGTGCAAGAATAAATAGGTTCGTGTCCCGCCTTATTTTCTTCCTCTCCTTATTTTTTCACCCTTTTCACTCTTCTGTTCCTGGTAGCTGAAAGCAAAAAAACAATGCTGCATTCGCTCTTCGCGGACATTGTCTCGTTCGACGGCCAAGCTCTGTGCAGTTCTTCGCACTTCTCCATGCTTCACTGTCGATAGGCAAACCTCGTAGCACTACATTGCTCTCTAGCACCGTTCGCCAACATGCAAGAAAAACTCTCGGTGAAGCTCCATAGCATTACCTGTAAAAATTTATGATTGGAAGCTGAAAGAGGTCGCAGGAACACTCAATCACACCAGAAGTCAAGTAGTAATCAGCACAATAGAAGCACAAGAGTCATAAGCTGGAATTCAATCTGATTTACATAGCAAGACATACATTGTGAGACATGATTTCGCCAATGCACCCAAGGAAAAAAAAAATACAACTGTAAGCAAAGAAGAAACCGCGCGGACAGAGTACTGTAACCGCACGAACTGCTCTAGCCGCAAGCCTTGTCCGCGAAGACCGGCCAAATCGTTTGTCCGCAACTAGCCGTGCGGAATGACTGTTATTGAATGCTGAACTTTGAACAGAACCCGCTGATAGATCGGGCAAACTCCAACACTATCCACAACCCGGAGTAAAGGTGGCTTCAAGGCGCAGAGATGACGACATGATGTTTCTCGCTGACTGTTAACCGCGAACTGATCCACACCAAACATCCACTAGTTGCCTAGCCGCACAGCTTGCACAGATAGTCAACCTCACTTTGTCGCGCTGGTTAGAAAAACGAAACCGCAAGTTTTAAGCGCGAGTTGAGTTCTCACTGTTCATTGTTATCTCTCTGTCTATATATGACGAGCCGAGAACTCCTATTTATAGATGCGAGGAGGAGTGTCGTCACCGCCCATAACGATAGGAAAATCGTCTGTCAATCCTGCAGCTAGCATCACGTATCTGCACAAGTGCGAATACAAAAATCAGTCTGTTTCTAAAGAAAGAGCTGTCTGCAAGAAGTGCGGACACCACTCTATCTACGAACTAACCGACAAGACAATGCGTACAACTCCGACAGTCCGCATAGCTGGGCGGATAACACCATCAGTTTGCGTGAACTTAGCCAACTTAGCCATGTGTCCTGAACCTCCTTGCGCTAAAGACGAACTGTCAAACTCCACATTCAATCCGGGCAGTTCGACGGACTTTGCGACCAGACCGCACACCAGGCGATTTCCGCAGACTAGGCAACAACCAAACTCGTCACTCCCGTGACCAAGTCCTCAATGAGCAAACTCCACGGTCTCCAAACAAACCGCGACACCTGAGAACAAGACCGCGCTAGTTGTCGAGTATCAACACCAGTCCACACAACTGCGGACTGCCCCTATCCGGACAACGCGATCTCCAGGTGACCAACAGATCAAGCAACTATGTCAATCTCCACGATCTCATAATCAGATCGCAAGCACAGAAGTCGGTCGAACTCGGCGAACTCCAGATGAGTCTGTCACATCCGCAGTTAGACAACCCTAACCGCCCGGATACATCACCAAGGGTGCTTGCTGATCCAGACCGCCGGAGGAAAGAAGACAATCCGGTTATCCGCCGACTTCAATCCGCCAGGCCGCGGCGGTCTCGGCGAACTATGCAGTCTGCCACTTCAGACCGCCCACCTCCACTACCACTTCAACAATTTCAACATTACCCTCTGAGTTCGAAAATCATATTTATATAGACGACTCCCTGAAGAAAATTTCAGTTGGTGAAACTGTAACTATATATATTCTTCTCTATTTCCATGGCGACTGGCGAGCATGATTTCGGGGTTGTTTTTGAAAAGACAAAAAAAAAAAAAAGGTTTTTTCATTTTGTCTGAGAGCCTTACCACTTCCAGATGTCTTCTCTAAACTTGCAAGCTATCGCTGAAACAGTAAGTTGTTGGTGTTATTTTGTTTTTGAGATCTGATTTGTAGTGTGAAATAACCATTCAATTTTGTGAAGAAATCACAGCGTATTTACTGCATGAACCGAGTAAAAATTGACATTTTTACTCAAATTCAAACTGTATTATAAACAATTTATTTCCAATTGTATGAATTTATTGAAATTCCAACGGTATTATAAACAACATATTTTCAACTCTATTAAATTAGTAAATTTCAGAGTGTATTCCAAACTATCTATTTTTTTATTTTATGAAATCAGTAAAATTCAAACTGTGTCCTTAACAGCTTATCCTCAACTGTGTGGAAACAGTCAAATTCAGACTGCAATTTTAAGTTTATATTATAGTTCCTTACGTATTAAACCGGCTTTTTTTTTGTCTTTTTGGTCAAGAAAGAACCTATTGTGTTTTACATCATCCATTCAAATGAAGAGGCATATACAATGCACTGCAATCCTGCACACATGATAAGATTCAGCGTTCGTCCTATTAGACGCATACAAGAATAGTTAAAGTCTGAGGATATTGTAAGGAATCTGGAGCACCGAGAAGAAGAAATTCGAGTACGAATAACAAACCACAGAGAGCAAAAACAGAACAATCACAAACACAGCGATATACAGAGGTTCACCCAAACCGGGTTACGTCCTCTCTCCCCTTCTTCTCCCTTCTTGTATTCACCAGAAAGTTACAGATAACAACAAAGGTTACAAGGATCTACAAAAACCGATCCTACCTTCCTCTTCTGGACAAGAAAAAACCGTAGAAGAAAACCTTCTGGATCGACGCCAACGAAACACTTCGTACACGCCTCCAAAAGAATACGCCGCCGCCAGCCGTTGTTTCGTCCGTATCCCTAAAAAGAACAGGAATACGCCTTAAATAGGCATCAGCATGAAAGGATCGTCGAACGCCGAACTGCGCTCGACGATCGTCGAACTCGGCCCGATCGGCGTTCGACGATCGTCGAACTCGGCGTTCGACGATCGTCGATTCCTCTAAGCTCACGTGGGCTAATCCGGTGTGAGAAACAAGAGGACCGGAAGTGTTCCACAACCCCAGCAGATATAGCTGCTCAAAAGCCGGGCTCAGAAATACAAAGGTTTTACCATTAAAGTACTACAAATTGAAAATACACATTGGATGTCTTACTTGTATTTTGTTCCAAGCTGATAAAGAAGTCACAAACAGTACTGCCACTTAGGAGCATTTTTTGTGTATGAGTCTTGGATGCCGGAACAAAAATCGCGTGAGAAACAGTACTGCCACTTAGGAGCAGTTTTTGTGTACGAGTCCCAAACGTTGGCACAAAAATTGTGCAAGAATCATTCACTACAACATTTTTTTCCGTTAGCAACACTTTATTTGAAAGTATTTATAAAATGTTGTATAAAGTATAAACATAGGATAGAGAACAGTTTATAAATGTTGTCATCAAGTAGCAGTTTTAGGGATAGGCAACAATGCTTAAATGCATGAAAAACTATTATCTTTGACCATTGGTAATGTGGGTATAGGCAAGACCCTGTGACAATAATTAGCTATATTTTGGCAACAGTTTACAGTTTTAGGCAACATTGATCAAGTGTTGCTAAAGGTCGAAATGTTTCAGTAGGTATTGCCACTTAGTTGCAGTTTTTATGTATAGGTCTTGGACATCAGCTGGCATCTGAGACCAATAGTAGTGCACCATCGATATGCACGGCTATGCTCAATAAAAATGTGCACAGCGCGGCCTAGTAATATTGGTGCACGAGAGATAGACGGAGAAATAAGGCCCTATGTAGAGTAAAGATGAAACACCGAATATTTCCAAGTACGGCTGTCGTTGGCCGGATACTATGAGTCTACTTGTTTTGGCGGTGGTAAATGAGGATGTGAGAATGGAGCCGTAGAAATGGACAATCTGTTTGGTAAATCAACGTTAGCATCACTTTTCAAAACAAAAAACGTACGTATCAAACAGCTTGTTAAAACTGCGGTGATACTTCTGTTAGTTTGCATTAACAAAATTAACCTTCATCACATACCCGCTAGCATGTCCTAAATTCATTAGCCTTTAGAAATATTAAATTTCCATCCACATCACATATTCACATGCCATGAAACCTTGCCTTTAGCATCAATTTATTATTTTTCTCATTAACTTTAATGATTACATTTTGCATATGAATTTTATTGTTTACATTATATGTGTGAATTTTAATAATTATGCCAATAAAATAGTAACTTCTGGACCTTCATTTCCTGCAGGCTCGCTTCTAAATTCCAAGTATTGCTTATATTTTATATTGTTTATAAACTTTATATGCTTCTTCAGTTTGCCCCTTCAAGCTTCCAAGTGTTCATTTCACGTCTAAAATGTTAAGGTTCTGTTTGGAAATGCAATAGCTTTCTTGAACACAATTTTGAGAAGAAGAAAAATGTGATCATTAGCGCGTGGGTATGTGGCCATAAATGTTGCTATTCAGTTAGGATCGAGAGAGGCGTTGCTTGCGGAAACGGTTGTGAAAAATGCAGATAGTGTTTGTCCTTGCGTTTTTAGTGTTTGCTATTCAAAGCCAAAATGCCATTGTGCGTTTTTGGCACTTGCATGCTAGAAACGATGAGTTGGATTTCCGATCATGTGGATCACAATGCATTCTTTTGGATGCGAGTCGGGAAAATAAATAAGCGTTTTGGCCGGCATTGACAAATCAATTATAAAAAATGAGCCCTCACTACTGTCAGAACCAAGTCTCTGGTTGCCCAGTGCAAGCCGCACAATATGCAATACAACAAAACCGGTTAAGTTTTCTCTAAGCCGCCCGGTTAAGAAAATCAGACTGCGAGTTTTAACCAAAGCTTATTGTTAACATTATAAAAAATGAGCCCTGGGCCCCTATTTATAGGCAAGCAAAGAGAGTGAAGTCACCACCCATGCGATAGGGTAACCACTCATCAGTGTGGCGCTAGTCGCACCAGATTGCACAAGAGTGCGGACACAAAGACAGACCGCGCAAGACAATCTGCACGTCGCCGCTAACTCCATATCCAGTCCGCGCAAAAACATGCGGACTCGGCGATCTAGGCAACAACCGGACTTGCTACATCACCGTGACCAAGTCCAAACCTCCGGCGGTCTCTGGCTGAACCTGGCGCAAACTCAACACAAGCGGACTTCGCAATTCGCGATAACACAGGCAGACTCAACACAGGCGGACTCCGCAATCCGCTAGCTCAACACCAGCCAGACAACCCTCCATAACAGCAGACACCGCGGTTTCCATAACCAGAATGTGTCGGTCTCGGCGAACTCTAGATGAGTCCGCAAGCACAGAATCATACCGGACTCGGCGAACTCCAGATGAGCCCGTCATACCCGCGGTTAGACATTCTTAACCGCCCAATTACAAACTGGGAACTTGCCGAGACAGATCATTGAACACTAGCCAAACTGGCTAGTCCGCCAACTGCGAACCGCACAGTTTGCCCGATCAGACCGCCGCTTTCACTTCAACAAATTCAACAGTTAACGCTCACTTAAGGAACTTCATCCAATTTTATGTTCAAACGAATGATGTTTGTTAAGTGATCCTTAACGAATGACGGTTTAACCCACGCGTCTAAATGGTCATAAACATTTGTTAACGCCCTGTTTGGGAGGGCTTTTTTTTCTTTTCGTTTTTTTGTAAAACGTCATCATTCATAATATTGTGTTTGTCTTATCTATCAGTGGAAAATACAGCTCATGCAAAATGAGTTATTTTGCTTTTTTAGAAAGTCGCCCGCCCCTTGAACGAAAGGAGTCATTTTGCCTTTTTCAGCAACTTGAGCGCCCAGTTCGTTAAAAAATAGTAAACTGGGTGCCCAGTTCGCTATTTTTCAGCAAATTGGGGGCCTAGTTTGCGAACTGGACGCCGAGTTCGCAATTTTATGTTGCGTGTGACGGTGTGAGGGTTCCATTCGATAGTACCTCCTCCCACATGACTCTGGCACATGATTATTTGGCAAGGAACCTAATTATTTTTGTCTACATGATGGTATCATTTATGATGAAGTAGCTCTTGCTAATTGCTACCTCCTACTTTAGTCCGGGGAGAACTCAACTTTGAGTTATGTTGACAATCATTACTTGGGTGTTCTCCATTGTCATTCCCTCTCTCCTTTAAAGAATTATGCTTTAATTTTTTTTGTATTTATACGTATGTTGAGCATTGATACTCTCATCTTCAATCTCTCAAAAGCTATGATTCTTTAATGACATGCAAAATTGTTAAGTATTTTTTTTATTGTAGGCCAAGGATAATGGAGAAATTTGACGTCTCGTGAAAAAGTTTTTACTTGGACTCATCGAACAAATAAAGGGAAATGACCTTTTGTAGATGATAAATCAAAGAAAACATTTGGAAGTTAATTTATTATATTTGAAGAAATTGTAATGTATTGATATTATTAAATATATTTCAATTTATCTTATAGGGGATTTATACTTCTAAGCTAAGCGAGAAAAAATCTCAGAGCAATTTACTTTCTACTCAAGGTTCGTGCATGTATTATCCTGAATTGAAGGTTGAGGCATCAAGGGGTCAAAAAATGGTCGTTGTCATGGATTTGATAATTCATATATTGAAAATATGACTCTCTCTGGTACTAGTTCAACTAACGGCATACAAGTTGAAATTGAGAAGCTGTACAATGAACGTATTAAAGTTTTAGAATATCAACAAATGAAGATGAATAATAATTTTGAACAAAAAGTTGATGAATTGAAGCTGTTCAAAATATTGTTAAGAATGTCGTTTCTACAGCTCTAGATGTTGAAATCAAAAACTTGGTCTCTGTGGAGTTCGACCCTTGGGGAAGGGGTGACCTCACACCTAATACACTCGGGAGGATGTCACGGACCAAAGGCTCAGGAAACTAGGAATAGACCCTCGGCTCTAGCGTGGAGATCCCACCACACACCCGGAAGGTTGCTAGAACACTTCCCCTCCCTCACCAAGTGGCTGAGTTGGGCGCCTTGGAGAGCTCTCTCTACTCTACCAAGATGAAGCTAAGGGAGGAGGAGGTAAGGAAATCTCATCCCTCCAAAGGCACCCATGAGGGTCTATTTATAGTTTTTCCAAGTCCCGATGGGGGTAAAAGGACCAGAATGCCCCCGGATTGGTCTGTCAACAGCCAAATCCCGCTATTCTAAATAGCTAAAACAAGGCCACCAGGGGCAGCCCCTCAAGCCGGGCGAGCAAGCGACAAGGCGAGACGCCGGCCTAGCGAGCTGGAGACCTGGCCTGACGAGCTGGGAGGGCTGGCCTGACGAGCCGGGAGGGCTGGCCTGACGAGCCGGGGAGGGCTGGCCTGACGAGCCGGGGAGGGCTGGCCTGACGAGCCGGGGAGGGCTGGCCTGACGAGCCGGGAGGGCTGGCCTGACGAGCCGGGGAGGGCTGGCCTGACGAGCCGGGGAGGGCTGGCCTGACGAGCCGGGGAGGGCTGGCCTGACGAGCCGGGAGGGCTGGCCTGACGAGCCGGGGAGGGCTGGCCTGACGAGCCGGGAGGGCTGGCCTGACGAGCCGGGAGGGCTGGCCTGACGAGCCGGGAGGGCTGGCCTGACGAGCCGGGAGGGCTGGCCTGACGAGCCGGGAGGGCTGGCCTGACGAGCCGGGAGGGCTGGCCTGACGAGCCGGGGAGGGCTGGCCTGACGAGCCGGGAGGGCTGGCCTGACGAGCCGGGAGGGCTGGCCTGACGAGCCGGGAGGGCTGGCCTGACGAGCCGGGAGGGCTGGCCTGACGAGCCGGGAGGGCTGGCCTGACGAGCCGGGAGGGCTGGCCTGACGAGCCGGGAGGGCTGGCCTGACGAGCCGGGAGGGCTGGCCTGACGAGCCGGGAGGGCTGGCCTGACGAGCCGGGAGGGCTGGCCTGACGAGCCGGGGAGGGCTGGCCTGACGAGCCGGGAGGGCTGGCCTGACGAGCCGGGAGGGCTGGCCTGACGAGCCGGGAGGGCTGGCCTGACGAGCCGGGAGGGCTGGCCTGACGAGCCGGGAGGGCTGGCCTGACGAGCCGGGAGGGAGGCAAATACTTCATCCCCCTTGCGCCTGCTGGAGGACCCCCACTCTGCGAATACGGGGTTGTACACAATCCCCGCTCTTTTCGAGGTTGGCACAAGCTCGGAAAGAAACATCCAACCCATGCAACGTATTCGCTGAGTGGACCTTTCTTGCGCGGTCGAGAAAATACTTAGCCTCTCTGAGAGGTCAACCTGTCACGCCAGCTGATGGGAGCCTAGGTGACGAGACAGCCTCGGGGTGAAAATTCTTGGGTATCCACGAGAGGTACGCCCTACCTACCAGCTAGTGGGAGCCTGACAGCGGGACCGTCATCAGAGCAAAGGAACTTGGGTTTCCACGAGAGGTATGCCTGACCTGCCAGCTAGTGGGAGCCTGACAGCGGGACCGTCATCGGAGCAAAGGAACTTGGGCTTCCACGAGAGGTACGCCTGACCTGCCAGCTAGTGGGAGCCTGACAGCGGGACCGTCATCGGAGCAAAGGAACTTGGGCTTCCACGAGAGGTACGCCTGACCTGCCAGCTAGTGGGAGCCTGACAGCGGGACCGTCATCGGAGCAAAGGAACTTGGCTTCCACGAGAGGTACGCCTGACCTGCCAGCTAGTGGGAGCCTGACAGCGGGACCGTCATCGGAGCAAAGGAACTTGGGCTTCCACGAGAGGTACGCCGGACCTGCCAGCTAGTGGGAGCCTGACAGCGGGACCGTCATCGGAGCAAAGGAACTTGGGCTTCCACGAGAGGTACGCCTGACCTGCCAGCTAGTGGGAGCCTGACAGCGGGACCGTCATCGGAGCAAAGGAACTTGGGCTTCCACGAGAGGGAGGTACGCCTGACCTGCCAGCTAGTGGGAGCCTGACAGCGGGACCGTCATCGGAGCAAAGGAACTTGGGCTTCCACGAGAGAAATGCCTGACCTGCCAGCTAGTGGGAGCCTGACAGCGGGACCGTCATCGGAGCAAAGGAACTTGGGCTTCCACGAGAGGTACGCCTGACCTGCCAGCTAGTGGGAGCCTGACAGCGGGACCGTCATCGGAGCAAAGGAACTTGGGCTTCCACGAGAGGTACGCCTGACCTGCCAGCTAGTGGGAGCCTGACAGTGGGACCGTCATCGGAGCAAAGGAACTTGGGCTTCCACGAGAGGTACGCCTGACCTGCCAGCTAGTGGGAGCCTGACAGCGGGACCGTCATCGGAGCAAAGGAACTTGGCTTCCCCGAGGTACCTTCGACCCATCCAGCTAGTGAGAGCCTGACATGAGGAGACCCTCTCGGGGGGTGGGACGGGGCATGTCACCTAAGCTTTAACAATTCCAACATCCTCAAAGGGGGAAACAAAGATAGGTTACATGACCCCCTCGACTCAACTAGTCGAGGGCTGGACTTACTACAACATAAGAAAAATACATGATTCCGCCGAGGCTGGGCTCCTTCAGGGGGACTGGGCATGATGACCATCATCCTTCTCCTCGGATACCTCCATCTGGCTCAGGCTCTCCATGATCTTCTCCATCTCCTCCGCCTTGGCCAACCAAGAGATGGTGTTGACAGCCGTGACGTAGCACTGCCTCGCCATCCTGGAGTCTCCCTTGATCCTGACCTGGATCCCTTCTGAGTTGAACTTGAGGCACTGGTGGAAAGATGAGGGCACACACCGGAAGGCACTGATGAGGGGCCTCCCGAAGATGGCGTTGTAGCTGCTTGGAGCGTCAACAATGACGAACCTGCAGTTTCTTGAGGTCCCTCCTAATTTCACCTGTAGTCCGACTCCACCTTCCACTTCCTTCCTCTCTCCTGAAAATCCGAACAGGGGGCCGTCCGAGGCCACCACCCTCCTTGGCTCTACCTTCATCCCGTCAAATTCCTTCTTGAAAACGACATTGACAGAGCTTCCGTTGTCAACCAAGATCCGGGAGACGGTAAAGCCTTCGATGGATGCCTGGATGACCAGGGCGTCGCAGAATGGATCCTCATGCTCTGGCATGTCCTTCGAGGAGAAGGTGATCTTCTCTTCCGGGGGCGGGGTCTGGGATGTCGAAGCGACGCTCCGTCGGTACATAACATGGAGGCTCGCCTTCCGAGTGGCCTCGATCCCTACTCCACCGTGGATCACTGCTATTCCTCCTCGGTGTCCTACATCGACCCGATCCTCGCATATGTCTTCCCCCTCCCCCAATCGGGGTGGAACCTCTTCAACTTCCACCGGCGGCTGTTGTTGGGCAGGGCCTCTCGCCCCCCTCACTTCCAGGAACTCGGGGCAGGTAGCCGTGGCGTGCCCTTCCACCTGGTGGAAATCGCAGTACGGCAATGCTCTATCTCCCCTCCTTCGACGGGCTCGGCGGTCTCTTCCGTTGCCTCTTCCTCCTTCACCTATTGTCAAGGCTTGCTGTGGTGGGGGTAGGAGCTGCCTTGGGGCTTGCCTTTGGAAGTTGAACCTCCCTTGGCCCCCATGAAAGTTTCCCCCACCCTGGATGAGAGCTCTTCCAGGACCCTGGGCAGGTGCTCCCTGCTGCCTCCAGCCTGGTTCCGGACCCTCCTGTCCCTGGAACCCCTGAGCTCTCTGCTCTTCTCTCCTTCTTCCCTCCTGATGTCTCGAGCCACCTTGCTCCTTTGACTCTGTCTCCGTCAATTTTGCCAACCTCTTGACAAATGCCGGGTTGGCCGCCTCCATGGCTATCTCCTCTGCCGCCCTTTCCATCAGCTCCTCGAAAGAAAGGGGGGCCTTCCGAGTCAAGCACATCTTGAAGAAGCCCTCCTTCAGCCCAACGGTGAAGGCCATCTGGAGAGCATACCCCGGCATCTCCTGGACATCCAGGATCTCCTCTTGGAACCTGTCAACGTAGCGGGCCAGCGACTCCTCGGCCCTCTGCCTTATCAGGAAGATGGACTCAGGACTCTTCTTCCTCTTCTTGGAGGTGGAGAAGCGGAGCTGGAAGCTCCGGCTCAAGTCCTCGAACCCATAGATCGACCTCGGAGGGAGTTGATGAAACCAGTCCCTTGCCTTCTCCTTCAACGTGATCGCAAAGAGGCGACACTTGAAGGCATCCGTCATCGGCCTGATGGAGACGGCATCCTCGAACCACTGCAGGTGCTGGACGGGATCATCCTTCCCGGTATAGTAAGCCATGTCTGGCTCTCTGAACCCCTCGGGAACGGGAGCTGAGATGATCAACTCACTGAAGGGTGACCCCCTAAGGGGAGCTCTCGCCACCTCCACTCGCGCGACCTGCTCGCCTGGGGGGCTAGCTCTCGCCGGGCTGGGGAACAGCTCCCGGCCTGAGAGGTCTCGCTCAACCCCTTCTACCATCCTCTCCTTCCCAGGCCTCCTATCCGGCATACTCACTTCTCCCCCTGCTGGGGTGATCTCGCCTTGCCCCCTGGGAGCCAGCTCGCCGAGACCACTTTGGGTTAGCTCGCCGAGACCCTTGGGAACTAGTCCCTGGGGGGTGGGGGTTGAGCTGTCAGCCCGAGGGGCAATGCTTCTAAGCATCCCCATGATGCCTTCGATGGAAGCCATGAACTCCTCCCTTCCTACAAAGGGTCCTAGGTTGGGGAGACCACCGAGGTCATCACTACCTCCCTGATCTCCAGTCATGACACTCTCCCGAGATTTTCTGTGCTGGTCACTCTCCACGCTCACCGCACCAAAGTGTTGAAACCAAAAACTTGGTCTCTGTGGAGTTCGACCCTTGGGGAAGGGGTGACCTCACACCTACTACACTCGGGAGGATGTCACGGACCAAAGGCTCAGGAAACTAGGAATAGACCCTCGGCTCTAGCGTGGAGATCCCACCACACACCCGGAAGGTTGCTAGAACACTTCCCTTCCCTCACCAAGTGGCTGAGTTGGGCGCCTTGGAGAGCTCTCTCTACTCTACCAAGATGAAGCTAAGGGAGGAGGAGGTAAGGAAATCTCATCCCTCCAAAGGCACCCATGGGGGTCTATTTATAGTTTTTCCAAGTCCCGATGGGGGTAAAAGGACCAGAATGCCCCCGGATTGGTCTGTCAACAGCCAAATCCCGCTATTCTAAATAGCTAAAACAAGGCCACCAGGGGCAGCCCCTCAAGCCGGGCGAGCAAGCGACAAGGCGAGACGCCGGCCTAGCGAGCTAGAGACCTGGCCTGACGAGCCGGGAGGGCTGGCCTGACGAGCCGGGAGGGCTGGCCTGACGAGCCGGGAGGGCTGGCCTGACGAGCCGGGAGGGCTGGCCTGACGAGCCGGGGAGGGCTGGCCTGACGAGCCGGGGAGGGCTGGCCTGACGAGCCGGGGAGGGCTGGCCTGACGAGCCGGGGAGGGCTGGCCTGACGAGCCGGGGAGGGCTGGCCTGACGAGCCGGGGAGGGCTGGCCTGACGAGCCGGGGAGGGCTGGCCTGACGAGCCGGGGAGGGCTGGCCTGACGAGCCGGGGACGGCTGGCCTGACGAGCCGGGAGGGCTGGCCTGACGAGCCGGGGAGGGCTGGCCTGACGAGCCGGGGAGGGCTGGCCTGACGAGCCGGGGAGGGCTGGCCTGACGAGCCGTCCCGGCTCGCCTGACGAGCCGGGGAGGGCTGGCCTGACGAGCCGGGAGGGCTGGCCTGACGAGCCGGGAGGGCTGGCCTGACGAGCCGGGAGGGCTGGCCTGACGAGCCGGGAGGGCTGGCCTGACGAGCCGGGGAGGGCTGGCCTGACGAGCCGGGAGGGCTGGCCTGACGAGCCGGGAGGGCTGGCCTGACGAGCCGGGAGGGCTGGCCTGACGAGCCGGGAGGGCTGGCCTGACGAGCCGGGGAGGGCTGGCCTGACGAGCCGGGAGGGCTGGCCTGACGAGCCGGGAGGGCTGGCCTGACGAGCCGGGAGGGCTGGCCTGACGAGCCGGGAGGGCTGGCCTGACGAGCCGGGAGGGCTGGCCTGACGAGCCGGGAGGGCTGGCCTGACGAGCCGGGAGGGCTGGCCTGACGAGCCGGGAGGGCTGGCCTGACGAGCCGGGGAGGGCTGGCCTGACGAGCCGGGAGGGCTGGCCTGACGAGCCGGGAGGGCTGGCCTGACGAGCCGGGAGGGCTGGCCTGACGAGCCGGGAGGACTGGCCTGACGAGCCGGGAGGGAGGCAAATACTTCATCCCCCTTGCGCCTGCTGGAGGACCCCCACTCTGCGAATACGGGGTTGTACACTAGAGATGCACGATTTTTATCAAGGTCGTTATCAATTTTCTTCCAAGCAGTTTCCTTCTACAGGATTATATAATTCTTCAGGTCATTTCTCTGCTCTAGGTCCGAACTATTTTTCAACTGCAGCTCTCGGCTACTATATATACTCCTCATGGTTATTTTCCAGTACCACGTCATCATCCTCATGCTCAATATCAAGTTGAATGTCAAGCTCATGCTTCCACTCAACATCAATGATCTTCTGAAAATCATCATTCTTCATATCCACAAATTACTCAATCATAGTCGTTGATTTTATTATATTTTTGTGTTGTTTTGGGGTTCAATTCTATCTTAGATCACTTTATTATTATATTGATGTTTTGATTATATATTAAACTTTGGTGATAATAATGTATGAAAGTTTGATGATGTAAATATGAATGATTGATGATATATGTAATTAGTTTGTTCATGTATGAAAATAAGTTTCATGTTATATTAAAGTTTGTTAATATGAGCACAATATTGAGTATGCGTGTATCATATATATTTGATCAAGTGTCTTTTAATTATAGTGCATGTTATTAAAAATTTATGAGTGTTGCTTTAATAAAAATAGTATTGTTATTAATTAATTTTTAATTTGGCCAAAATAAAAATAAAATTAATTTAAAATTATGTGTTATATAATGTTACTATTAAAATAAAATTATCATCAAATATTTTTATTACTAATTAATTTAAAAGAAGTGATTCATCATCAATTTATCCACAAAATAATGTATTATTAATATATTTATTTCTCAGATTTAACATTTATTAGCGTCAAAATTCGTAACAATTTTAATGCTAGCTAATCTTAGGATCAAAATTATTTGATGGTGATTAGCAACGAATTTTTTATATGTATCATTCCTTGCTAAATTAGCAAGCAATATATTCGTTGCTAAAATTTTCTTGTAAAACAACAACAAAATACATCCTTGTTGAATTTAGTTATGCTCAATTTAGAAATGAAGTTATTTTGTTGTTAAATTTCTTGCTAATATAAATTGCCAACAAATTTTTTGATTTAGCAAAAGATTCTTCTCCTATCTAATAGGATTTTTCTTGTAGTTCTTTCACATAACATAAATTTCAATGAGTAATTTGTTGAAGAATTTCTTATCCAAAGACAACAAGACTTCTTCCTAGTAATTTGCTTGAAACTTTTGAATTTTCATATATCAAATTATTGGTTAAGCAATTTGTAAAAGGGAATTGTTAAGTGCATCACAAATTTCACAGTACACGCATCAAAGTCATTTAATTTTAGGTTGAAAAGGACCTCCAAATAAATAACTATATGCACCCAAAATTCACACACATCAATCTTTCACCTCTCATGTGCTCGAACCCTAGCTCCCAGATGTCGTTGCCACTCATGTGTTTGACGCCCTCCGTTGGTGCTTCCACCTTCTCAACCCCTCACTCATTGCATTCCTCAACGCATTCCTTGTCACCTACATCCATAGCAGACACATCCCTTGCATTCCTTCCCCTTCAGAGCACAGTTTCCTTCAGAATCGACGCAGCCCCTCCCTTCCTTCCTCTTCAGAGCACAGTTCCCGTCCTTGACTTTTCTTCCTAAGAGATGATGCCTTCCTCAGATCACATCTCTCTTGCTCGACGCATCCTCTACTTTCCTTGACAATTTCCCTCAGGGCTTCCATCCCTACCAACGTCTGCACCACTGCCTAGGTATAATTGAAGCATTTTTAGGGCTTTAGGTAAAAATTATTTGAAAATATTTATCTTCAGGATGAATGCTTCCCTCTTATATCTTCATGTGAATCTTCTTGTTTAAAACTCATTTAACATGTTATTTTGGTACTTAGTTTGACCTTTAATTGTTACATCTTCATCTTATCAGTCTTTTTTCTCTTGTTTTACCTTCTCGTGTTCATTACATTCAATGCCGCATACAATGCCAAAATTAATTTCATTGGCTTTATAAATGTGAACCATTTCGTTTTCATAGCCCTTAGTGAAAATTATTCAGTGCCACTCCATGGACTAGGTTTCATGAAGAAATTACAAATACATGGCCCTCTTTGCATATGTTGAGGATTACACTACCAAAAACAAAGAATATGGGTTGTGTGGTTATTGGTTTGAATGAGTTTTAATTAAGGAGAACAACCATTAATTTTTTATATTTCAATAAATTGTCTATTTTAATGTAAATAGATTGACATAATTCGATTTTTGTAGACATTTGGACTCCAGAACCATCAAAGATGATAATATGAAGTAAGGTTATCAATTTGGAGTATTTTAGATAAATGTGAGCAATCAAGAACGTGTGAATTTTTGTTTACTATTTGAATAATTTGTGCAAAAATTGTTGTTTTTTAAGGACATATGGAGATCTAAATGACAAACAATGAGAAACTTTTGACAACAAACGAGGAGAACTAGTGACTTTTTAGGTAAATCATTTTGGATGAAATTTTGTTGTGGTTCATTTATATCATTTTTTCTCGTTAGTTTTCTTAATTTTGATATAAATCATGTTGTATTCATGTTGTATGTCATTGACCCTCCCCCCCCCCCCCCATTTTGATGATTTCATGTTGTGGGTTATTGATATATGAAATTTTTTCTATTTGGTATGCTATTATCAAATTATGTGGTGTCTATAATATTTTTGTGTACGAGTGTGCGCGATGTGACTAGTTGCACCGCAAGGGCACGGTTTTGGCTCGAGTAAAATCACACCGCATCAAAATTATGCAGTACAGTTATAGTTTGGTGCGATTTTTTGTTGTGTGGTTGTAATTTTGGTGCAGCTTTTAGTATACATTTTACATAAACTACACATTAGAAATAAAAAAAAACAGTTGAAAAGGAAAAAATCTCATAATATGTTATTAGGAAAAAATACTTGAAAAGAAACATGATTAATCAAATAATATGTGATTATTAAATGAGTAAAACAATTAAAAAATACACTACATTAGTTACTTGATTTCCTTTGTTTTTCACCTTGCTATCAATTCTTTGACTTCAGGTCTAGAGTGTGACTGGCTGCCCCAAGAAGAAGATGCAAGGAACAAAGGCTACTCTGATTATTTGCTTGACACTCGAAGTTCTCAACTTTCATCATTTTCTTTCGCTATGTTGAAAAATTGGAGTTATCAACGGAACTATTTTTTGATCTTGCAGGAGCTCCTTGACACATCCCATAGTTTAGGTCTTAATTGACATGTTTGAAGTGTTAATTGTTCCCTCATCTAACTTCTCTTTTATGGTACGTTGGTCAATGTAATGTGCTTTGTTATTTTTTGTAAATGACATGTTTGATGTTACTATCAACTTATTATCATTGATGTGTTTTGTAGTTCTCACTCTAGAAATTTAGAAATTGTCTAAGATATTTTGTTGTTGCACTAGTTCATAGTTTCCATGAGTATTATATTAAAGAAAAAACAACGAGTTGTAATATTATCATGAAATAACTAGTTACATTATCATAAAATAACTAGTTACATTATCATGAAATAACTAGTTATATTATCATGAAATAACTAGTACATATATTGGAAAGTGAACAGTCAAATTAGGTAATTGGGCTGAGTTACAGTCATGAAATTGACTGTCTTGGTTGCAATTGTAGAATGTAATTGTCTAATTGGTATATTACTTAATAATATAAAATGTGATATGTCGCATATTTATAAAAATTCCAAAGTACGCAAAATAGTCAATGCGGTGTTGTGTTTGTGGTTTTTAAGATTCGAAAACCGCACCACGCCGCATGTAGTTTATAAAGTTTCAAAACCGCACCCTCCGCCCCCACACGACCGCATGGGCGGCCTTCCGACCTGCCAAGTGGTCACGCACTCACGCCCGACCGGCCTCCTTACCTGGTGCTCAGCCGCCTTCCTCGGCCGGCCCTCGCCGGTCGGGTTCCTTGCCGCCAGTCGACCTTCTCTCCCCCACCGTCCAATCGTCCTCACGCGATGTCCACTATCCGATGTGCGAGTAACCACCCACATAATTATCAGCGTAACCACCCGCATAATCATTAGCGTAACCACCCACTATGGGGGTGTGAATAACTGTATGTGTGTGCACATAGTAATATTATAAAAAAATACGCGTCATAAACTATATGAAATTTGTCTGTAAATAGTAAATAGGATGGTCGTGGTTTGTGGATAACTGCGTAACCACCATAATCTCTATGACATATAAATAAGACTTTAGTCTCTAGCTCCTTCATATCCATCTTTCTCTTTTCCCACCTCTACTCCTACACGCTTGAGAGCTCCACCAGAAATCCCATTCGCTCCACGAAGATCTTCATCCATCTTCATCCACCATTATCCATCTTTGTGCGCCCCCAAACATTCCTCTCCGTGTGCACGCCTCCTGCCACAACAAGCCACCAGCGAACAACGTTCTCAACACTCAGTGCCCACAAGTAAACCACAAAGCTCTCTTTGCTCCAAATTATAATGCGAGCAGTAGAGGCAAGCTGCATGCACAAAAACGCGCAGAACGTGCTGAATAAAAACTCCAGCTCAGCACCGAGAAATCTGGTTAACAAGCGTTGAAAAGTTCACTCATCGCACACCAGATGTGTTGAGTAAAGTCAAGCTAAAGCCCGAAATTTGCCATGAAATTTGGCTAAGCAAATGCGGTGAGTGAAGGCATTTCATCAACGTGCCGAAAAAGCGTCTGAATATAGTTTCACCACATTGGTTGTACGGAATTCTGTCTAAGAAAAATGAAGACAACTTAGTCCTCATATAGAGATTCGTGACAAAATAGTGGTGACCTATCTGTTAGACCTAAAAGTCTATATTCGTTGAGTGGACTTATCACGCCTGTTGTTTGCAGAAAATTCTAAGTGTTTTCATTGAGTGACAAGCCTCCAATGCCTACAATTGTCTGAATTTTGACCATAGGTGCTGATGAGGAGACAAATGCTTTACTGTTGTATGAATTTAATCAAAAGTAGAGCCCTCTATTCTGGTGGTTCATGCTCAAAGGGCCATTGGACGGGATAGAAAAGATATAAGAGAAGGAGAAATTACTTTTTGAAAAAGAACAGAACTTCGTCTTCTTCCCAATTGATAGTGAAAGTGAAAGTTCAAGAAAGGTTGATATTCTAATCTTCAACACAAGTTTAGAGAGTTTTCTCTCTGAGTTAGAAGATGCCCGCAAACAATACCATGTCTTCATAACCCAAGCACTTTTGAAGAAACACCTAGAGTTGTGAAGAAAGGAGGACTGAGTTTCCTAAAAAGAGAAAAAAACTAAGTTGATTTCTCTGGTGTCTTACATCAACAACAACAATTTCATGATCTTAACTAATTAGTTGTAAAAAACTTAAGGCTGAGTGGTAGGGAGTGTATTGACCCCTCCCCTTCAAGGAGGCTCCCGGTCTTATTATAGAACCGCCTCACGGTGACACTTCATGGGTTAGTTGACATGCAAGATGATCCTGCCTGCTGATCATATAACCTATTGCACGAGAAATAGAAGTTACTTGACTTCATGGTCAATAGAAAGAGGAAATGGGGGCTTGGTGATCATGGTGCATAAAGGAGACAAGGCTAAGACGACGGTCCAATGGCGACACCAAAGCGGCTAGAGCTCCCGTTTGAACTTCCAGGCGGCGGCATGCGGGGAGCCGAGTTAGGGCAAAGCAGAGGGGAGGGCGACAAAGGCTGTTCCAGGCGGCGAGACATCGATTCGGAATGTTAGGCGACAATTTGGGTTGTTCCAGGCGACGGAAGCACATTTGGGTTGTTCCATGGCGGCGGCAATATTCGATTTGGCGGCAGCGATGTCCAGGCGGCGGCGGCGTATATTATGACGACGACGTTTGAGCAATCTAATAAAAGGGGAAAGTATTGACAATTAGATGATATTTTTTAAAATTTTAAAGAATACAAATATTTATTGTTTATCAATAAAATTTAAAAATATTTATGACAGAAATAAAAAATCGAGCTTAATTATATTTTTGGGGATTTAATGTCCACGCGTCCTACAATAAAGGGCATTGGACGGGGAGATAGCCAACGCGCTACACTCATCATAATGCCCTGCGTCGCTAGGGTTCTGTCTTCTCCCCTTTCTTCTCTGTCCGAATCTTCCCAAGGGGAAGACCCCCTGCTGTCAATGAGTCCAATCCTTTGATCTACTTCACAAGGTTCGCTTCAATCTGCATCCCAACATGCAATTTTTTTTATGATTTTATTCTTTTTTAACAATTTTGATCGATCATACCAGACCTTGCTACTGTTTTTTTTTCTCCTTTCAATTTCCTCTTCTTCCTCAGCAAGTCCCCGAGTTTCACAAATTTCCCGAGGTTTTAACCTCTAAATTACTGTTTGCAGCAGATCGCATATTAATGTTGTCTGATTTGGTTCAAAATCTAGCGTTTGTAAGATGGATCCGAGGTTTTTTAACATAATGCTGAATCGATATGGCATCTTGATCCCATTCCACGAGCATTTCAGAAGGATTTAAATCAGATAGTGTTTTTCTTTATTATATCATCCAATTAGCTGAATATTACTGAATCTGCTTCTTTTGCATTGCCTTGTTCGTAAATCTGAATTAGCTATGTGGAATACCAGTTCTTTGAGCCTGATCTGTGGTGCTAGGGTAAAATCGCACAGTAAATCACCATTTTCAAATCAAGTCCTCTTTTGTGTAAATGCTTTATGCTTCCGTAATAATAATCTAACCATCTTTGGACTTGTTGGAAAAGTTGTTTTGGAGTGCTGAATTTGAATTTAAACCTTTTGGCAGTAATTCATAGTGGAAAATGGATACATCTCAGTCACCACCTCCACCAGGGTACACCACAGCTTCGCCATCTTCAAGCATGATGACTGCCATCCCTGAGAATAAACTAAATCAGCCTCAATTTTCCTCTCCTCTAGCTGCAAGATTTTCGCCTCAGAGATCCCTACAAGATCATCTCCCTTTGTCCTCTAGATCACCGGGTGCTCGGAATACTGGCGGTAGTATCTCAAGCGGTAGCTCACCGGGCCAATTCAGCACTCCTCCAGGCCCTCCTATATTCTCTTCTCCATTGAGACCAGCTGCTGTTCCCTTTCAGACATCACCTGCCAGTCCACAGCCAGTTGCATTTTCATCTGGTTCGACTCTTCCAACATCTTCACCGCCAAATTTCACAAATGGAATGCCCCAGTTACCTATAGAGCATACATCCGGTGTTGAAGAGAGTGTTGAATCACCATATGTGCTCTTCTCTGCTCACAAGGTAATGTTTTTTTATTGATGCTTTTACATATTTAGGCCCTGTTTGGGACAACTGTGGCATTTGAGTGGTGAGAACGTGGAACTATGATAGTAAATGCAATGGCGATGATTTATGTGTGTTTGAAACTTTTGTGACATCCCTTTTGACCAAAAAGTCACCACTTTCTGGGGCCTATGTGTTCATGACCGCTAAAGCTTGTCCTCACCTACATGACTATGATACTATTTTAGCCTAAAATGTTATTTTTTATCTATCCAAACGATATCTGCATTTTTCATTACTACGTTCTCAATCACCACTGCATTGCAACCGCTCTCTCAAGTCCCAAACATTGTTTTATTCACTTTCAGGAAAAGGTTAAAGTGTATCATAGTTATTGATTTTTGCTAGTTTTTTTTTTCTTATAGGATATTATTAACTCTTATCCATATCTAGATAGGTGTTACTGATTTATATTTCTAATACCACATTTAAACTCTTTAACTGTATTAGGTGTTGAAACGTAAAAAACAAGCAAATATTTCTAGCTTGGGATTTGGTGCTTTGGTGTCCCCTGGGAAAGAAGTAACGCCAGGCCCTCCAGTTGTTCAGCGCGATTCTCACCGTTGCCGGAATTGTGGTGCTTATCCAAATCTCTTTTCAGAGGTTTTAATTGGTTCAGGTCAATGGCAATGTGTAATCTGTAAGAAATTAAATACTAGTGATGGAGAGTATATTGCTGCTAGGAAGGAAGACCTGCGCCACTGGCCAGAACTCTCCAACTCTGTCATTGATTATGTTCAGTCTGGAAACAGGAGACCACTATATGTTCCAGTTTCCGACTCGAGAATGTCCGCACCTGTATTTCTCGTCATTGATGAGTGCTTAGATGAAGCCCATCTCCAACATTTGCAAGGCTCTTTGCATGCATTCGTTGATTCTCTTCCACAGAATATTAGGATTGGTATAATAACTTATGGCCGGACAGTTTCCATTTATGATTTTTCTGAGGGTTCAATGGCATCAGCAGATGTTCTTCCCGGTGGTAACTCACCCTCTGGAGAATCATTGAAAACTTTGATTTATGGGACTGGCATCTACTTATCACCACTCCATGCTTCACTTCCAGTGGCACACACAATTTTTTCGTCTCTAAGACCATACCGACTTAACTTGCCAGAAGCATACAGGGACCGATGCCTTGCTGCAGCTGTTGAGGTAGCAATTTCTATCATACAAGGTCCATCTGCTGACATGTCTCGTGGGATCATTAAGAGACCTGGAGGTAATTCAAGAATTTTGGCTTGTGTAGGTGGTCCAAATACTTATGGTCCTGGGTCAGTTCCCAGCTTATCTAGTCACCCTAACTATCCATACATGGAGAAAACAGCAATGAAATGGATGGAACATCTAGGCGAAGAGGCACATAGGAATAACATTATAGTAGATATACTATGTGCCGGAACTTGTCCGGTAAAAGTCCCGGTTCTACAGCCTCTGGCGAAGAGCTCCGGTGGTGTGCTTCTGCTTCATGATGATTTTGGGGAGGCTTTTGGTGTTAATTTGCAGAGAGCATCGATGCGTGCAGCTGGTTCTCATGGTTTGTTCGAGATACGTTGTTCAGATGATATTCTGGTGACTCAAGTTATTGGACCGGGGGAGGAGGCCCCTGCAGATGCTCATGAAACTTTCAAGAACGATTCTTCGTTTTGTATACAGATGCATAGTGTTGAAGAAACGCAGAGCTTTTCATTGTCCATGGAAACAAAAGGCGACATTAAAAATAATTTCGTTTACTTTCAGTTCGCAGTTCGTTATTGGAATGTCTATCAAGCAGACATTTCTAGAGTGATTACAGTTAGACTGCCTACTGTAGATAGTGTATCACAATACCTTAGAAGCATTCAAGAAGATGTGGTTGCAGTTCTTATTGCCAAGAGGACTCTCTTGCATGCAAAATCGGCTGCTAATGCAATTGATATGAGGATAACAGTTGATGAGAGAGTCAAGGACATTGCTTCAAGATTTGGTTTACAGCTACCTAAATCCAAGCTTCTACGGTTCCCAAAGGAATTATCCACTCTGCCTGAGATCTTATTTCATCTCAGGAGAGGACCTCTTTTGGGCAGTATTGTGGGTCACGAGGATGAAAGATCAGTTTTGAGGAACTTATTCTTGAATGCATCGTATGAGTTGTCTCTTCGTATGCTCTCACCTCGTTGCTTGATGCATCGTGAAGGAGGCACTTTTGAAGAGCTGCCATCTTATGATCTCACCATGCAGTCAAATGCTGCCGTTGTGCTTGACCATGGAACAGATATTTTCATATGGATGGTATGTAACTCCTGCCGTACGCCTACTCGATTTAATGCTTACACTTTGATCTTGATCTTTAATTGTTATTCATTCAGTACATCACGAAATTATTTTTTTGGCCAAACTATGTACTAAAATTTGTTCATTTGGTTTTTCCATTTATTTTTACGATTTTTTTTTACTTTGTGTGCTCTCTTATATCACACCATCCCTTTGCTGTTTTACTGTCTCATAAGAAACCGGGCTAGATTCTCAGGATTGCTGTCTCGTTGTAGTAGTACCTGTTGAACGTTAAACTATTCTTTCTGTCTGGGAATTTGAAAAACAGACAAACATGGTTTGAGGGTATTAAATATTAAATGAATTTTTATGCAAGTTCTTCTGGAATTTTTATGCAAGTTCTTCTGGAATTTTTATGCAAGTTCTTCTGGAATTTTATGCAAGTTCATATGAAAGAGAGCTATCATTATATAACTTGTAGTAACTCTATACTCTTCATGGAAATGCTGGCAGCTGAAAGTTATTTTACTAGACATATAGAAATTGGTCAATGATGAGGCTGAGATAGCTAAATGATTTTTGAAAGTTGTATTTTGTTTTATTTATTTGTTGTCTGGAAAATACTTTTGTTACTGGAATGTGGAAAAATTACTGAAGGTAAATTGGATTATACTTTATGTTACTAACGCTTACTGTTTTTCTTTCTTTTTCTGCTATACATTATGGTACAATTTTCATCTTCCTATCAATGTGTAGTAACTCTATACTCTTCATGGAAATGCTGGCAGCTGAAAGCTATTTGACTAGACATATAGAAATAGGTCAATGATGAGGCTGAGATAGCTAAATGATTTTTGAAAGTTGTATTTTGTTTTATTTATTAGTTTTATCTGAAAAATACTCTTCTTACTGGAATGAGGAAAAAATACTGAAGAATTGGATTATACTTTATGTTAGCTTACTATTTTTCTTTATTTTCCTGCGATACATTATGCTACAATTTTCATCTTGCTATCAATGTGTAATAGAGCACCAAATGGACACAATGGTAATACTGAATCTGTAAGCTTGATAACTTGCCATCCAATTTGCGCATTAGGGTCTACTAGTATGACTTTTCTTTCTTTTACTCTATACTTGTTGACTGTGTGTATGATTTGTTTCTTCAGATTTCTCCTTTTATCTACCTTTGGAGTTCTAGCACATTAGGGTCTAACTAGTATGATTTTTTTGTTGTACTCCATGCTGGTTGACTATGTGACTGTGTTACATGGTATGCTGTGGTAATATAGGATTACATGGCATTTTTATCATGCAACTCGATCTACATTTATATTGATTGTCTTGAATACTGCTAGGGGACACTTATTTTTCATCAACTGTAGAAATGCAAATTACATATGCATAAGTCAAACAGTTGGGTTACCATTACTGTATGGAATTGAATAGTAGCTATGTTTTGTAGTTTCTCTTAAGGTTGATGTTTTAAGAGATCTTTGATGGCCAAGCTCTGTTGCTTCTAGCTGGTCCATAGTGGTAATTTCCAAATTTATTTTAAAATTTTCGTCCAGTATCAATTGGAATGCATACTGGCATTACTAGCATATTCAAATTTCATACAAAATGATCATTATCGACCTATTCCTCCTATTAGGCCAATTTATGTATACTCCTTTTTCATTCATTCTTGTTGAGTGCTACATAAGTATTTAACTCCTATTTGCTCTTTGAGTGGTATGCTTTATACATACCTTGCAATATATCCACAACCATGCCATAATTTAATAAAAGCTTATGTTGGTGTATTTTATTGTGCTTATCATTCCCATATGTTAAAGAGAAGGTTTATTAAATGTTGAAAGAGTTTAATTTTAGTAGGAGGCTTTTGGAACTGAGATCTCAGCTCACAAGGGCCGAAGTTGCAACTCGCTAGAAGTTTGAACTGTAGTATGACTGGAAATTTATTAGTGTGCATGCGACCATCATAAACAAGAGACAGAATAACACATATTTTATTGCTAGATGAGGTGATTGTGTTATAATGTGGAGGTACTCCACATATGCAGGAGTGTATAGGAACTCTTCCTTCCAAACCAAATGTTGTGCGAAGTCCGGGGAAGGCAGGCGAGATCACCGAATCTTCAAATGGGCGACCCTCACGGCATTTAAAATCCCCTCCACCTATTGCAATGAGATGATGTTTATGGTCAGAGGCAAGAATAACTGTACCGTGTTGTGAAAAGTTGGACCGTGGCTCAATGCAAAATCAATACGAGCTTGGTGAGCTAGCTGCAATCTCCTCTGGCTGCGCGTTCTTTTGGTTGTGAGCCCTTCTGGCAGTGAGGTTAGTGAGCTATTTTACTGAGGTCGCTGATGTTAGCGAGCTATTTTGATGAGGTCGCCAAAATATCGTGACAAGGTGACCCAGCGAGGTTGGCGAGCTGTTCTACTGAGGTCGCCGAGGTTCCCAAATGAGGTGACCCTATAAGGTCGGTGAGCTATTTTGTTGAGGTCGCCAAGGTGTCCCGATGAGATTGGCAAGCTCTTTTGTTGAGTTCAGTGAGATGTTCCGACGAGGTCAGCTAGCTCTCGAGGCCTTGATGCTCTCCACATGTTAGATTTTTTTCTCTCCGAATTTGGGTCGTACGGAAGCATCTAAAAAAATTCTGTTTCCTTAATTATATCAAAAAGAAGAGAAAATGATTAACTAATATTATATTCAACATTTTATATTGAGATTAAGTAAAATTTTCCCAATTTTTGGATCTTCATCGGTAATAGTGCCATCTAACATTGTGAGTATCAACAAATAAATGTGTTGTGTAGTTTCAAAAATCATATGATGAATTCAGAATCTCATTGCTTTCATGTGCATAAGAAACCTGTGCAGAGTAGTAGGAAGCAAGATTTCACTCCTTGGAAACCTGAAGCAACTAAATCAACCATTTGTTCCATGCCCTTTGATATTCCTCTCTCCATCGATAACCGTTTGTATTTTCCTTTTTCATCCCTATTTTTTATGCTCCGCATAAGTTTTTTAGAGAAATTTGCTAGTATGATAAAAATGCATAATTTATTGATGGTTATAAATTCATCGCAGTGATATTGAATGGATGCATAGTGTTGGGAACATTACCTACTATGTTTCTGATTTGAAGAAGTCTTCAAGCCAAGGATAAGTGCATTTTGTCTTTAATAATCATCTGTTTGATGTGTGTAGGATCATTATAACATCATACTAATCATTCTCAGTAAATCAAGAAATCAATAGATGTTCAAGGGTTAGTTAATTCACATAATTATTCTAAGTACAATATCGTCGTGATAACTCAGCATTATCGTCGAGATCATCCCAACATCATTGTGAAGACCCTCAATCTTAGTTAAACCGTCTTGACAAGGACAAGCAGAAATATCGTCGTGATAATAGTCAGTTCAAGACGATATCGTTGTGACAAGGGTCAGTTATACAAATATCTTTGTGAAGCCCTTCATTGAAGAAGAAATCACACTAAGCCAATTATCGTTGAGATCAAGTGAATTGTCGATGAGAAGCCCCAACGACAATTTAGAAGTTTGTTGAGTTGAGAATGACTAAGTCCATATCATCGTGATATGGCTCCCCTGTTGCCAAAGAAAACTTAGAATCTAAAGCCTTAGTCTTATCGTCATGACAAAATGAAATGTCGTTGTGACAAAATAAATGATCGCTTTGAAGACCACGAGCATCACTGAAAAGAAGCTTTATCGTCATGACAACCAACACTTTGACAGAAGTGGTCACAAAGTCTAAGAAGAGCTTGTATCACCATGAAGAATTGAATTGTTCGTCGAGACAAAATGAAATGTCATCAAGACAACATGAATATTGTCTTGGCAGTTCAAAGTCGTTGGAATTCGAAGTTTGTCGCCGTCGTTTGCGCCAATCAAATCAAACACTTAAGGAAAAGTTGATCTGACATAAAGTATTTCTTGTTTCGACCGTTAGGGTTGACTCTCATATAAATATTGATAAGATATGAGATAAAAGCCCTAATCCTTAGAATATACATCTTCTAAGTGACGGCTGCAATAAAACAATGTTTTTCTTCAAAAAATTTAAAAGCTGCCAACAAGTTCTTCAACATCTGAGAACAAGAAGCAGAAGGAGATTAATTCAAGAATCATCTAGTTCTTCAAGCTTGCTCAAGGTTCATCATCCTCAATTATTTCAGTGCAAGGAGATCTCAAATTTCTAGGTCAGCCCGATATAAGTTTACTAAAGAAAGAATCATTCAAGATTTTGACTGAACCGGTGAAGGCTATCTGCTAAGAAGCCTAAGAAAACTCAATCTTTACAAGAAATATTTTCTTGAGTTTACTTGTCTTTGCTGTAAACACAATCAATTTTTCTGTTGTAGGATCTGATTCAGATCTGAGTGTAAGGTTCAGTTGGAACCCGAGCTATGAATCTAGTGGAGAAACTGAGCTGTAGGATTCTGAAATAGAATCTGAGGTAGGGTCTTTTTTCTTGAGGATCTGAGGTATGGAACAAGATGTGTTCTTGAGGTAGGAGTTCTTGACTCTGATCTGTAAGATCTGAAGATCTGAGTATTTGGAGAAGTTTTGCCGAGGCTAGTACACTACTAGATAGGAGCAAGGGCCAAGTGGATGTACCCATCTTGGAAAATCACTATAAATATATGTGTTCTCTGTGGTGTGTTTGTAATGTGTGTGTTTTATATTTAAATATGCTGCAAATAATTTAAAAGCATAAACATCTATTCCCCTCCCCCTCTAGGTGGTATAGATTCGTATTCTTTCACATAGCACCTCTTTAAAATGTAATATAACAGGAGAAATATCTAAATTCAAGTGGGTTTCATTAAATTTTTTTTCTCATAGAATAATTTTAAAAAATGGAAGATCCATATTTGAAAATGGATTCTCTTAAATTTATAGACAAGAAAACTTTATTCTCGCATTTAGTTGCACCTAACCCACTCTACTCCACTATCTAGCATTGTTCGAGTCTCTTGCTTCCCCAATCGGGGCACTTAATGAGCATATGGGGACTTTATATTCTCACATATTTCTATTTTCGTTTATTTATTGTAATTCCCTAGGCTGGGCTTAACTACACTAGCTTGCATGTATTGAGATTATTTAGGATGAATAAATAATTTGGAGCCTAGAGCTAGCTAAGAATAATTCTTGGATCTCTCTACTTCCCCTTTCCACTCTCTACCCTGTGAGAAACCCTAGAAATACTATGTAACATTTATCTAACTTGCCACTCTCATCGCCAAAATCAATCGTTGGAAACTTGCTCTAAGTATATGCACGCTTCCATCCCGCCCAATTGTGTGCTCCACGCGATCCAATCCTGATAATTTTTGATTTCGCTTGTGTGATCAGCATCTCGACTCCGTCGGGTGAAGGCTTCTAACACCGACGTCTGATCCGACTTTGAACGTCTCTCGCGAGCCCAACACATCGACCTTCGCATGTCGTACCAAACATATTGCCTTTTCCCGTACATCGGCTCCACCTGAACCCGTGTGCCTACCGTCATTCCTGTGCATGTCCAGTGCCCATCCAACATGCTCCAACCAAAAAATACTCGTCCAGTGTTTGGCTAGCCACCCAACGCGTGTTCCATGCCATCACAGTTCTTGTTCTCATTTGACGTGCATCGTGGCCTTTCGTCCCGTTCATTCTAGGGCACAAATCCTCCTACTCTGCATCAGGCATGCCCCTTCCTCGCATCATATCTGAAACATGCTTGGATGTCATTGAACGCCTCCTCGAGGAACACACAAGTTTCCTCACTTCCATGCACACCATCCTGCAACACATTGAAGCTCAAGATGCTCATGTTGAACAACACTTTGTCTTGCCCACCACACTTGGCGATCTATCCTCCATCCTCGGTCAACCACCTAGCCAGTCTGCCGACGTTTCCATGGTGGCCCAAGTCCCCACCTACCCTCCTCTTGTGCTAGAGGTGCCCCATTTCAATGGCTCCGTCATGATGGGTTGGATATCCATTGCAAAACAATTCTTCGAGATACAACTCAATACAGAGCCACAAAAACTGTCGACTGCCCTCGTGTGAATCAAAGGGTTTGTTCTGCCATGTGTGTGCTTGCTTCATATTACCACTCCTGACCTCACATGGGAGGAATTGAAGTAGTTTCTCATCGAGCGATATGATCACCGCTATTGTGGCAACGGCGTGAAAAGCCTTTGTGGCCTGCGCCACATTGCCACAGTTGACTATTATAGTGTTCATTGAGCTTATCAATCATATCCTCAGACTTCTGTCAGATCACTACCTTGGCTTCTTCATGCAAGTGTGTTGTTGCACATCCGCTCTCATATTCAGACTCATCATCACGTGGACATTTCGAATGTCATGGAGGTCACTTGGATGCTCAAACATATTTCCTGGTCAAGAACTCCCCCTCCCCCCTTGACCGCATTTGATTTCCAACCACCTTCTTCACTCCATCCAGCCACCGCTTTCCTTATCACCACCCTACTTACCACCACACTCCTACATCTACATGCATGTTATCAGTACAAACGCCCTTCTAATCAAGCACCCTCCCCCACCAAACCACCATTCCCCAACTGACCGCCTTGCTCAGCTGACCCATCACCTCTCTAACCAAGAATACCATGATTTTAAAGGCAATTTGACAACTACTCTCAGTGTTTTTTGTGTCGACCGCCTTGCTCAGCTCACCCATCACCTCTCTAACCAAGAATACCCTGATTTTAAAGGCGATCTGACGACTACTCTCGGTGTTTTTTGTGTCGACCGTGGGTGTTGCCTCATGGACTATGCCCGCACAACTCGTTCTATAGTCTTGGAAGCTTTGCCTTGGGGACAAGTCAACTTTTCTAGCAGAGATTGGCATTAATGTTGATTCACAAGATAGCTAGGCTGCGACAAGTACCCAGTGTGTCTATGCTAGGCGGTCTTCACTTACAAGCCACACTGCATAAGGTGACATCTTTTGTGGAGTCTGTTGTCATTTATTTTACCACATTTTATATTATCACATATTTTTATTTCTGTTTTTTATTGTAATGTCGTGTGACGTTGAGGTCACGGGTTCGAGTCCTAGAAGTAGCCTCTTGCAAATATGCAGGGTAAGATTTGCCTGCATTTCTCCCTTGTGGTGGGACCTTTCCCTGGACCCTCGCTGCACGAGGATGCTTTGTGCACCAGGTTGCCATTTTATTTTATTGTAATGCTCTGACACCAGGATTAAATACTTTAGTTTGCATGTATTGAGATTATATGGGATAAATGAAGACTTGGATCTCTCTTGCCCTCCTTTCCCTCTCTAGGTTGTGAGAAGTCCTGAAAATTCTGACTAGGTAATAATGGGGGAAATGTATCCACCCATTTATGATATAGTTAATGATACTTCTAATAATTGTTTTTTTGTTCACAACTAAACTATAAATAGCTTCAATAACAAGTTTTTTTTTTGCTTGCACATGTTTATATTTCTCTTCTTTTCATTTTACTAGCACTGTACATATTTCATAAAGGGAGTTTTTGAGTGTTTATGTGATTATTTATTAAGCACAACTTATCAATTTTACAAGATTAAGTTAGTTAATTGTTATGAGTTTTTTTTTTAAAATTTATGAGCTGTCAATGACATCAAATCTGATTTCTTTTAAACACTTGAATTTTGTCACTATAGACTTCAAACGACAAGTTTGAAAAATCTCCCTCGTTAATCTGCTATCCAAAATCTAGGCTATTTATTTTGCAATTTTGCCTCATCTCAATGAACTAGTAAAATTCTGAAGTCATCCCCCTTGTTAGACGACCTACACTTTCTCAAATGTTATCATTACATGACTTGGCCCCATTTTGTAATTCCCAGATAGAAACAAATAAAACCTTCTGAAGAAGCTTAATAAATGGAGAACAACATGAATCACTGAAGGATCAAACCATCCACCACTGGCTCCTGGCTAGATACTAAAATTTTAAAAGACAGAACTAAAAAGGCCTCTGCACTTCAATCATGAAAATGAAGATTCCAACAATTATCCGTAAGTCCATATCTATTTGTACTCTGCTTGATTTAGAATCAGGCAGTTTCAGACTAGAAAGATCGTGGGGGGATTTTAGGACTTCATAGCCATGTTGAAATAAATTATATAGAAATGCCTCTTTCAGAGTAGGCGGAGTTGCCCACTAAACTTGATGGGCACGTCTTCGATGACCTCGAGGCTCGAGGTGCTCCCTCTAGGACTTAACCCAAGTTGATAAGAGTCTCATTCAACCCTTGCCAAAATTTTACCAGAGAATATTTTGGCGGAAATGACTAATAGAGGACCGAGAAGGAATAAACTTTAGATATGCCAAACTATGATGCGGAACATGTTGAATGAAATAACTTAAGTGTACTAGGGTAGTTTAATTTAAGAGTTGATTCTACTTATTATAAAAACTTGTTTAATTAATTTGTGTATATACAATATGTCCTTGATTCACAGTTAGATGTTCATTTCCTAATATTCTAAAAATTTGACAAAGTAACTAAATATTGAGTTATACGCTCCCATATTTCTAATTTAGTATCATATACGAATCATCTTATATCTTATCACTTGGCTGATAATGATATATAGTGGATTTGTATCCTTTCTTAATATATAACAGGATCTGAATTTGTATCCTTTCTTAATATATAACAGGATCTGAACCGATGATGTGCTATTAGTGTTATTACTTATTATAATTGTAACTGATGCATACATACTGATAAATTGTTCTCTTATTTCCATATTTTTGCTTAAACTAGTTTGACAAATGGCATTTATGAACTTCATTTAGTTCAATTCTGCTGGGTGACGATAATCTTGCGGTGCTTACCTGATAGATTCTTTATTTATGCTTCAGGGAAATGAACTTACAGCTGAAGAAGGGAAAAGTGCTTCGGCCTTAGCAGCTTGCCGAACTTTGGCTGAAGAGTTAAGCGAACAACGGTTCCCAGCTCCCAGAATTCTTTCTTTCAAAGTCCGTATCTTTCACTTGCTTCTAGTCTCTTCTTTTATTGATAAATTTCATCATGAATAGCATCATGGAGGCTCCTCTCTGTATGTTGACCCAGCAGAATTTTCATGTTTATGATCCATGCTTTTACATTTTTTCCAAAATTCGGAGTATTAAACAAATGTGGCATAAATAAGAATATGCTAAAGAGGGAGAAGAAATAGAAGTCTTAAGGAAGTAATAGAAATTGCATGAAATAAAGCATGATGGGTAAGGAAAATCATCAGAATTTAGAGTTCAAAACTGCAATTGTTGAAGAGAATCAAAATGCAAATGCTGAAAACAACAGACAGACTTAAGGACCGTGATACTAAGATGGAATTGCCGACTGAAATAAGGTGAGCAAATAAGAGCTTAAGGAATGGATAGAGTCAACACAATTTTTAACATGATTACAATAAACAAGAACAAACATGGCAAACCAGCTCTGCACTGAGAACTACAAACTAATAAGAAATATTATTGATGATGGGAATGAGTGCATGACTTCCTAGAGATAAATCAAGGATATAAAAATAGCAGAAGCTAAGCAAGGAATATTCGAGCTGTTTTGATGGTAGAGATTATTGATTCGGATAAAGACTGAGTGACTAGTTGAAGGAGGAAGAAACGATTAATAGAAGATCAGCCGACCTAGATTTAATTAGGCGGTGATTTTAATACATTACAACATTGGTTAAAAGTTCTTTATCACTCAAAATAAGAATGACGTTTACTGTTTATATTCTCAATAAGATCCACTGGCTTGATTGAATTATATTCTAAAAAATAAAATATTACTTTTGTGAATAATTCAAGGAGAAATACGCAGTAGATAAATACAGGGAAAAATAAAATACATAATACTAACACACCCTCTCAAATTGGGTGTGCAATGTTGACCATGCATAACTTGGTAATGATTCTTCCAAAAACACTCATGGTCCGTTCGGCGCGTAGGTATTGGCTTTCTGGAATTGGCTTTCTGGAATTGGCTTTGGTCAGAAAACCAATATCTGCAGGATGGTATTCAGTAAACAGAATTGACATTGATACCTAAATGTTATTTGGTTGTGCAAAGGAATTGGTTTTCTGGAATTGTAATTTTTAGAAATTAAATTTTTTAAAATAATGGACTGAAAATAACTAAACACAGTTATGAATAAAGGATCTCTGAAAAGGAATGATAGACTGAACTTCTACAATGAAGATGGACTGAAAATGAATTCAAACAAGATGTATTGAACTTCTATACAACTACAACTGTTAATTCAGAAGTCCTACCATACATATAGGGGGGAAATTGAAGCAGCGACAAAATAAGAAAAAAAGGGTAAAAACGGCAAAAAACAGGAATCGAAGAACAAATCCATAGGAAAAACACTGGATCTATCGATATGAAGCCCTACCATACAGATCGGGGAAAAAGATGAAACAAAGGATGGAGTTACGCATGCTGATCTGATAGGATGGAGTTACGCAAACGGATCTGAGAAGATGAAAGCAAAGGAAGACCTGCTCTGAGAACTAGAAGTAGCCCGGGCGTGAAACAACGGAGATCCGGAAGAAGGCACTGTGATCGATCGGGAAGAAGAAGCCGATGCAATCAGAAGCAGAAGAAGTCGTTGCGACCAGAGGTAGAAGAAGACCTTGCGATCAGAGGAAGAAGAAGGTGCTGCTTGACAGACGAAAGAAGAAGGCGTTGCTATCGGACTTCGGGCCCGCGATCGGGCTGAATGAAAATCGCGGAAAATTGACCTCCGGAGGTAAGAATTCAGGTAGCGTGGTTTTAGGAAAATCCGAAAGCCGTCGGTTTTGCCATCAAAGCCATTTCCGTCCCGCCGAACACAGGAATTGGCTTTGCTGTGGCCCAAAGCCAATTCCAGAAAGTCATTTCCGTCCCGCGGAACAGACCATCATACTCTATTCCTTTTGTGAGGATGTCCCGCGGTACATATGATTCCCTTCACTATTTTTTCTTTATTAAAGTATATGTCAATCTCGATATGTTCGGTGCGATCATATTGAACAGACTTATGTGCAATGCTAATGGTTGCCTTGTTATGAAAATATAGTCTCATTGTCGCATTTTTCTCAATACCAAGATCTCTCTTGATAGTTTGAATCCACTATCCTTCACAGATTCCACGTGTCATGGTCCTGAATTCATCTTCAACACTAGATTTTGCCACCACATATTGTTTTTTTTCCTCCATGTAACCAAATTTTCACCAATCAAAGTGTAATATCCTAAGGTGGACCGGGATGATCAACTGATCCAATCCAGCTTGCATCTGCGTGGACTCTAATATTTAACTCATCATTAAATGAGAATAGAATATTACTCCCAGGAGAGGACTTGAGGTATCTAAGAATATGATGGGCTACATCAAGGTTCCGAGTCTTTGGAAAGTGCATATACTGGTTGATAGCTCCAACCACATGTGAGATATTTGGACGCGTATGTAACAAGTAAATCAATTTTACCACTAACCTTTAAAAACCAGTGATGTCCTTAACAGTTTCTCCATCGTCTCTCCCTAGTGTGTGATTTACTTCGATGGACGTTGGCAGTTCAACACTTGCTCATATTTGATGTCTCATGTAGATCAAAAATATATTTCCTCGACTAGATGAAAATCCCATGTTTGAACCTGGCGACTTCAATTCCTAGGAAATTCTTTAGGTTCCTTTAGTCTTTTACCTCAAATTCTCTGGCCATCCTTTCTTTCAGAGTTTGAATTTCATTCTAGCTCATCTCATGTTATAACAATGTCATTCACATAACTATAAAAGTTGTTAATTTTCCTCTCCATGATTTTTTACCATGTATGATCCACATTACTCATGTATATTCAAAGATCGCCATGGCCTTGTGGAATCTCCCAAACCAAGCTCTAGAAGATTGTTTGAGGTCGTATAAAGTCTTTTATAGCTCACATGCCTTCTCTTCAGATTCTTCTGAGGCATATCCAGGAGGTAGGGACATACACTTCTTTTCTCGGTCCCCGTGAAGGAATGTATTCTTCACATCCAACTGACTGAGGTTCCATACCTTACAAACTTGACATGATAAGAGAACCCTTATGGAGTTCATCGTGGCTACAAGAGCAAAAGTCTCATGATAATTGATCTCAGTAGTTTGAGTGTATCCTCTGACAACCAGACTTGTCTTGGTATTTTTCAACAATTCCCCAAGTGTTTTGTTTGACAACAAACACTCACTTACACCCAAAAATTGTCTTCCCTTGAGAAAGACGCTCAAGATCTCATGTACAATTTTTTTCAAGGGCTTGCATTTATTCAATCATGGCATTTTGCCACCTGCAGTGACAGAGCTTCCTGCTAGGATGATATAATAAAAATAGAGTACAAAGAGGAAACAAAGACTATATGTGAAGTAGTGAGAGACATAAGATACAAACTATATGTGAACTTATTTAGTGTAGTGGTCACTGAAGACGGATCAAATGCCAGCTCTGGTATTCTGAAAGAAGCTTGCGTGCTTGTACCCCTATTTCTCCTAGAATAAACCTGCAACGGGGGAGCATAAGATTTCTCATAGACATTAGAGGCAACAAGTGTCGTAGATGGAGTGATAGTTGCAGGCTAATATAGAGGAGGAATAGGTAAAGGTGGGTGAAGACACCTCCAGAAGAGATAAAGAGCTCACTTCCAACATGAGAGAGAATACCCCTCCCCCCAACACACACACAAAATAAGTTCTCATAGTAGCTCTCGGTTTTTGAAAGGTGACATTCATGATCACAGTGACCTTCTTGGTACGTCAAAGCATTTATAATCTTTTTGAGTTGGGAAATACCCGATGAACACACATTTTTGGGCACGATAGTTAGTTTTTTTATGTATGAACAAAGCATACACATCCAAAGATATGTGAATGAAGGCTAGTGGGTGGAACCTGAAGAGTGATTAGGGCCATTTTGTTTTCCAGAACTTGTGTAGGCTTATTGTTAATGAGGTAAGATATTGTGAGAACAATATCCCCCAATAGTATTCTGGAAGGTGCATCTTGAGTTACATACACCTAGTAACTTCCAGAAGGTGATGATTCTTACGTTCTACCACACCATTTTGAGTGGGTGAGTAGACACGAGATGTTTGATGAATAATGCCAAGGTCATTGAGATTTCGTTCAAACTGTGAATCGATGTACTCACAACCGTTGTCAGTGAGAAGAATTTTATTGGAGGCATTGAATTGAGTAGCTATTATTTTTTGAAAATGTTGAAATAATAGAAACACTTCACTTTTAGCTTTCATTAAATATATCCAGGTAGTGTGGGAAAAGTAATCAATGAAAGTAATAAATCAGAAAGACCCAAAAACTAAAGCAACAAGGAAAGGCCCCCAAATATATTACTATGAATAATAACAATATGTGTAGAACTAGGAGAAGAAACATGATTAAACGAAGTGTTACGGTGTTTGCCTAGCTCACATACATGATACATCGCAGTGAAAATTGTCCAATAATAATGAAGACAGTAGGTAATATTAATAAAAGTTTCATTGAAGGGATAAAGGGATGTCTGAGGAGGCAATGCCTGGAATTCAAAACTTAAGATTGATCAGCATGAAGAGTTTACGGTGACGATGCAAGGCTGGAGGAGTCAAACGCGTAGAGGTTATCTCACAATCTATCAGAGCCAATCACCTTCCCCATATTTAGGTTCTGAAACACACAAGATGTGGGAAAAAGTCACAGAGCAATTCATAAAATTAGTTATGCGACTAATGGAGAGATGGTTACAATTAAATTTGGAACATGAATAACAAAAAAAGAAGTTAGATAAGAGCAAGGGATGTACCTTTCCCAACAATAGAAGAGAAAGATCTATCTGCAATACTCAACTGGTCTCCTAAATTATTAAAGGCGTAGACGCTCACAAGGCACCAAAAAGAAAAAAAAGACTATAGTTTATTAAAATGACCATTGAATTTCACTACTTGCCTAGTTCATTGAATTTCACTTCTCGGTCACTGAAATTTAGTGAACTGGGTGCCTAGTATACTGAATTTACAAGTGGAAATGGAATGGCTGATGTTGTGTATAAGCATACAATAGATACTGAATTTACAATGGGAAATGATTGATGTTGTAGTAATGTTTCTTGATGTTCACTCTAACAAAGAATCAGGTAATTTACATAATGAGTTCTATAGAAATTATGCATGGTAAGACTGGATTGCATAATCGTGATTCCACGCCTCGGAGGGGTTGCATAACTTACAGATGCATATTTGGAAAAGAAAAAATTTCTAACTTAAGACAATGATAGAAAATACCATTCCATCAGATAAAAAAAATCTAAATGCATTTTCAAACAAATGAATGCACCATTCCATCACATAATTTCAACAAGGTCACTAATCAAAAGTACGAAACACACAGTTCCAGCAGAGGGGAGAGATCTTGCAGGCCGCCACAAAAGGAGCTTCAGGAGAGCAAGAGGATCTTCTCTTCATCGATAGCTTCATTGGTAGGGGATTCACAGTTGGTGGCAAGGAGTATCGGCAAGGTTAAGAGAGAGAGCGACTATCTAGAGGAGCGGGCGAGTGGAGGGGTACACAAAGAAAAAATACTCTGGGGGTTGTCGGGCTTAGGTTTCAGGAAGAGAAGTAAAAATCCTAAAAAACAAGGGCTTCAACTAATTGACCCGACTTAAGCCTTATACCATCCGGATGACAAAAGGCGTGCCTTATGGTTCGGGTGAGGCATGCGCCTCATCTGCGCCTGGGTCACCTCGCCCGCTAAGGGCTTTCCAAGGCGAGACCTCTCGCTCCTGGTGCGCCCAATGTCTCAAGAACTCCTTTCATAACTTATCTTGTCTATACCAGACAAGGGAAGATAGGAAACAAAACCTATAACAAAGCCAGTTATATGATTTGTCGCTCCAAAATCAGTGATCCAGTGGGTAGAAGGGCAAGTGGATGCAGCATGAGCACTTGGTGGGCCTTGATGTGCATAGGAGGATGAAGAGGTGGACGACTCAGTATATTATCCCTGCATCACTTGGGGGAACTCTTGTATCTCATTAGCAAATAGAACCACTGAAAGGCTCGCATTGTCAAGGCTTGCACAAGGTGAGGCCTCCTCTGAGGCATCAGAAAGGTGAACCGACCTAGATTGAGGTGATCGGTCTTGAAAGTGACCTTAGCCGCGATCCCTCGCAGTGTAAAACCTCCTCTCGGAGTTGGGAAACCATGAAGCCGAAAGCATGTGTCCCAGGTGTGACAAGACTTCCCGAAATAGTCACAAATCAAATGATCTTTGTCAGTGGACGTCGATCTTGGGTCACGGGGTGCATGATTATCAGAACTGTACTTAGCAGCAAGGGCAGATCCCTCAGAAACCAAGTCCGGTAGCCAGGTCTGTCACCAATCAAGACTATGCACTTCTGAAAGTTGAGTGGGGGAGCGGCCATGAATCTGAACACTAATTTTATCAAAGTCATAATGTAGCTCATGTAGAAATTCAAAGACCCTGTTGTGTTCTTCCCAAGCTCAAACATGAACCTTATCCTCGGGAGACACTAGGGTGAGCGAATCAAAGTGATCATACTCATGATAAAGCTGAGTGAGCTCTAACTAGTGGACGGAAGGGGGGGGAGCGATCCCCGTGTCGTAGAAGTAATATCTTCCGTCAAAGTTGGCAGATCTATACAACATTCCCTTTGCATGAATAAATGGTCTCGGCTCTCTTCCAAATATCTACGGTTGTATCTAAGAACAAATAGTTCTTAGATACAAATAATGTCGGGCACAATGGCTACAAAGGATCCATATAGCTGACCCCACTATAGTGGGATGTAGTCTTGAGTGTTGTTGTATCTAAGAACAAATAGTGTCGGGCAATAGATTCCATCATAGAGCTCGTCAACCATGACATGACCAAGGAGTTCTCAGACTCCCAATGCATCCAATCTGGGAAAATAGTGGCGGGCTCCGGTGTAAGGCCTCGAACATAACCAAACATCCATCGGTTCTTCAAGGCAAGAGTAAAAGATTGAGCCCATGAGAGGTAATTAAATCCATCCAGTCATATTGTAGTAACTTGAGGCGTGTTGAAGTTGTGATTTGCACGCATAGAACCCCGGAAGTTAAGGTAGATGATGAAACATTAGGAGATTGTTCATTAATATTTAGGGTTTTCTCATATAAAGAAGAAGGAAACAAGATCCATGAGTAGTTCAAATCGGGCCCATGGATCCACACCAAGTCACAATCTGTGAAGAGATAGAGGACGAAGAAGCATCCCCTCTAGAAAGAAGATAAAATTACATCAAAAATAGGTTTAGATCTCCATTTTAGGGGCCTGTGGAAGGATTAGTCGACAACCGACTATGGCGAAGCGGGAGACGTGGGAGACGCGGGAGTAGTAGTCGAGTGGCGGGGTTGACGTGGGAGAGGCGGTCGAAGCGACGATGGAACGAAGCGGGACGAGCGACGTTGGCTAGAAGAGGACGAACGCATGCGGGAATGGGAATTTTTCGCCCTACGACTCCGATACCCTGCTTGATTTCATGAACAATTCATTATTACAATAATAGGTCTCACTCTAATGTTTGAGTGAGGGTAATAAAGAGAAACTCACAAATAGAGAAATATAGGAAAAAAATAATATGCATAATGCTACAGATATCCTTAAGGAAAAGTGAAGGGTTGAGATTGAAAGGGGCATATAAGAGGATCTATATGATTCTCGTTAAAAGGCAAAGAAGCTTGATCAAGATCAAACAATTAGACCTTAATCAAATTGTAGAATTTAATTAAGGGTAAAATCAAATCTAAGGGCCTCCCATAGAGACAGGAGTGGCCCACAGTGTAAGACATTAGTTCGCACAGTAATGAACTCCATGCCAAGCCTCATAAGAAAGGCATGTACCCGCAAGCGGTCGTCCGTTCTACGCAATTTGAGAGCGTCTGTGCAAAGACTATGGGTTAAAGTCTTCAAAGTAGTCCAACTTCTGGTAATTATAGACTCCTGCTTCAAACTCAAGGACCCGTTGGGTGAGATCATAGACTTTAGTAGAGCTTCCAATTTGGGAGTACGTTTCTTGCGCACATGTCCAAATTCTGTAGGAGGGGTCCATGAGCATATAATTTTGGTAGACAATAGGAGATATCAAGTGGAGAATTATCAGATCACCAATGAATTATTCAAATCTCATTTCCACCATGATGTGGTGAATTTGTGGGGGCTCAACTAATATCTCATTGATATACCTGTAGAGTTGATGACTTCATATCGCATGTTGGGTTGCTCGTGACCAGTAGAGATAATTGTTGCCGGCCAATGGCACAGTAGTGATCTTCAAGGAACCAGAGTGATCTTGAGGTGAGGGGTCACTCAACAGATGAGCGTGAATACTGGACTATGAGCGAGGCAAGGGTGTTGAATGTGCTGGGATGTGAGGGTAACAGCTCGGAAGACGAAGTCAAGCAGAGTTGATGTCTCAGGTGGCTGTTTTCTCTTTGATATCAAGTAGAAATGCATAAACTTATTATTAGGGTTTTATACAAATCGCATGTAGCAATCTTCATCTTTCAAGTCATGACTTTAACTTCAAGCAACCAAGTTACTTAAGAAGAAAATGCACTCATGATATGTTGAAATTATTGAATATATGTGTTTGTGTGTGTGTGTATATATGATTATATGTATACGAGTGCCCGACACGGGGCTCCGCCCCTACGACCAAGCACGACAATACCCGGTCGGCGACGGCGGGCTTTGCCAGTGCTCGATGCGTCATTGCGGGCTGTGCTTGCATCAATGCGGGTTGCGCCCGCAACATATACATATGAGTACTCAAAATAATCGTAAAAAATATAAATTAGTTTTTAATTTTTATTTTGTAAATATAAGAAAACAAAAGTAAATAAATAATATTAATAAAAACAAAACAAATGATTATATAATCAGAGTGAAAAATCCACTTAGTAAAAACTTTGGAGCTTATTAGTACAACGTCTAATTTAATAGATAATTGAAAATAGCAATAAATCATGCGGCCTCTCATTCTCCCTCTCTCATCCGCCCTCTCTCCCCTCTCTCTCCTCTCTCTCCTCTCTCTGTCTTTCTCTCCATCTCTCTCTCTTTCTCCCTCTTTCTATCTCGTTTTCTCCCCCCCCCCCTCCTCTCTCTAGGTATAGGAGCTCTAGTCTTTTCTTTTTTATCCATCATATAAAAATCAGTGGTGGTTGAATTCTAGAAATACATCTGACGGCCACGAATCCTTCAATAGCTTTTAAATTCATGAAATTAAAAAGCCAGATGATGTATCTTTATTAGTAGTAGAGATGTGGGTGGGTGTGATGAGTAATATTTAGCATTAAATGTGGTTGCTGAGTGAACAAAGACTTTCATACCAATGATGAACTTAAAGCGCGGTTCAGTTGCAATAGAAATGAAGTTACTTTGGGTGGTTCAAACCGAGATACTTCTATGGATACTATTTGCACACGCACTGGTTGAGGACATAGGCTCTAGAAAAAAGTTGGATTAGTAATATAAAGAAAATTCACGAGTATTACAGTAAGAAAATATCCTGCAGAACTAAGTGTAGATTCTGATGTGAAATGTAACTGTTAAAAATGAATTTGTTGTAAAACTAGAAGAATAGAGTGAAATTATATTATATTAATAGGGTTAGATTAGCACAATTATGATTAAAATAGTAGAATGAAGTGCCTGGGGATGTAGAATGCTGAGGACAGACAAGACCAGATAATAGTTTTAATGTGGAAAGGTTTAGTAAAGGTATCAGGGCAATTTAGTCCCAACGGCCCACTCTCATGTCACTCAATTAAAAAGAAGCCCTTGTTTTACTTGCCACCCTACACATTAGGGGATGCCCCCTATAATTATGTTCCATCCATTTTTATGCATTTTCTCTTGTCATTTTCATTTCCCCTTCATGGTTGGAAAGCTGCCTCTTCATTTACTTGTTTTATTTTTCCTTTTGACCAGGAAGGAAGCTCGCAGGCTAGATACATTGTTTCCCGTCTAATTCCAGCGCATAAAGATCCTCCCTATGAGCAGGTATGCTTGTATTTTCTCCTTCGAAATTAGAAAGAATATTTATAGATGATGACGTGATTGCAATCTTTTACTTGCTTTCCATATGGTTTTACACTTCTCCCGCCGTTTGTACTTCTCCCACCGAAAGCATGACATTCATTTCGGTAGCTCGGCATTCAGCATCAGTTACTGTTTTTAACATTAATTTTATGAAGTTTTTTAAAATCATAAAATATTTAAATCAAAACATAATGTTTATGATAAATCTTAAATTTTAGGATATTTATTAGGATAAAAATATTTTGGCTTATATTATTGTGGTCATGAGTTCCAATATGTGAAATTATATGCCAATGTCAAGATGGGAAATTTTGGGGGGATGGGTCCCATGCCCAGATTTGGGCGTGGGACCGTCCAGATGGTTACACATCCCTAGGTGAGTAAAAATGTTTGCCTGGGATATCAACCAAAAACACCCGCTCTACTAAATTGATATCTAGACGAGCAAAAATGCTCGCCGTTAGTAAGAACACTCTTCCAACCATTCCACAAATCTGTATATGGAGCTCGTATACAGGAATTTAGCGTCGAGACGAGGTTCCCATGCCCTGGGATTGTGATGTGAACCAAAGTGGGGTATAGTTTTGAACGACAAAATAATTGCGACCTATTTAAAATAAATGTGACGCGAAGGTTTTCGCGGGCTATTTTAAACGGATAAAACGACCTAGGTGTTGCTCACGAACGTAAGGCTACCACACAAACGTAAGAACGTCATGAGACTCAATTCCACAGGCACAAAAAATTAGGTGGAGTCATTAGCACGTTGAAAATACAATAATTAGGGGATGAAATTAATCGGGCAAGCTCTTCATAATTAACCATTCATTTAAAAAATTTCAAGCATAAAGTAACTAGTGATTGAGAGCAGGAGATCGAAAGTTATACCCTGGGTAGAGTGGGCGTGGCTGACGGGTCTCCTGGAAGGTGAAGAGGAAGGTTATAGGTGCTCGGGACTTCACAAAAGGTTGGCTTGGCTCGGGACTTGACAGGGGAGGAAGGGTTTCTGGCCCTGCAGAAATTATGGTGGCTGCACAGGAGGTGCAATGTAAGTTGGTCGATTGGTTTTGACATGAGAGGTGTCGAATCAGTCGGAGGGCAGGAGGTAGCAGGGTTGTCGGAGGCCAGGACCACTGTTGAAGACGATGACAGAGCGAGACGGGTCTGGCAGAGGCCTTTTGAGCGTCGGAACTCCGTGGAAAGTTGTCGATCTTTTAGGAGCCGGCTTGAGGAGGGGTCGTCGGACCTTGGTGGAGCATCCAGGGGCGGCGCTGCTAGCGGTCGAGGGAGGGGAAGGCGTCAGGGCTTCCATCAAAGAGGGCGGGCGCTGAAAAGGGGTATCGGGCGGGCGGCACTGGAGAGAACCAAACGAAGACAAAAAAAGTCTCGTTCAGTTCAATTTCCAGCTGCCCTGGGGTTAGGGGAGGGGTTTGCTTTTAAAGAGGGAGTTTAGGGTTTTGGAGGAGGAATAAATGGGCTTAGGCTTGGTGGGCCTTAAAAGGGCTGACTTGAAGAAATTGAAAGGTATACAATGGAAATTTCCCGATTGAAAAATCAAATCAGATTTTGGAAATAGCCAAATATGTTGGAGTAGTTAAATGTTAAAAGCTTGCCCTAACTAATCTACCCATAAATTATCGGACCTATGCATTTAAGGTCTCGTTCTCGGTCACATCAACGAGCCAAACAAAAATTTACGCGATACAAAATACACACAAGCGCTCATAATATGTGCGATTACAACTCGACATAACATATTGAAGCAAAAGGACCAAAAAACATGCGCTACAAAAATAACAGACATGAACGATAAAATATTAAAAAATAAAAAAAATGATGCGGCGCTGGTCGCATCAGATTGTGTTCCACTTCATTTGGCCCAAATAGAGAGGATACATTTCATTGTCTAAATATACCTTCATTTATCCAATGGTGCAAAGTATCTTCTCTATTGGGATTGTTAGAGAATATGAGGGAAAACAATGTAAAAACCCATCTATAGGCCCACTTATTCTTTCTTCTATTAGTTTCACATCTCTTGTATAAGATTCTTTCTCCTTCTCTTCTCCTATATATTTGTACTCTCTCGTGTATTTTGGTTATGACAAAGTATATACAAGGTTTGGCTCTAAGTTTATGCATGGTATCAGAGCCTATCCGTTTCTAGGCGGATACTCATTTTGTAACCGCAGCTATCCGCGCGGCTTATTTCCTTCTAACCGCTACTGTTCCGCAACCTCCTCGTTTTTGACCGCCCCTACTCCCCTCTCTAGCTTCCACCTCTCTTCCCCTCCCTCTCTCTACTTTTATAGCCCTCTTCTCTCTGACCGGTGGGACCCGGCCCCTTCCCGCTGTTCTTTCTTCTTCCCACTGCGGGTTGCCTTGCCGCTGTGGATTGCCTTGTCACTGCGGATTGCCTAGCCGCTGCGGGTTGCCTTGCCGCTTCGGATTGCCTAGCCGCTGCGGGTTTACTTGCCGTTGCGAATTGCCTAGCCGTTGCGAGCTGACTATTCCCTGCCTCTTGTCGTTGCTCCTTGCCGCTGCTTCTGGTCGTTGCTTCTAGTCGCCACTGCTTCTAGTCACCGCTGCTTCTAGTCGCTGCCTCTGTCCGTTACTTCTGGCTGCTTTGCTTGGTCGTTCAACCTCTCCTTCTCCCCGTGGTATCGCCTATCCGCTGGCCCTTAGGAATTTCTTCTTATCATTGCGGTCTCGCACTCTCGCCTTAACTGTTGCTTCTGTCCATTGCTTATGTCCACAGCGGCCTGGTGTTCAGCCCTTCGCGGCCTCTCTTACCTTCTCCTTCTTGCCGCGGTCCCGTCCTAACCGCTGGCCTGGTGTTCTTCTTGGCGACTTCTTCTAGATCGCCGCGACGGTCTCTGTTCGTCGTGGCCTGGTGCTCTGCTCGCCGCACGATCTCTTTGTCGCAGCTTCTCTGTCGCGCGCCCTTTTTTAGCTGCAGCGGCCTGGTCTTCTAACCGCTCGGCTAGTTTCCCAGTCGCCGTTCTTGGCGTTGTTTGCATGTCTTCCAACTCGTCTACTGCTTTCGATTCAACTACTCTTCTTGGATATCCTCGTGTTGCTCCCTTGGAACTCCGTGATGAATTACGTATTACCATCATTTCTCTCTGTGGCAAACCAAATTTTGTTGAATGAGTTCACTCAGTTCGCCGTGTGCTGCAAACTAAAAGTCTCCATCACCTGACAAGGCCTCCTCCCACTGAACCATCTGGTGAGTGGATCTGAGACGATGGGCGTGTCCAATCTTCGCTTCTCAATTCTCTGGATACTGAGTCGTATCGAATGGACATGTATCACGAGATGACCCACACTATGTGAACGGACCTCCATTGTCTCTACTCCGGGAAGGACAGTCTTCAACACTTATTCGACATTCTTATCGATCTTCAGTCCCTCGACCCTGGAGCTACTGGTGACTTGACGTCCTTTGTTGCTCGGGCTAAAACTCTTGTTGAGGCTTGGATTCAGCATCAGCCACCCACCACGGACTTGGTTACTCAACGACATCAGAAAGAAGCAGTTGGGATTGCTATGATGATGACCCGTATTGCACCACATCTTTATAGTGTCCGCGCTCATATTCTTTCTTCCGTTGTTACTCCGTCCCTCTCGGATGTTTGCTCGATGCTTTTGAAAGTTACCCCTTCAATGGATGCTCTGCCTCTCTCTCCAGCTCTCCTTCAGCAACTTGTGGCTACTCTTGCTCCTACTCGCGAGCACCCGGCTCGTGGAGGTCGCCAGTCTCAGGGACGAGGTCGCGGTGGCCGTACTCTCTTCAAGTGCTCTCACTGCGGCATGGATGGTCATTTGGAGGCCACTTGCTATCGCAAGCATGGTCTGCCATTAGTGAGGATATTGCTGCTCTACGTGCTCAACTCCATCAACTTCAAGGGGTAGTTAGTCGCTTCTCTGGTTCAGTAGTCTCGATCTCCAATGAAGATATATCTTGTCTCTCACACAGCTCTTCCCGGATTGTGGATTTGGGGGCTACGCATCAACTCTCTCCACAGAAGCCGCTTCAATACTTAGATTTTACTTATCCCAAGTTCATCACTGTGGATAATGGTGACACAGTCCCGGTTGCTGGCACGGCTCATCTGCCTCTTACTTCTTCCCTTTCCTTATCTTCGGTTCTTCATGTTCCAGGATCTCATTTTAATCTACTTTCTGTTAGCCGTCTTACACAGGACCTTGATTGTTGTATAACCTTCTCACGCTCTTCCTTTGTTGTGCAGGATCGACTAACACAGAATATTTTTGGTAGGGGGCGACTGTCTAACGGGCTGTATCTTCTCGATGTTCCTCCCGCTGCTCTCACCGCTGTCTCCTCCACTGATTGGCATCGTCGTCTTGGGCATGCTCCTCTTCCGATTCTCAAGAAAGCTTTTCCAATTGTTCCCCTTCGAGAGTTTTTTTTGTGAATCATGTATTTTTGGCAAACAATACCGTGTATCTTTACTTCTCCTTATACTCGAAGCGATGCCCCATTATCTTTAGTACATTCTGATATCTGGGGACCATATAAGATCCTTGGTGTTTTTGGTTATCGCTATTTTGTAATATTTATTGATGATTATTCACGGGTTACTTGGTTGTACTTACTTCGTGATCGTACCCAACTCAGCTCCACGTTCCGTACGTTTCTTACGGAAACTCATACCCAGTTTTCACTGTGTAAAAATTCTCCGTACTGACAATGTTCGTGAGTATATTGGTCGCACCTTCTCCAATCTGTGCGCCGAGTTTGGTATTATTCATCAGACTTCGTGTATCTATACCCCTCAGCAGAATAACATAGTTGAACTGAAAAATTGCCACCTTCTTGATGTTTCCAGATCTCTCATAATCCAAATGGAAGTTCCTCCTCTCTACTAGAACTTTGTGGTTTCCACTGCTTGTCATCTCATCAATCGCATGCCCTCGTCTATCCTCCACTTTGTGGCTCCCGTCACTCTCCTTTACCCATCCAAGGCGCTCTTCTCTCTTACTCCTCATGTGTTTGTATGTACATGTTATGTCCATCACCTTGGTCCTCCAACTGACAAGTTAGCCCATCGTTCTACCAAACTATGTTTGTCGGGTACTCTCGCACTCAGAAGGGGTGTGTGTGCTATTACCCTACCGCCGGGAAGGTGGTTGCCTCTGCTAATGTCTCCTTTCATGAAAACCAACCATATCACATCAGTCATACTGATCCTCTTCTTCCTCCTCCGCTATCTCGGCCCACAGTTCCAGTTACGTCCCCTCTTTCACCCCTTCTACCTACTCCTCTGCTTCCAATTCCTGCACCACCACTTGTCCCCTCCAAACCTCCCATCATTCAGGCTTACACTCGTCGTCCTCCACGTCCAGATGCCCTGCAGCAGCTTCCCTCTACCGGTGTATCCTCGCGGCTTGTTGATTCACCATCACCTTCAACGGCTCATCCTTTGGCCAATTATGTCTCTTTACATCGGCTCTCTCCACCTCTTATTACATTTGCTCTCTCTCTCTCTCCTCTATCTCTATACCTAACTCTGTGCAGGAAGCTCTCCAGCTTCCGGGGTGGCGTGCAGTCATGTATGAAGAAATGACTGATCTGTGGGGTAATCAGACTTGGGAACTGGCCTCTCTTCCTCTTGGCCAAAGTTGTGTAAGTTGCAAGTGGATCTTTACAATTAAGCATGCGGCGGATGAGACAGTTGATCGCTTGAAAGCTCGACTTGTGGCACGGGGTTTTACTCAACAATACGGCTTTGATTCTGAAGAAACCTTCTCCCCTGTCGCAAAATTAAATTCGGTTTGGGTTCTGCTCTCCTTAGTTGTTCATCGCCAGTGTCCCCTCTATCAGCTGGACGTGAAAAATGCATTTTTGAATGGTGATCTTCTTGAGACTGTTTACATGCATCGGTCGCCCGGGTTTGAGACTACAGGAGTCTCGTGTATGTTTGATTCAAAAATCTATCTATGGTCTCAAACAGTCTGCTCGGGCGTGGTTTGAAAAATTCAGCAAAGCAGTTCGTGAGGTTGGTTTCAAACGAAGCTCCGCAGATTTCTCTCTTTTCACTCGTCACCAATCAACCGGGACTGTAATACTTCTAGTTTATCTGAACGATATTTTGATCACGGGTGATGACTCCGCTGGGATACAACATGTTAAACAACATTTAAATTTTGTCTTTCAAATCAAAGATCTGGGAAACTTTCGGTATTTTCTTGGACTAGAGGTTGTTTGGCGACCTGATGACCTTGTTTTATCCCAACGCAAGTATTACATTGACCTTCTGCAAGATGCTGGCCTCTCAGTGTGCAAAACTGTGGAGACCCCTTTGGAAGTCAACTACAAGTTATTTGATAACTCATACATGACCGAAGGGCCCCTATATATAGGACCCACGATGACATGGACGTAAATACCCAATTTAAAGAGATGCACGCCGCACTAAAACATCCAGACTCAATTAACTCATAACTATGACTCGACACGATACGACTCGACTCATGTAATTTGACTCGATACCTAAAGACTCGTAATAATATAACCGTTAATAGATAACTGATGGCTTGAGGTCTATAACGTTCTACTGATCTTTTAAATCGAGCTTTCCCTCAAGCTTGAACAATACTTAGATGATTTGGTCTTTTAGCTATTTGATTTCCCTCCAGAACAATTCATGGTAGTGCGTCACTGTAGCGGAGGCTGCATCGAGTGGCGGGTCATTATCGTGCTCAACGATGTCATAAAAGACTGCAAGGAGCAGGCGTCGCAAAGGCACTTACTGAGGGTGACAGGCGAACATATCTCGAGTCAGAGCGAGTGTGCTGATGGACGGTTGAGTATGACGAAAGGCAAAGTTGTTGTGAGCAGGCGATCGAGCGTGGCGGTGGAGGCTGGGGAATAATCGCCAGATGGAATGGCTCGAGAGGGGTCATCAGAGCATGAGGCCGAAGTGGAGGTTGCGGATTGGAGATCATGAGAATTGACGACAGCGACACAAATTGTGGCGTTGCCACCGCTGTGTTGGAAAGCGACAATGTCGATTGTGAAAATTGCAGGGTGGGAACCCTGGAGGCGATGGTGGAACGACAAGAACTACGGAGAGAGGTGGAAACTTCTTCGGGAGCGGGTGGGAGCGTAATCAACGGGCAGCGATGGAGCAATCAGAGACAGTGGTAGGTCATGGCAAGCTAGGATGGAAGGGGCGACATGTGTTGGCTGGTAGGATAGTTGCGCTGGTGTAAGCGGAACCTCGAGATGTCCGACATTTCAAATCGGTTGATGTTGGCGCTAAGTCGCAGCACGGAGGCCTGATATAAAGTCATTGCTAGCTTTATCAAACAGCCATTTGCTCAATTGAGCTCATCCTCATATCAAATGCAATTAATTGGTTAAGTAATGTTTCCAATTAGGAGTTAATTAATTAAATCAATTAATTAGATGGCTAGTTCCTGAAGTTGGAGGAGGGCATTCTCAGTTTTTTGCAGTTTGGTGGGATCGAGGAAAGAAAAGATTGAGCGGCTTGAGATACCGAAACGGCACACCGCTAGTCTCGTGAAATTGTTGACCCGTTGCTGTTGGGTGGCCTCGAGGAAGGGATGAGTAGCGCTTTGACGAATTCACATGAAGGTGTGAATGTTGGCTGGTCAACTCTGGGACATGCACATGAAGAAGGGATCGTCGGCTGGGAGATGCGCGTGGGAGATCGGGGAACGAGGATGATTAGGATGATTGGGTCGGCTCTTCCTCATGGGTTGTCGAGGTTAATACCACGGGCGCCGCTGGATGCCGAAGAAATGATCATTAAGGATGATGATGATGAGTTGGAAGGGTGATCACAGGGGTGAGCCTGCTCCAGCATCCTCACAATCTAGTCAATCGATAGCAGTCGCGCGTCGAATGGAAACTGAGCGGAGACATGTTTCTCAGGTGGATGCGCAGGAGCTCGATTACGACAGAGGAGGAGGCCAAGTCTATATTGATTATAGCTAGGAAAAATGAGAATCAGAAAAAGAGAGATGTTCCATTTGCGGGAGAGGAATGAAAGGCTCTGATAGACTGATACTGAATTGTTATGGGTCTATTTCAGATCAAGTCTGAGGTAGCGATGGAGGTGGAGATACAAGGAGGGTCTTGCTCAACCCTAATCCTAGAATGAGGAAGAAGAGGAAAAGAATTAGATGGAGAGAAGAGACTTGAGAGAGAAGGGGAAGCGTTAAAGAGATAGAAAACTTGATTTAATTCTTTGATAACACATGAAGAGATGGCATGGGCGTAAATACCCAATATAAAGAGATGTGCACCACTCAATTGACTTATAACTACAACACGACTCAACTCGATACAATTTGGCCCATACAACTTGACTAGATACCTAAAAACTCATAATAATATAATCGCTAATAGATAATTGACGGCGCGGGACCCATGACAGGTTGGTTTCATCTACCATGTATCTTTATAAGCATAGAAAGTGAATAATAAAGTATCACCAACTTAGATTCCTGCATTTTGTAGGTAAACTTAAAAGTTCGAAAAAAGCTTGTGTTATACATAAATGGATTATGTTTATAAGGTACATGTGCATGTAGAATATATATAGTTTATAAACCAAATAATATTTGCTTACATTAAACTGATATATTTATACTATTAACAAAGAAAGCCTCATGTGGACATCAAAAATAATATTCCCAATTTTGCCACGTGTACAATTTATAAATTATTTAAGTACTATTTAGCAAAAACATAAACTAGGTTCCCTAATTTAAACATATATTATGTATAATAAAATAAAGTTATTTAGGTTTTTTGACATGTTAGTATGAACAAAATCTAGAATTAAAAAAAAACTAAAAGATCAACGAAACAATTTATATAAATTATATTAAAATAAATTAAATAAACAAAATTAAAACTGAAATTTTCAAGTGGAAAATAAATAAATTAAAAAATACATAATTAATATAATAAAATTGTCTTCGCTCGTGATAAAACCGTGCTACTAAGATATTGTTGTCGCTAGGACCCATGCACAAATATTTGTGGGAATCGAAGTACTACTGCACTTAGCGAATAAGTAGGGAACCTTACTCATTTCGCTAGCATGCATATATATACAGGGTAAGGTTTGACTACATTTCACCATTGTGGTGGGACCCTTTCCCGAACCCTTTGTCCAGAAATACTTTGTGCACCGGGCTGCCTTTATATATATATATATGGGTTTGATGGATATGCGCGTAAATCGCGTATATCCGCGCTCCTTCCAGCGGGAATGCGGGGCAGCGGAGCGGCCGGCGGTTGCGGGCTCGTTGGCCACTGGCCGCTCTGGGTTCGTCGGCGTGGACGCCGACGAGCACAGGGCGGCCGGTGGCCGGTGAGCCCGCAGCCGCCGCCCGCCCCTATGTTAAAAAATTTGCATTAGGGCCGGCCGCCACCGCTGCTGCAAATTTTTTTACAGCAGGGCGGCCGGCGAGCCCGCAACCGCCGGTCGCCCTGCTATATATGCAATTTTTTTATGCCGTTGGATTCAATCCAACGGTCGGAATAAAGGAAGCGCGAACATTTGTATATCCGCGCTGCGCGGAGGATATACATATTTCCGTGTGTGTATATATATATATATCTATTTATTTATTCATATACAAATTGAATCTAATATTATGTAAAAAAAAAATTAAAATTTTGAAAAACTACATTGTTTGCATACTATTATGCAACTGTGGCTAGGTGGGTAAGTCAAGTAAGCAATGTTCATGGAGAATAATATAACAACAATAACACTCGAGCCTTTATCCCACTATAGTGGGGTTGGCTATATGGATCCTTCGTCTCCATTGTGCCCTATCTTTTGTCATAATCTCACTAATGCCTAAGTACATCATGTCTTTCCATATAGTTTCATTCCAAGTCTTTATTGGTCTTCCCACCCCTCCCTCGTTTAACATGCCTAGTGACTAGACTCTCACAACGTCTAATAGGTGCCTCTAACCATCTTAGTTGAGCTTCTCGCATCTTCTCTACAATCGGTGCTACTCCCGGCTTATCCCTGATACATTCATTCCTAATTATATTCAGTCTCATGTGTCCACACATCCACCTAAGCATTCTCATCTCCGCAACTCCGATTTTTTGCTCATGCACACAATTCACTGCCCAACACTCAGAACCATAGAGCATCGCTAGTCTAATTGCAGTACGGTAAAACTTGCCCTTAAGTTTTAATGATATTTACGATCACATAAGATCTATGACTCGCCTCTCATGGAGAATAATAATAATAAAATTTACGAAAACCGTTGGGACGTCCAAAACTGAACCTCTTGATTTCGGAGTGGCGTTCCTCAAAATCGCCCAAAACTTCCGATCTTGATTGTTTTGGGTCGATGCCAACTGAAGAGAACGCGATTTTCTGATTTTGATAGCATTCTTGAACAAATGGAATCCGCACAACTCCTTCAGATAAATGTATTTGCAAGAATTAACAGGAATTATTTATAATTTCAGGAGGCAAGATTCCCCCAACTGAACACATTATCTCCTGATCAGAGAGGGAGATTGAAGGCCAGTCTTTTCCATACCGATGACCATAGCTTCTGCGAATGGATGCGGAGCTTGAAACTCGTTCCTCCCGAGCCAAACTGACGCCGCCGCTGGCCGTTGAAGGAATTCCGGCGCCGCCGCATATTTACCTGCTGGTAAAATGTGCCGTTTGAGTGACACTTTCCTCCATTTTCTGGTTCTCATGGTGATGGCATGGAGATGTATTCAATGTTCAGAACACCCAGCTCTCCAGCTTCAGATAATTCTATATCATAAGACTACAGAAAAATTGATGGTCTTGCTTTATGTAAACATTCTTTTGAAATATCAGCCAGATTTTTTGTTGACTTGGGAGCCACCTAAATAAGGAGCTGATAGCCACTTGAAGGAATAGGATCTATTTTGGTTTTTCCCCTTCTTCTGCGCATCTTTATCTTCGAGATAATTTGGAAATAACTAAGAAATTGTTCCTTGTTTAGCGAAAAACCGACTTTTTTTATGAGAATGATTTGAAGGAAGATGAGAATTTCTAGGTTTTTATTTTATTCGAAGAGATATAACAGATTAAGGTGGACTTGATTAAATTTTGAATCTGTAAGATCTTGATAACACTTTTTTGCCCTGCTATTTATCCTCTTTATTATATTCTTCCTATGCAAACCATAAAGGTTTGCAGTTATCACCTCATGAGCAAGCCCTTGTTGGAATTGGTTGCCAAAACCCAAAGCATGTGTGCGCTCTCTACCGTTGACGAGGAATTATTAAGTACAGCACTATGCCCGCATCCAAATAGGAATCGCCCGTGCGGGCGGATTTTTCCAACTTCTTGGAAGCTGCCAAGTCACTTGACCGACGTCTTCATGCCACATTTTTTACGCACAAGAGAACGCATATCAAGGTTGGGAGTCTGATCATCACCACAAGCGGCTTTCTAGACCCGGTCGTTTTGCTCACCTATATAGACTATCATTTTATAAAGATCCAAAGAAAACTGTTATTATTTTATAAGGGCCATTAACCGAGACCTCCCCTCTATGTTGGCAAAAATACAGATTGCACCTTCTCTTATTTTTGGAATAATAAAAAACTCCACTGTAAAAGTACATTTCATAACAATCATATACAAAAAGATCCTCTTAAAAACTTACTCCAAGGGAATATTTGTGTGCATGAAGGTTATACAATGCACACTTACAAAAGGAAAGTTTTTGTAATTTCAAAAGTAATATGGGTGAAACCTATAATTATGAAAATTTCCAGGAATTTTTTTATATTAAGTATTTACATTTTGTAATTCTAAGCTATTTTCATGATAATCATAATGTAAATTACTCAAGAATAACAGCAAGTCTTGCAATATACAATGTGCAAAGACAACTATATGATGACAATCTATGAACATTGGCTTAGAGCTCTCGGAAAACATATGAATAAATCAATCCTGAGACACGTGAAATCCAAGCATTCATTTCAAATTTGGGCATAATTGTAAACCCTAATTATACAAATCTTTTTAGCATAGCAAAGTTGCATAATTATCAAGCCTAATTATACAAAATCTTTGAGCATAGCAAAGTCTCTGAAAACATATGTAATTTACACAGCCAACATAGATTGTACAAAAGCAGCCTATACATACATATATATATATATATATGATCATTTACCGGGACCTCCCCTTGAAGCTCCGTTTGGCACGGTGGTGACGGTCGTAAACGCTTGGGTTAAACCATCATTCGTTAAGGATCACCTAACAAACATCATCCAGTTTGAACATAAAAGTGGATGAAGTTCTTTTGGTGGATGAAGTTCTTTAGGTGGGCGTTAACGAATGACAATTTAACCCCCCATGTTCATGACTGCCATCACCGTGCCAAACGGTTATAGCTTGCACTCCTCTTAACTTTTAAAATTATAATTAGCTCTCCTCAATGTTTATATTTCATAAGACCCCCTTGGGGGGGGGGGGGGGCTTTTGTGCATGGATGTTATGAAATGTAAACATTGAGGGGAGGTTTTTGTAATTTCAAAAGTTAGAGGGGTGCAAGCTATAATTACGCAAACTTCGAGGGGAGGTCCCGGTAAATAACCCTATATATACTATTGTTTAATCATATTTTTCATTCGCCGGTTTGGAGGAATCGGGTGGGGCGACTCGAGAAGAAGAATATGATGAGATTGCAGATCCAGTGTATCGAATTGATTGCTTCGTAACGGCCATGCTCTTCTTGACGGCGATCCAGGCAACCAATATGAATCCAACCCATCCTGGGACAAAACAAAAACTCAAATGTAAATAACATGAGACACAGGAATCCAAGGTTGTTTCAATCTAATAGCAATATTGTTAATTGAGACGATGAAAATATCTAATGGCAACCAAAGAATGTTTATTTGTTTTCGCTCAGCAACTCCATTTTGTTGAGTTTCAGAACAAGAGATTAGAAAGACATTCCTTTTCCACCTAAAAAATCATAAAGCCTTCCACAAAGAGATACTCCTTCATTGTCCTTTTGAAGTGTCTTGATCGTGAAAGTAAATTGTTGGAGCCGAAAAACACTTCTGCCACAACTCGCTAGGAGGGGGAAAAGGGGGAGGCGAAGACCGCGAATAGCCGGTTACTAGCGGTTAAAAGAATGCAGACAGAGAAGGCCGCTGGCAGCGGCAACACCGGACTTCGCCCGCCGCGGCGAATGCCTTTCCTTGCGGCGAGCTTTCCTTTGAATGAAAAAGAGTTACAGCGGTTAAGAGGAAGAGCCCGAGCGAACAGGAGACCGCTGGGCACAAGATTCGAGACCGCCTAGACAGTATTGTTCATCCCTATTTATAGGCTTGGGGGCCTGCCCAAACAGGAAGGGCTAAGATTACCGGCTGCCCGGGTACAGGAGAATTGGGCAACGGTGACGAGATACAGGGGGAAAAAAAGAAAGGCAACTGCTTGACCGCACGGTTAGGCGGTTAGATCTGAGTCTGGACGGCCTCTCCTCGGCGGCTTTACAGCTTGACGAATACTGCGGCTAGGCGGCTAAATCACAGCTAACCTCCAGGACTTGTGAAAAATCTTGGGAGCGGATTTCCGGGTAAACATAAATTGAGTCTTCACATAATTGTAAAATGACTTAATGATATCGCTCGCTTCGTTTTTTTTCTCTTGATCTAAGTATATGCAGATGAATCTAGAACAATCATCAATGAAGGAAACAAAGTACTAAAATTTATTGGGAAGTCCAGATATCTGAACACATTAAATCAAAATAAATAATGCTTGTACTAGTGTTGGAGAATAAATTATTCTCCAATGTTTGCGGAGCTAATAGTGTCTACATATAATTTTCTTATTATCACTAATAAATTTACATGGAAAAAAAACTTTCACGGTACTCAAAGTAGCATGATCAAATCTCTTGTGCCATAACTTCAACCTATAGACATTGTTGGAAAAGCCCATGTATCGAAACCCATGATGGAGCTCATTTGTTTGTTTCTTCTCTCCTCTTTAGTCTCACATCATGCATAGGGATCTCTTCTCTCTTTCTCCCTCCTATAAATGTGTATTCATACCTTGTATTTGATTATTGAGAAAGTATATACAAGTTTGAGGTTTTATCCACATGGTATCAGAGGGAACAAGTCCTTTGTGCGGTTAACTCCTTTTCTAACCACGGCTTCCCGTGCGGTTAAGCCCGTTTCTAACTGCTGCTTCCCGTGCGGTTAAGCCCGTTTCTAACTGCTGCTTCCCATGCGGTTAGGTCCTCTCTAACCGCTCCTGCTCTCTCTCTCTCTCGTGGCTTCCATCTCCCCTTCTTCTTCTTCCTCTTGGCCCTTTTATAACTCTCTCTCTATCAGGTGGGGCCATTTCCCTTTTTCCCTCTAACCGCGCGGTTTCTTCCCGTCCACCCGCTCCTTGTCTACTCGTTGCAGTCTCCTTGTCTACTCGTTGCAGTCTCCTTGTCTACTCGCCTTGCCGCCTAGTTCTCGCCACGCCTAGTTCTCGCCACGTGCTTCTTCTACCCGCCTTCTCGCTGCTCTCCTCTCTTCTTGCCGCGACTTCTCTTAGTCTTTACGGCTTCCCTAATCGTTGCGGGCTCCGCATCTTGGTCCCGACATCTTTCCTTGCTGCTGGTGTGCTCATCGTGACCGTGCGGACTTCTCGCGCGGTTTCTTCTCTGCTTGGTCGATGCGGCTTCCCTAACCGCTGCGGGCTCCGCATGTTGGTCGCGACATCTTTCCTTGCCGCTGGTGTGCTTACCGTGACCGTGCAGACTTCTCGCGCAGTTTCTTCTCTGCTTGGTCACTGCGACTTTTCTTATCGTTGCGGCTTCTCCTCTCTTTCGCAGGCTCCGCATGTTGTTCGCGGCATCTTCCTTGCCGCTGGTGTGTTGTCACCGTGATCGTGCGGCTTCTCCTCTCTATTGCGGGCTCCGTATGTTGGTTGCGGCATCTTCCTTGCCGCTGATGTGTTGTCACCGTGACCATGCGGCTTCTCCTCTTATCTACTCGTGTCGGCTTCCCCTCTCTACCTGCTCCGCATCTTGGTCGTGACCTCTCCCTTGCCTTATTGTTGGTGTGTTATCACTGTGACCATGCGGCTTCTCCTCTTCTCTAGTCGCGGCGGCTTCTCCCCTCTAACCGCTCCGCATTCTGGTTGTGGCCTCTTCATTGCCTTGCCGCTGGTGTGTTGCCACCGAAACCGTGCAGTCTTCTCGCACGGTTTACTGTGCGGCCTCCTTCTCGCTGTTCTGCTCGCCCAATCTGCTCGCGCGGTCTCCTCTCAATTCGCTGATCTTCTTGTCGCCGATCTAGCCTCCTGACCGCCTTGTCATGGGGTCATCTCTTGATTCTACCGGACAGACGGCTTCCTCTTCTGCAGACCGTCCAGCCCTTGTCTCTGAACTCTGGGATGAATTGCGGATCACCACTATTTCTTTAACCGGGAAGAACTTTGTGAAGTAAGTGCACTCTGTTCGTCGTGTTCTTCAGTCCAAAGGCTTTCTACATCACTTGACTCAAGTTGTTCCCGCTACTCCTACTGAAGACTGGTTGCGCAACGATGGTCGAGTTCAAACTTGGCTCATCAACTCCCTTGATGGCGAACCTTATCGTATGACCATGTATCACGAGACGGCTAAGGCGATATGGGATGAACTTCATTCTCTCTATTCCGGCAAAGATAGTCTTCAGCACCTGTATGACATCATAACAAATATTCAGACTCTTGACGTTGGTGGGGACGCCGACCTCACCTCCTTTGTTGCTCGGGCCAAGACTCTGGTTGAAGCCTGGATTCAACATCAGCCCCCTATGATGGATCTTGCTGCTCAGCGTGCCCAAAAAGAAGTCGTTGGTGTTGCTTAGATGATTTTTATTGAACGAGTAATGTAGTAATGTACTATTATTATTTATTATCAGTCTATCATACTATGCAGTTGAACTTTTCTTTTATATATATATTGCTTTTTGATTAATGATCTACTACATATATGTATATGTAAATTAGATTTATTTAATTTTGTATACTAAGTAAGATCTTACCGTTTCGTGTCGATCCCACGTGTTACGATCTTACAACTGCCGACCGATCTTAGGTAAGATCTCGATCTTGACAACATTGGCTATGATGATGGCTCGTGTCCCGCCTCATCTTCAGAGTGTTCGGACTCAAATCCTCTCCTCTGCTACTACTTCGTCCTTATCTGATGTGTGCTCCATGTTGTTGAAGGTCTCACCACCTCCTGAGAGTTCTGGACCTCCGTCACCGGCCCTCCTTCAGCAGACTTCTGTGCCCTTACTGCCTCTCCCTCCTTATGTTCATGGGGGACGTTCAGGTTCTCGGAGAAGAGGTCGGGGTGGCCGGCCACGACCTAAGTGTTCCTTTTGCGGTAAGGACGGCCACCTTGAGGCCACTTGCTACCGCAAGCATGGGCTTCCTCCTCGTCCGCTTGCCGCTGTTGCTGCCAACGACTCATCTGTCACTCGTACTGACCTTGAAGAGGTCCGACTCCAGCTTCAACAACTTCAAAATCTGCTCAGCCGCCCACCGGCCTTTGTTGCCTCCGCTGCCTCCACCTCAAATGAAGGTATCGCTTGTCTCTCCACTAGTCCGCGCTGGATAGTGGATTCAGGAGCCACTCATCACATCACCTCCCTGCGGCCACATCAGTACCTGGATTCTCCTCATCCTAAGTGTATCACAGTGGCCAGTGGGGACACTGTTCCGGTCTCCGGCTCTGCTGATATCCCTCTCACTTCTTCTCTATCCCTACGCTCGACACTTCATGTTAAGGGCTCCCCATTTAATTTACTTTTTGTTGGCCATGGAAGAAGAAATGACTGCTCTCTGGGCTAACCAGACATCGAACCTGGTACCTCTCCCTACCGGCCAGACATTAGTTGGGTATAAATGGGTCTTTGTCATCAAACATGCTCCTAATGGGACACTTGACCGTCTGAAAGCCCGCATGGTGGCTCGTGGTTTCACCCAACATCAAGGTCTCGATTATGAGGAAACATTCTCTCCAGTAGCAAAGTTTAATACCGTCCGTGTTCTCCTCTCTGTGGTTGTGCATCGTCACTGGCCCTTACATCAGCTGGATATCAAAAATGCATTTTTGAATGACGATCTCCAGGAAACGGTCTACATGCGGCAACCTCCCCGGTTTGAGACCACGGGAGAGTCCCGAGTTTGTCATCTTAAGAAGTCCATCTATGATCTCAAACAATCCCCCCGGGCATGGTTTGACAGGTTCAGTAAGGCAGTTCGGGAAGAAAGTTTTATTCGGAGCTCAGCAGATTTCTCCTTGTTCACTCGACATCGGACAACTGGAACAGTTCTTCTGTTAGTATATGTTGATGACATCTTAATCACTGGAGACGATTCAAAGGGAATCCAAGCGGTCAAACAGCACCTTAGCTCTGTCTTTCAAACAAAAGATCTGGGGCACCTTCGATACTTCCTTGGTCTTGAGGTCGCGAACCGTCCGGATGGACTTGTCCTCTCCCAATTGAAGTACTGTCTTGATGTCCTTCAAGATGCTGGCTACTCTGGATGCAAGCCGACTGCTACTCCAATGGATGCAAATCATAAGCTGTGTGCACATGCTTCCGATAAAGATCTTCCTCTCCAAAATCCTGAATATTATCGATGACTTGTTAGAAAATTGATCTACCTAATGGTCACAAGACCGGATATATCCTTTGCGGTTGGGGTGGTCAGCCGGTTTATGCATGCCCCTCGAATATCTCACCTTCAAGCCGTCGAACGCATCCTAAGATATCTTAAAACAGCTCCAGGTCAAGGGCTGGTATTCAAAACAGCATCCTCTACTCTAACGTTGGTTGCATACTCTGATGCAGACTATGCTAATTCCTTGGATGATCGGCGGTCAACCAATGGTTTTGGTACCTATTTTGGAGGTCATCTGGTTACCTGGCGGAGTAAGAAACAAGCCGTAGTTGCTCAATCCTCAGCTGAAGTAGAATATCGATCAATGACATCGGTTGTCTCTGAGCTCACGTGGCTTGAAAGTCTCCTCGCCGATCTAGGAGTGAAACTTCCCTCACCGGCCATCATGTTTTGTGACAGCCAAACGGCAATACACATAACAAAGAATCTGGTTTTCCATGAAAGAACGAAACATAATGAAGTGGACTTTCACTTTATCCGGGTGAAAGTTCAAATGAAGAAGATAGAATTGAAGCATGTTCCGGGTACTGAACAAGTCACTGATATCCTCACAAAGACCCTACCGAGTACCCTATTTTATCAGTTCCTGTCCAAGCTGGGTGCATATGACTTGTACGCTCCAGCTTGCGGGGGAGTGTTGGAAAAGCCCATGTATAGAGGCCCATAATGGAGCTCATTTGTTTGTTTCTTCTTCTCCCCTCTTTAGTCCCACATCATGTATAGGGATCACTTCTCTCTTTCTCTCTCCTATAAATGTGTATTCATATCTTGTATTTAATTATTGAGAAAGTATATATAAGTTTGAGGTTTTATCCACAGACATCAATAACTCTCCCTCCCTCCAAAGTTTGTCCAACAACCAAAATGGGCTTTCACCATGTCATGAAAAATATAGGCTCCGTTTGGCATGGTGGTCGCGATCATGAACATGAGGGTTAAATTGTCATTTGGTAATGCTCACTTAAGGAACTTCATCCACTTTTATATTCAAATGGATGATGTTTGTTAGTTGATTCTTAACGAATGACGGTTTAACCCATGCGTTTACAGCCGCCACCACCGTGCCAAACGGAGCCATAATGATAAGCAAAAGGGGTGCTAGAACAATTTAATTGCTTAGTAAGATTGACAAACAACAAATTGGTTGAAAATGAAAGGACTAACACTACATATTTAAATGATAAATCAAGGGAAATCACTAAAGTACCTTTACTATAAATAGGGGCCAATGAGTCATCTACAAGTCTCACACTATCAGATGAAGATGCCACACCGGAAAAATGACTAATGACTCAAGTCCTATCATATGATCAGAGGCTCCATAATCGATAAGTGATCAGTAAGAATGAACTTGAATTGCAATCCCTAAGCTTTGGTTCCATAACCAACAAACCCAAATGACAAAAAAAATAGAACAAGGATATTGCTAACCACAACAATATCGAACCTGCGTATGCAAATCATGATGTTAAAGCCAACAAAGTAAAACCCAAAACTGACTGGAATCCACGAGAAAAGAAGAAACGAATCAAACTAGGGATGTGACAAATCATACGACGGCGGAAGTAGACCCATCCAGCAAAAAAGCCCTCCAGCTTCCCGGTGGGACGAAGACAAAGCGGCAATAGACAACCACTCAGTCAGCAAAAATAGAAATTCAGATGCGGCTTTTCCAGCTAAACCAGATGTCATCAAGTGCTGTCGAAACCAAGATCAAGGGAAGAATAATGGGTGAAAACAATTGTTAGTGTATCACCAAGTATCTAGTGGAAACAGAGAGAGCGTTGACGAAACCATAGGAAAAAATCACGCTTTGATTAGCTGATACCATGTCAAAACAAGAAAACTACTAGTGCATGCCATTCATCATCAAGAAGAATTGCTCCTGCGATTTTGGGAGGTAAAATTAGATCATTTAAGAAATTTCTGTTACGGCACCTACCGCGCTTGATGGACGTTGGGGCCAAACCTATCAGCGGCGCCCAACCTTAATGGCGGAATGACATTTTTCAATTATCAATTTCAGCTTTTATTTTCTATGAACTCGTATTTTTGGTTCCCACGTGTCTAAGCCCAAGTGGGGGGCGTGTATTGTTTTGAACCGGGCTTATTAACCGGTGGACTGGTTATGTTTTGGGCATGCAAGAATTAGTAGTGCTTTTCCTCTCTCTCTCTACTTCCTATCTCTCTCTCTCTACCTCTCTCTCGGTTCCCCCGATCGGCAACCCTAGCCGCACGACGGAAAGGAGCGCGGGCTCCTTCGCCGACTCCAGCGACGGCCCCCCTCTTCCGCCTTGCTCGCTCCTCCTTCCCCTTCTCCTTCTCGGTTCCTCCACCGCAGGCATCATAGACCCCAACCGGAACCCACCGTTCTTCTCGGATCCACGGGGCTCCTCCTTCAAAGGACCGGTCACTCGATCTCGTTCGGGAGATCCTAACAACTTGGTATCAGAACCACTCGCCGGCTCTCTCCACTCCGGCTCGTACCGCGCCGCCCTCGTTCGGCCGCCGCGTCCGCCTGCACCGCCGCCGCCCAGCAGTGCCGCCGGCCTCTTGCCGCCACCCGCTCCGGCTACCCGTCTACCGCCTCCTCCGCAAGTCATGGGGGATAGCTCTCCTTCCCTCACACAAATCATGGAACTCTTCCAAAAACTCATCGCCGACAAAATGGATGTCATCACCACTCGATTGGATTCGATCCAAGGTACACCGCCAAACCCGCAACCGCAGCCCCCGCCAACTCCACCACCGCAAGCTACCGGCCTATGAACAAGAGCTCATTGGTCTCGCCAAGGCCGTGCAACACTGGAGGCCGTACCTATGGGGTCGGTCATTCACTATTCGGACGGATCACTATAGTCTCAAGTACTTGTTGGAACAACGACTCACCACCGTGCCGCAACAAAGGTGGGTTAGCAAGCTCCTCGGTTTCGACTTTCAAGTGGAACACAAGGCCGGTGCTCTCAACCGGGCCGCCGATGCTCTATCTCGCCGAGACACACCGCCGACCGGCGCCCTCCTCGCCATTTCTTTTCCCACCGCCCAGCTTTTGCCATCTCTACGCGCTGAAATTGCCGCTTCGGCGGAGTTATCGGAGCTCCTACGCCGGGCCGATCAAGGCATTGCCGGGCCGCATTGGACCGCTGCTCATGGGTTGATTTATTACCGCAACCGTCTATATGTGGATGCCGCTTCGCCGCTTCGCACGACTATTTTAGCGGACGTCCATGCACGAAGCCATGAAGGTGTGCAACGGACCATCAAACGCCTCCGCGGGGAATTCTTTTGGAAGGGGATGCGGCGCCATGTCCATGAGTTCATTGCGACGTGTGTGGTTTGTCAACAAAATAAGGCGGATCATCTTCTTCCGGCCGGCTTACTTCAGCCCCTGCCCGTGCCTACGCAAATTTGGGCGGATCTCTCCATGGATTTCGTAGAGGGGCTGCCCTCGGTTCGTGGGAAATCCATATTGATGGTGGTGGTGGATCGTTTCTCCAAGGGGGCGCATTTCATAGCCATGACGAGACCTCTTGTGGCGGAAACGGTGGCTCAAATCTTTTTTCAAGAAATCTTTCGTCTCCACGGGATGCCGGAGACTCTAGTCTCGGATCGGGATAGGGTGTTCACTAGTACGTTTTGGAAGGAGCTCTTCACACTTAGTGGGACCAAGCTCGCCTTCTCCTCGGCGTACCACCCCCAATCCGATGGACAAACGGAGGTCGTCAACCGGACGTTGGCCATGTATTTACGGTGTCTCACGGGTGATCGGCCCCGCGATTGGCCGCGTTGGCTTCCGTGGACAGAATATTGCTACAACACGGCGTATCATTCCGCATTGCAAACCACTCCATTTCGGCTTACATATGGCCGCGACCCTCCCCGGCTACTTTCATATACCGGTGGTTCGGCCAACATGACCGCCGTGGACACGCAACTCCAGGACCGCGACGAGTTTCTTCTTATGGCCCGGAACCGACTTCTCCAAGCTCAGCTACGGATGGAAAAAGCTTACAACCGGGGGCATCGTGAGCTCACTCTTGCGGTGGGAGATTGGGTATGGTTGCGCCGCCGACCTTATCGCCAAGTTTCCGCGATCCGCACAACTTCCCACAAGCTGGGACCGAAATTTTTTGGCCCGTACCAAATCATCGCCCGCATTGGCGAGGTGGCATACCGCCTTGCTCTTCCTCCGGAAGCCCGCATCCATGACCTCTTCCACGTCTCTCAGCTCAAGTTGTTCGTGGGACCACCGCCGGCCACGCCTTTGGTCGACCTTCCACCACAGCCTGTGGACACGCTGTCTTCGAACGAGGGGGATGATGTTACGGCACCTACCGCGCTTGATGGACGTTGGGGCCAAACCTATCAGCGGCGCCCAACCTTAATGGCGGAATGACATTTTTCAATTATCAATTTCAGCTTTTATTTTCTATGAACTCGTATTTTTGGTTCCCACGTGTCTAAGCCCAAGTGGGGGGCGTGTATTGTTTTGAACCGGGCTTATTAACCGGTGGACTGGTTATGTTTTGGGCATGCAAGAATTAGTAGTGCTTTTCCTCTCTCTCTCTACTTCCTATCTCTCTCTCTCTACCTCTCTCTCGGTTCCCCCGATCGGCAACCCTAGCCGCACGACGGAAAGGAGCGCGGGCTCCTTCGCCGACTCCAGCGACGGCCCCCCTCTTCCGCCTTGCTCGCTCCTCCTTCCCCTTCTCCTTCTCGGTTCCTCCACCGCAGGCATCATAGACCCCAACCGGAACCCACCGTTCTTCTCGGATCCACGGGGCTCCTCCTTCAAAGGACCGGTCACTCGATCTCGTTCGGGAGATCCTAACAATTTCATTAAGCACTTTAGCACGATCTAATTCAAAAAATCGAAAATATTAGGAGTCCAATATTGGTCACCTCCTGGTAGATTTACCAATTACCACAAAGAAGTTGGCTTGAATTTTACAATTCAAACACATGAAAATCTCTTTGGGACATGTGTTGGTCTTTCGAGGTAGCGGAGAGGCATTCCTACATCTAATGGAGTTTTCATGTAATAACCCCAATAAATCTGCATCTAGTGTAAAAGGTCTACATGACATCAGACAAAAACAAACTAGGATATAAAAAGAATCATTCATCGGCACTGCACAGTTTGCACACCCATGGAGGAGTTGCATTCTCGAATGCTTTCCGACTTTTATACTCAACAAAAGAATGGACACTAAATTCCGTCCAAGGATAAATAAGGGTGAGAGACCGAGAGTGAACAAGTACCGCAAGGGAAGGATGAAAAGGACTTTGAAAAGAGAGTCAAAGAGTGCTTGAAATTGTTGTGAGGGAAGCGGATGGGGGCCGGCGGTGTGCCTCGGCCTGAAGCGGAACGACATACGTTAGTCCGTTGCTTGGCTCGATGTGTGGATCGTTGCAGACCTTATCGCCATGTAGAGTCTGGGCGGGTGATGTCCACGGAGACAATTGCGTTATGGTCGATTAGCAGCATGACACATGTCGTACAAATGGGCTTAACAGTTCTTGCGTGCTTATTGCGACGATCTGTGGGCTCCCCATTCGACCCGTCTTGAAATACGGGCCAAGGAGACTGACATGCATGTGAGCCGACGGATGATAAAGCCCGTAGAGCGCAAGGAAGCTGATGAGCGGGATCCTCTTATGAGGTGCACTGCTGACCGACCTTGATCTTATGTGAAGGGTATGGTAATCATATTCTCCAAAATATCCTACATATGCTTGTAAGAAAGAAAACGAAAGTATTGAAGCTCACCAGTGGCTAAAATAACTCCAAGGGCTGTTAACACAACTATGGTTGATATGAAGAACGCTGCAACAGATAGTGCTCCGACATATATTGCAGCTATGAAAACAAAGAAAATGGCTAAAAATCCACCAGCTGCTGCCAAGGACATGAGAAGAGAGATAATGACAGCATTAAATGTTGCCACCAAAAAGAAAAGCGTAAAGACCAGCAATCCTGTCAAAGCCAACAGAGTGACTGTCCCGACCTGCACCAAAAAATCGCATAGAGGATTCAGATATAATGAAATCATCTATGGAAATATTGCTTTTCTATAAATTAATACTACATAAATGATGCAGAAATTGACTCGTGTGTATCTTAAAATGCTTGGAAATGGAAACCGGGCAAAGATGACAATAATGTGAGGGTGGAGGGACAGGTAGGAGGGGGGAGAGAGGGAGGAGGGATCAAAACAAGCCTCTCAGCGCCTTTCTTCTAAATCTTTCAAACTCCATGTGTCGATTGACGATATTCAATGGAATTAAATAAGTGAATCAATGTAATAAATATTTATCCATTTGTTATTAACTACTTGATGAAAGTTATAATTATTTCAAATTTATAGATATTTATTTGAAAAACTATAAGGTTATTCCTTGTAAATGATTGAATATCAACTATGGGTGACGACGAATTGATAGGCTGACACTTGCAACCTATATTTATAAATAAGGATGCTTTACACCGTAGAGAAAATAACAAGTAGCAAATGAGAAAAAATAAGTGGTGCTTTTCATTTCATCATAAGTGAAAAATTATATGAGACAAAATGTATTACTTTATACTTAAGACCACATCCTCTTAATTGTCATGACTGATCACACCATTTCCTGTGCAGATAAGGGCACCGCTGGTTTCCTTCTTCCTACTCCATGCTGCAAGCTGCCACTCCCTCTCTACTCTATGCTGTTGCTTATCAGGGAGATTGATTACTTCTCTTTCTTCTTCTTTGGCTGCCAGATTATCTTTTAAAATATACTGCTACAACTGTTTTGTAAACAACCCAACCATTGGATCATGTGTCAATTTCTTTCATTTTTCTTTTCTGCTGATGCAAAAACACATGGATATTCTAATGATAATTTTCCTCACCAAGTACTGCCTCAACAAAATTGACAAGTTCAAAGTCTAATGTTGGTGTGGAGAAATTTAATTAAGCCAAAAAATCAATTTACAGCTTGAGAGAATACATATATATAGGAAGAGGGGAGGAGAGGAATCTCAATCTAAGATGTGGGATTAATCTAAGAGAACTGTAGAGAGAAGTCAAAACTTGTATGTATTGATTGTATAACTAAATACAAGGAGAGAATACAATTATATAGGAGATGAGAAGAGAGGAAAAAATCCTATACAAGATGTGGGACTAAAGAAGAGAGAGTACAATGGGCCTATTTTGGGCCTTTATACATGGGCTTTTCCAACACTCCCCCGCAAGCTGGAGCATACAAATCGTATGCGCCAAGCTTGGACAGACATTGATAGAAGAGGGTACTAGACAAGGCCTTTGTGAGGACATCCGCAACTTGTTCAGTACCCGGAACATGTCTGAGGTCGATCTTCTTTAGTTGAACCTTTTCCCGGATAAAATGACAGTCGACTTCAATATGTTTAGTTCTCTCGTGAAAGACTGGGTTCTTGGCGATGTGTATAGCAGCTTGACTGTCACAGAGGAGAAGAGCTGGTGAAGGAAGCTTTACACCCAGATCGGTGAGAAGACTTTCAAGCCACGTTAGTTCCGACACCACTGATGCCATAGCCCGGTATTCTGCCTCGGCTGATGATCGAGCAACGACCGCTTGTTTCTTGCTCCGCCAGGTGATCAGATGTCCTCCAAAATACGTGCAGAAGCCACTGGTGGACCTTCGATCATCGAGGGACCCAGCATAGTCAGCATCCGAGTAGGCTACCAGAGTCGGAGTAGAAGAAGATACTTTGTACACCAGTCCTTGTCCAGGAGCCTTTTTGAGGTATCTGAGAATGCGTTCAACCGCCTGAAGATGAGAGCTCCTGGGGGAATGCATATATCGACTGACGATACCAACAGCGAAGGAGATATCTGGTCTGATTACTGTGAGGTATATCAATTTCCCAACTAGGCGACGGTAATACTCTAGATTATCTAGTAGGGTATCGGAGTCAGAGGCCTGCGCGCATAACTTGTGATTGACATCCATTGGGGTGTCAATTGGCTTACATCCTGAGTAACCTGCATCATGAAGAAGGTCAGTGCAGTACTTTCGCTGAGAGAGGATCAACCCATCTGACCGTCTGGCGACTTCTAGGCCCAAGAAGTATCGAAGGGGACCCAGATCTTTCGTTTGAAAAACTGTGCTCAGATGAAGTTTGACCGCCAGTATCCCATTCGAGTCGTTCCCAGTAATAATGATGTCGTCCACATAGACGAGTAGAAGGACGGTCCCTGTAGATCGGTGGCGAGTGAAGAGCGAGAAGTCGGCGGAGCTTCGAGTAAAACCAATCTCCCGGAGGGCCTTACTGAACTTGTCAAACCATGCCCGGGGAGACTGTTTGAGACCATAAAGAGCCTTTCGAAGATGGCAGACTTGAGACTCCCCCGTGGTCTCAAACCCGGGAGGTTGTTGCATATAGACGGTTTCCTGGAGATCACCGTTCAGAAACGCATTCTTGACATCCAGTTGGAGTAAGGGCCACTGGCGGTGTACCGCAACAGAGAGGAGAACCCGGACTGTGTTGAGTTTGGCCACCGGGGAAAAAGTCTCCTCGTAGTCGAGGCCCTGCTGCTGGGTAAAGCCACGAGCCACAAGGCGGGCCTTTGGCGGTCAATAGTGCCGTCAGCAGCATGTTTAATAACAAACACTCATTTACACCCAACGGGTTTCTGACCGGGAGGGAGAGGGACGAGAGTCCAGGTCCGGTTAGTCCAGAGAGCAGCCATTTCCTCCTCCATGGCAGCCCGCCAGCCAGGATGTTGGAGCGCCTCCTGCACAGAATTAGGAACAGAAACCGAGGAAAGAGAAGTAGCAAAAGTGTGAAGAGGGGGAGAGAGGCGATGGAGAGAAACGTAATGAGCCAGAGGATGAGCGGTGGATGTCTGTACCTGATCGTCCGGGCGCGGAGTGACCGTGGTGGAGGCGGACTGCAGTGGGGCCATAGAGCAAGGGGGGGCGACGAGTATAGACCCGGATGATGGGAGGTGCGGGTGGTACAGGAGGTAGAGCTGGTGGAACCGGTAGCAACGGCGTCGTAACGGGGAGAACTGGTCGTGGGATGGAGGGAGGTGAAGGAGCCGAAGGGAAAAGAGTAGGGAGAGAATCCGAAAAAAAAGGTTGAGTCTCGCGGAAGGTGACATCCGCAGAGACAGAGAGCTTTTGAGTAGCAGGAGAATAACAGAGATACCCCTTCTGAGTACGAGAATAGCCCACAAAGATGTGTTTAGCCGCCCGGGGATCCAGTTTGTCCGAGGGCGGGCCCAGATGGTGGACGTAACAAGTGCTACCAAAGATACGGGGTGGTAGAGGGAAGGGCGGAGTTGAAGGAAACAACAGGCTGAACGGAGTAGCATAGTGGAGAACGGAGGAAGGGAGACGGTTGATGAGAAAACAAGCCGTGGAGACCGCAAAGTTCCAGTAATGCTTGGGCACATGCATTTGAAGCATAAGGGAGCGAGCTACATCAAGTAAGTGACGGTTTTTACGTTCGGCAACGCCGTTTTGTTGAGGCGTGTAGGCACAAGATGTTTGGTGGAGAATCCCGAATTCAGAGCATAAAGTAGTGAAGTCGTGGCCAACGTACTCACGAGCATTATCCGTACGCACAGTTTTGATAGTGGTTTGAAATTGGGTACGAGTTTCAACGATAAATGCACGAAAAATGCGAGGAATCTCGGAGCGATCACGAAGTAAGTATAGCCACGTCAGGCGAGAATAATCATCAATGAAAGTAATAAAGTACCGGAAACCAGATATATTAGTATGTTTATAGGGTCCCCATACATCAGAATGCAACAAATCAAACGGAGCAGAGCTCCGGGTACAATGAGCAGGATAAGATGAACGCGGCTGCTTGCCGAGGATACAAGACTCACACTGAAACGGATGGAGAGATATATCAGGGAGAGCCCGCTGGAGAACTGGTAGAGGAGCGTGGCCAAGACGGCGATGCCACTCGGTGGAGGAGACGGAGGAGAGTATGGTAGGAGGCGTGTCAAGAAGGTAGAGCCCGTTCCGCAATCCGCCTTTACCAATGGTAGTCTGCGTCCGGCGATCCTGTATGACAAAAGAAGACGAAGTGAATGTCACGGAGCAATCCAGATCAGCAGTAAGGCGACCAACAGAAAGTAAATTGAAGGGGGAACTCGGAACATGAAGAGCCGAGCGGAGAGGAAACGACGGGCTGAGAGAGATGTCCGTCGATCCGGAGACGGGAATAAGAGCGCCATTTGCCACGGTGATAGACCGCGGGTGAGGAGAGTCCAAGTATGTGGCAGGCTGCTTGGACGTAATGTGATGAGTGGCACCGGAGTCCATGATCCAGGACGAACCGGTGGAGAGACAAGCCATACCTGCTTGGGAGACGAAGGTGGAGGCCAGGGAAGCAGGAGGCGGGTTGAGCAGGCCCTGGAGGTGCTGGAGCTGGAGCCGGACGGCTTCAAGGTCCGGAGAGGCAGGAGAGGAGGCATCTGCGGCCACCGAAGCCGTCGGGCGAGGAGGATAGCCATTCTTGCGGTAGCAGGTTGCTTCAAAGTGACCGTCCTTGCCGCAGTATGAACACTTCGGCCGCCCCCTTCCACCACGTCCGCGGCCCCGAGAGCCAGAGCGGCCACCACGAGCAGAGGGAGGCGAGGGAAGCAAGGGCGGAGAAGCCTGTTGAACAAAAGCCGAGGAAGTCGGTGCAGGAGTATCCGGAGGAGGCGTCACGCGGAGGAGCATGGAACAGATCTCAGACAGGGATGGAACGGTGGAAGAGGCCAGAACCTGAGCCCGGATAGACTGAAGGTGAGGCGGAAGACGGGCCATCATAATAGCGATGCAAACCGCCTCCTTCTGAGCGCGCTGGGCAGCATGATCCGTGGTAGAAGGCTGATGCAGAATCCAGGCCTCGGCCAGAGTCTTAGCCCGAGCAACAAAGGACGTCATGTCTGGAGCGCCACCGGTGTCGAGAGAAACGAGATCGGTGATGATGTCGTAGAGGTGCTGAAGGCTGTCCTTGCCGGAGTATAGAGAGTGCAGCTCATCCCAGATAGACTTGGCCGTCTCGTGATACATGGCCATCTGATATGGCTCACCATCCAAGGAGTTGAGAAGCCAAGTCTGCACACGACCATCGTTGCGGAGCCACTCGTCCGTAGGGGGATCCGGGGAAGCCTGGGTGAGGTAAGACAGGAGACCCTTGGCCTGGAGAACCCGACGCACAGAATGCGCCCAAGGGAGAAAATTTTTCTTCCCGGAGAGAGAGATGGTAGTGACGCGTAGTTCATCGCGCAGGTCGGTTGGACAAGCCGGGCGGTCTGCGGGCGGACTAGCCGCCGGGCCAGTGGAGTCAACAGAGGAACTCATGGTTCGGGAAGGGAAGCCGCGCCGACCTGGAAGGAGACCGCAGCGAACTGACCAAAAAACGCAGCGACCAGGGAGGAGGCCGCCGGAGAAGCTGGCCGCAGAGGGAAGCAAGGGCGGACAAGCTGGAAGAACGAACCCGCACGGTCACGATGCGAACACCAGCGGCTATACAGGCCACGACCAGAGCGGGAAGTCTTAGACCGCGAGAAGGCGGCGAGAATGAAGAGACCGCGAGTAGAATATCAGGAGCGGCAAGAGGAAACAAGCCGCAAGAACCTGAGACCGCGCGGATAGGAGGAGAAGCCGCGAGTAGATTAACTCGAGCGGCGAGAAGGAGCAAACCGCAAGGAAAAGACACCGAGCGGATAGGAGGAGAAGCCGCGAGTAGACTAACTCGAGCGGCGAGAAGGAGCAAACCGCACGAACAGGCGCCGAGCGGGTAGGAGGAGAAGCCGCGAGTTGACGAACTCGAGCGGCGAGAAGGAGCCCGCAAGTAGAAGATGTCAAGCGGATAGGAGGGGAATTCGCGCGGGCAGAACGAGAGACCGCGCGAGGAGGATGGAGGGTGGGGTCCACGAGAGAAGGGAGGGAAACTATAAAACGGGGTGGTAGGAGGAGAAAAGAGAGAACCTGGAGCCAAGGGGAGAGACAGCGGACTGTCCGTCGAGCCTGCGGACAGCGAGCGAGTAGCCGCGGGTAGACACAAAGGGAGACCGCTGGAGAGCCCGCTGGAGACCGGAGACAATCCGCGAAGAGGCCGCCAGAAGGCGGCGGTTAGAAGAGGTTAAGACCAACCTGCCTCTGATACCATGTAGAGAGAAGTCAAAACTTGTATGTATTGATTGTATAACTAAATACAAGGAGAGAATACAATTATATAGGAGATGAGAAGAGAGGAAAAAATCCTATACAAGATGTGGGACTAAAGAAGAGAGAGTACAATGGGCCTATTTTGGGCCTTTATACATGGGCTTTTCCAACAAGAACAATGTGGGCCACAACATGGGCCAAAGTAATAGGCCTAATTACATGGCTTCTTCTAACACTTCTAACACTCTCCCGCAAGTTGGAGCATACAAGTCATAGGCACCGAGCTTGGATAAAAACTGATGATATAACGGTCGTGGTAATGTCATGGTAAGTATGTCAGTAACTTGCCCAGAAGCTGGAACATGCTCCAAATCTAATTTCTTCAACTGAACCTTCTCCCGAACGAGTGACAGTCAACTTCAATGTATTTTGTTCGCTCATGAAACACTGGTTTTTTGGCAATATGTATGGCAACCTGACTGTCACAAAAAAGAGTTGCTGATGAGGATAGTTTAACTCTCAAATCACCAAGAAGACTCTAAAGCCAGGTAAATTCTGACACAACAACCTCCATTGCACGAAACTCAGTTTTAGCAGAAGAGCGAGCAACAACAGATTGTTTTCTGCTACGCCAAGTGATAAAATTTCCTTCAAAGTAGATACAGAAACCAGTAGTGGAGCGTCGATCATCCGGAGAGCCCGCATAGTCAGCATCAGAATACGCAATAAGAGATAGAGAGGAGGATGACTTATACACGAGTCCTTATCTAGGAGCAGTCTTCAAATACCTGAGGATGCGTTCGACTGCCTGGAGATGAGAGATCAGTAGAGCATGCATAAAACGACTAACAACTCCAACAACAAATGAGATATCTGATCTCGTAACTGTTAGATATATCAGTTTTCCTATAAGACGCTGATAGTACTCTGAATTCGGAAGCAGTGAAGCGGAGTCAGATTCATGAGCACGCAACTTGTGGCTGACATCCATCAGGATTTCCGCAGGTTTGCACCCTGAGAGGCCAGCATCTTGAAGAAGGTCAAGACAATATTTCCATTGTGATAGGACAAGGCCATTAGGTCGCCTTGCTACCTCAAGTCCAAAGAAATAACCTGGCTATCCAACAAATCAGATCATATGAGATCCTGGGACTGAACATCTAATTAAGCTCCATTTGGCATTGCGGTGGCGGTCATGAAAGCGGTGGTTAAGAACCGTCGTTCGTGAATTTCCGACCTCACCTAAAGAACTTCATCCACTTTTATGTTCAATACTAGTTTTCTTTTCTACCTGGCGGTCATAACCGCTGTCATGCCTCGTTTTTTTCCAAACTCACCGGAGAAAAAAACACAGCACCAAATGGAGCCTAATGCTCTGTTTGGCGGGCCATTTTGGGAGTGGGGTGCCGTCGCCGAGTACGGATGTGTGGGGCTGTCGGAGATGGCAGAGGAGCTGGATAGGGTGGGAATGTCTCGGCTAGGGTTTTGGTAGGGCTCGACTGAGCATATGGGTGATGCGGTCTGGACACGGGAGGCGTGAATTGAAGTGGTCAGTTGTTAGTGGGGTGGAGTGTAATATTAGTTATGTGGGAGGGTAGTTCAGTCCGTACAGTTTTGTGTGTGTGTGTGTGTGTCTGGGGGGGGGGGGGCTGAGAGAGGGGCGGCCATGGGTCCAGTAGGGCTGGAAGGGGTCAGCCTGACCATACAGAGGCCTAGGAGTGTACAGCTGCTGCTGGAAGGGGATTGGGAAGGTGAGGCTGCTGCTGGGGGAGGGTTCGACTGATAGGTTTAGGGACTGCAGGGGAAGTGGTGGCTGTTTGTGGAAGGGAACTGAAGGTGGATGCTGGAATGGTGGATAGCAGATCCTCACTTTTTCCCTAACGTTGATGAGTGATGGTGTGCTGCTGTCAGATTTTCTGTTCAAAGTCGTTCTTGATGACTTTCCGTCCGCTACACCGCCACCAACATCATTAGTATTTTTGATTTCCTCCGTCAAAAACACAATCAAGAATCTTCACAAAAATATTCATGATGATCTTCCCGCGCCCCCGGCAGTGTTTTTGAACCAATTCAGACATCAAAGGCAGCTGCACAAATCAGTGAACCAACAAAGTTCGTTGTATAGGAAACCATGCCGAGGAGCCTCCTTTTGGAATAATGATAGAGGCGGTTGAGAAGATCAATGTTATTGACCAGGACATGATTTCCATTGTTCTTGATGCTGCCCTCCATTACAGGCAACAAAATTGGCGAGGATTAAGGACGATGAAGGAAATGTGATGGGAATCCATTGAATCATGCATCTGGAGGGGCTCGCCGCAAGGCGGGACCCACGTTCATTTATTCGCGCAGGAAGACTTGATCGGATCGCCGAGCGGACTCCGCGGTTGCGTCCGAGACGTCGCCACGAGTCAAAACACAATATTAGTTTAGATTTTTCTGTTTATTATTGATGTGTTTAAGGGCCGAACCCACCGGCCAATCATAACCGTTGATGGGGAAGCCTTAGCTTTTCTTTTCTTATAAATAGGAGTCTTGAGAGCTGAATTGAACCATTACAGAATTTGGAGAACACTCATTCCCGGATTTCAGCGATCCCTCTCCGGTGCCGACGCCGTGGAACCCTAGGTGACGACTCATAGGCCTCCGAACTCCTCCCCAAGGTAATCCCTACCCCACCTTCATTTTCCACCCCTCAAATCTCATTTCCAGCCGTCGGAAATCATCCAAAACCCGCCCTCCCGCTGCCGGCATGCTGTATTCTAGTAGCCGACCACCGCCACTACTCCCCCCCCCTCCTTTGTGCCGCCGCCCAGCCCTCCTTCCCTCTTGTCCCCTGGTTCCGCCGCCCCCTCCCTCTTCAGCCCAGGCCGCCGGCCCCTGTACCCTCACCCCAGCCCACCGCCGGCCACCCTCAAGGATCCCTTTGCCCTAGCCGGCCACTCCTCATCTTCCCCTTTGTGGAACCACCTCCAAACCATCTCGATTCTCTAGATCCATTCAGATCTGAGGATTTCGCCCCGATCCGTTATTTCCACCGCTCATACTTTCCATTTTTGCCCGGATCCGACCCTAAATAGCGGATCTACTCCTCCCCGGCCCGGATCTACTTGTACGTGGTTGAATCTACCTATTTCCCACCCGATCTTGTCCTTTACCGTCGAGGACAGTCACCGCCCTCGTTTTCACGCCGCCGGTTCTATCTCTGATCGCCGATCTACACATCCGACCCTCCAAATCTTCAGTGTCACGGTTCAGTCCTCTACTTTGTGAGCTTTTATAGTATTGTACTATTTGATTCAGCATTTTCATTTAGTGATTTATAATATTTTGCTGTGATTCCTGTTTGTGGAACTTTGTTTTGGTGCCCTAATAACTTGCAGGAGAAGACATTCACCGCGCGCTTCGCTTTGGCCCTCCGAGCGGAGGAAAGCCATTATAATATTGCCCAAAATAAATATTTGTTTTTCTACTTTAATATTTGTGTGGTGCTGAATTTTCCATTGTTTGCATTTATTTGTCAAAACATAGATCATTGCATCGCATGTAGGTTTGGATTAGTGTGTCACCCTTACACTCACACCTAACGTTGTAGATTTTGTGCACTTGTAGCCTACCCCTACATCAAAATGAATATTAAGTTTTTTAAGAATCTTTTAGTTATATCTACCCTCCATCTTGTCTTGTATTCCCCTTAGTCTTTTTTTGGCTAGGAGGATCTTTATAGGTTATGTTACAGTAAATTTCTTAATGACGTCCCAGCTGAATTTTCCTCAACATCAATCTGTTGGACTAAACTATTCAAAAAGATTACTCTTGTTGAGGATCGCCCGGTTTTTCTCCGATCCGAAGAATTAGACTGTCTTAGCTTCAAATCAGACTTATCGCGCAAACAGTCAAAAGTAAATCAAACATCAATGACACAAATACGTTTTAGTGTGGAAAACACGAAAAGAGTAAAAACCACGTGGCTGGATCGGTGTTGAGCCAAAATCCACTATCTTTCTTGAATTTACAAGTGTTTGAGTTTCCTGAAGGGTGACATATCACCTCTCTATTCACAAGCTTTAAGTACAAAAATAGGGGGAAAAATACCAAGTCCACGGAGCTTTGAAGAGAGCGTCCACGAGCGTGTTCTTCTAAGTATTTTCCTGTGCATGTTGCGGTGTCCACGAGAGCTTTGAGCATGAGCTGACTAGAAAGGTAGTAGAGCAAATTCCGAGTGATGGAACGGTCCAAGTCTCATGTCCTCGCCAGAAAACCTCATCACTCTCTCTAATTTCTCAGATTGTTTATCTTTAAAAGAAGGTTTGGAGGACTTTTTATAGCTTTTTTGAAGGGGCACATTGAAAATTGCGCCCTTCTAAATCCTGAGTTGACGAATGACGTTGCTTCGTTCCGGTAAACTGGATCACCAATTTTCCCAAAATGACGAACATGCATCCGGGAGTCCCGGGTTGCCCAGCGACGGCAGCGGGCCGCAGGTGCGTGCACATGTGGGGGGGAGGGGGGGTGCTCCCTTCTAGCGCGAGCACAAGGAGCGCGCCCCCCCGTGTGTCGTGCGGGTGCGCGTCGTGCCAGCTGCAGGCGTGTGTGGCGCAGACCGTGCACCTCACCGGCTGCGAGTGCGCGCACGTGCGCAGCGAGTGCCTTTGCGCGTGTGCGCGGTGAGAGCCGTAGGCGCACGCGGGGCTGTGTGTGGGGCCTGGGTGCGCGTGCGCTTGGTTCTTTTGGGCCGCTCTCCCACTCGTCCCCTTTGGGGAGGTTTTAGGGTCATTAGAGCGGGCACGGCTTGTCCCTCACTTGGTCGGGTTGACCTGCACTGAGCCTTCAATCCGGTTTGACTTGAAAATCTTTAGGGGAACCCCATAAACGCTAACCTAACTGAACTAATCCCAACATCAACCAGAGATATTAGTTGAATACAGCAAAAAAGTGGCAAGAAGCGCGGACCGAAATGACGAGCAGAGCACGGAGAGGGCTTCCCTGTCGAGTCCAATATAGGAGAGCTTGAGCGGAGTTCCTGGAGGCGCCTTTGAGGCGCGGAGCATTGGTGGAGATAGAAACTCGGATGCGGCGAGAAAGGGGCGTCTGCCCGTCGGCAGCGAAACCGGAGAGCAGGTCGCGAAGGACGCCTCCAAGGTGTTCGCCGTCTCCGCCGCTGCCAGTTAATTCGACATCGATCCCGCCGTTGGATACCCGCGCCGCCGCCTCCGATTCAGCCATGTCTCCGATCTTAGATTCCAGTAGAGTCGCCCCGGCTGTTTCGACGAAGGCCGAAGAGAGATCTGCTTCTTAACATATTGCGGTCAGATAAATTTATATATATTATTAAGGTAGGCACGTGTCCTTTTTTTACAATTAAAATGAAAATTATTAAGGTAGACACGGACACCAACACTGGTGGAGCTGGCTGGATTGGAGGAGAAATATTTGGATCGGCTATCCGGATCTAAAGTAAGGTTGGATGAGATCTGATCGTATCCTTTCTGATTAAAAAGTCAGTAAAATATATGATTTAAAGAAAATAAAAAAATAAAATCCGACCGAATTTTAAAAAACAGGATATCCGATCAGATTTTTTTTTAAAACCTTTTTATAAAAAAACAAGATATTAAATTAAAGATTAAAAAATTCTAGTTATTTTAGAAAAAAATATTTTTTAAATGATTAAACTCAGTTTTTTATCGCCACCGGCAACCGGAAAGCGGTGACCGTTGAAGAAGAATGAATGGAGATGTCTCGGATGCTTCGAGAGTAAATTGTTTACCTTTTTTTTATTGACCATCGGTGCTTCTTTCGTGTCAATTTCTTAAATTCAAGGTAAATTTAGTTCCTCGCATTTTCTTTTGACATCTATTTGTTGTCCTTCAATTCAATAAATCCATCATTTTTCCTCTTTATGGGTTGATTTCTAGCAATTTACTGCTAAACTAATATAATTACCACTCATCTCTACTAAAAGTGGTGTCGTGCCCTCATCTCTACTAAAAGTGGTGTCGTGCACTCATCTCTACTAAAAGTGGTGCCGTGCCCAAGTGATGGTTTCTTAATGTAGTCAGACCCAAGTAATTTGTCGATGCAGTGTTTCATTAAGGGGAACACAAAAAATTCAAACTTCTATCTATACTACAAGCGGCGACCCTAACAAAATTGTGGTGCAATTAACAAGTATGGGTGTCTTCAACCATTTAAAAAAGTGTGGTGCCTTTAACAAAGCGATGCGACTAATCAAAACTACGGTGCATTTAACAACTCCGTAAAACAATTCAAATAGAGTGGAATCCTTCAAAATCGATTTCAAATTTGGCTAGAATTAATCGATTTTGATGATTTCAACTCATTGACAGAGAATTTTGTTAATTTCGGCCAACGTGACTCCTTTAACATATAAAATGTATGGAACTTATTTGGTTATATAGCTCAGGTACGTGGCAGAGATTTTCTCCATATACAACCCCGTATTTGACAATTGGGGCCCTTAGTAGGGATCAAGGCCAGAAGAGGCCGTTCAGATCCGGACGAGCCGAATGGGCGGGTGGAGTCCCCGGCTCGCGTATGGTGAGTGCCCTGAGCAGATAGGGGGTGAGTGGGGTATCTTTGCCTGCACTCGCCCCGAGCCCGGGGGAGGTGGGGTCAAGTGAGGCGGCATGACCTGCACTCACCCCCGGGCCAAGGTGAGCGGCAAGTGTTGACCTCATCAAACACTCGCCTTCTCTGACGAGTGGCCAACTCGCCCAAAGGTTTTTCTCTAAGAAGATCCATTTTGGGTCTACTAATAGTGTATTCAAATAGCGGAGTTTCGTTGTTGACAGACAAATTTGGATTGCGTATAGTAAAACCAAAAGACGAGATTCTGCAATTTGTTGGTTAGATTTGAAAATTATAAATAGACCCCAAGAGCACCTCTGGAGGGTATCATTTTTTTTGTCTTCTTACTCCTTTGGTTAGTTTTGGTTGGCTCTCAATTCTCTCTAAGGTGCTCAGCTCAGCATTGGTTAGGGAGGGAAACTCTCTTCGATCTTCTGGGTGTGTCTTGAGACCTCTACGTTGCAGCTCATGGTCTGTTTCTTTATCCTAAGTCATTGGTCTAATGCTCTTTCTTGGGAGAAGTGCAGGTTACCCTTTGGGTCTGAACGCCTCTTGGAACCGAGATTCAGTTTCAATATTTTTGATGTGATGACCTCATCATGCACTCGCCTTCTCTGGCGTGTGGCCGACTTGCCCAGAGATTTTTCATAGATTATCATGTGCTGACTTCTCTTTTGCAGAGATTATCAGGTGTTCACGAGTTCACCTCAAGTACACGCATTATATGTTTATTTACCTATTTTTAACTTCTCTTTTGCAGTTATTAGCATGTGTTTGTGAGTTCACCTAAGGTACTCGTGTTATATGTTATTTTACCTGCTTTTGACTTCTATTTTGCAAAGATTAGCAAGTATTTGCGAGTTCACCATAGGTACTCGTGTTATATGGTTATTTACCTACTTTTGACTTCTCTTTTTAGAGATGAGCAGGTGTTCACCAAATCTCTTCAGGTACTCTCGTTATATTTTAAATTACCTGCTTTTAAATTATCTTTTGCAGTGATTAACAGGTGTTCATGAGTTCTCCTCAGATACTCGCATTATATGTTTATTTACCTGCTTTTGACTTCTCTTTTGCAGAAATTAACAGGTGTTTGTGAGCTCTCTTCTGGTACTCACATTATATTTTAAATTTACCTGCTTTTGACTTCTATTTTGCAAATATTAGCAGATGTTTGCGAGTTCACCTCAGATACTCGCATTATATATTTATTAACACACTTTTGGCTTCTCTTTTGCAAAAATTAGCAGTATTCGCGAGTTCTCTTCAGGTACTCATGTTATATTTTAAATTTACCTGCTTTTGACTTATCTTTTGCAGAAATTAGCTGGTGTTCGCAAGTTCTCCTCAGGTAATCGTGTTATATGTTTATTTATCTGATTTTTACTTATCTTTTGCAGATATTAGTAGGTGTTCGCGAGTTCTCTTCAAATACTTGCATTATATTTTAAATTCACCAGTTTTTGACTTCTTTTTTGCAGAGATTAGCAGTTGTTCGCGAGTTTACATCAGGTACTCACGTTATATGTTTATTTACCTGCTTTTGATTATACTTTTGAAGAGATTAGCTGGTGATCGTGAGTTCTCTTCAGGTACTCGCATTATATTTTGAATTTACCTCCTTTTGATCTCTCTTTTATAAAGATTAACAAATATTCGTGAGTTCACCTCAAGTACTCGCGTTATATATTCATTTATCGGCTTTTGACTTCACTTTTGCAGAGATTAGCAGGTATTTGTGAGTTCTCCATAGATACTCACGTTATATATTTATTTACCTGCTTTTGACATTTCTTTTGTGGAGATGAACAGGTGTTGGTGAGTTCGTCATAGGTACTCATGTTATATGGTTATTTATCTGTTTTTGACTTCTCTTTTGTAGAGATGAGTATGTATTGCGAGTTCTCTTCAGGTACTCTCGTTATATTTAAAATTTACTTGTTTTTGACTTAGTTTTTGCAGAGATTAGTAGGTGTTCGCGAATTCTCTTCCGGTACTCACATTATATTTTAAAAAAAAAATTTTGATCTCTCTTTTGCAGAGATTAGTAGATGTTCGCTAGTTCACCTCAGGTACTCGCATTATATAATTATTTGCCTGCTTTTGACTTCTCTTTTACAGAGTTTAGCAGGTGTTCACGAGTTCTCTTCAAGTACTCGCGTTATATTTTAAATTTACCCACTTTTGACTTTTCTTTTGTAGAGATTAATAGATGTTCTCGAGTTCACCTCATGTACTCACGTTATATATTTATTTACCTGCTTTTGACTTCTCTTTTGCAGAGATTAGCAGGTGTTTGAGAGTTTTCTTAAGGTACTCACGTTATATTTTAAATTTACCTGATTTTGACATCTCTTTTGTAGAGATTAGCTGATGTTCGCGAGTTCACCTCAGGTACTCGCATTTTATGTTTATTTATCAACTTTTGACTTCTCTTTTGTAGAGATTAGTATGTGTTCGCGAGTTCTCTTTAGGTACTCGCGTTATTTTAAATTTACTTACTTTTTACTTTTCTTTTGCATTGATTAGCAGATGTTCGCGAGTTCATCTCAGGTACTTGCATTTTATGTTTACCTGCTTTTGACTTTTCTTTTGTAGAGATTAGCAGATGTTCGCGAGTTCTCTTCAGGTACTCGTATTATATTTTAAATTTACTTGTTTTTTACTTATCTTTTGTAGAGATTAACAGATGTTCACAGGTTCTCCTCAGATACTCACGTTATATGTTTATTTATCTTCTTTTGACTTCTCTTTTGCAGAGATTATCACGTCTTCTTCTAGCTTGTGTTGAATGGGGCCGAAGATAAGATACGATACAGAAAAAAATTCATGATTAAAAAAAAAAGATTACGAGAAACATTTTTTATTGCATTTTATAGTTATTTAAATATAAATACAAATTAATAAGAAATAATGTATGACATTCATGTCAACTTCGTGTTTTTATAAGTATATCTCATATAACATATATTATGAAGACAAATATTTATCTGTCACAAAATCGTAACATATCATATATAAAAACAATGAATGAAAGTGTTTTATTACTTGCTCACACCACTTGTCTTCCCGCACTTTCTTCCACATTTCTTTCTCCATATCATCTTCACAATATACACAAATTTTGAGTATTTTCGAGAATATTCGGGCATATTATGAAGTTTCTGAGAGTATCCATGACTATTTCTTTGTGTTTTAAATTTACAATTAAAAGAAAAGGTTTTGGAAAATTTCGGGGATGCGTTTCCAACAGCTTCCCGACTCGATCATAAACATTTCAGATACGATACATATGGTCGTTGCGTGTATTCATGCTTCCTAACTTCTCTCCATGCCGGAAAGTGAAAGTTTGATGAATCTCTTCAACATCCCAAGTTTCAACTTCAAGAAAATGAGATTTGCGACATAAAAATTATGCATATTCTAACCATGGGAGTGAAGTTCCTCATTGCAAGGAACATCTCCCAGCTCCTCTCAACATTAGTAAAGACCCTATGCAAATAAAGTGACATTTTACAAAGCAAGTAAAGACAAAAAAGAGGAGTCATGAATGTGCATCATGAAAAAGTCTAGCTTATGCTCTCTTTGATCTCCTCTTCACATTTTTTATGCCAATGAAAAGTAACTATAAGACGTGTGCTCAGTGACAGTGCAATGAATGACATTTTGTGAGGGGTGCGATGTAAATTTCTAAGTGGGAATTTTTCATCATATGGTGAACGTGCTTTTTCGGTGGTGAATTGTCGTCGTATAGGGGTGTAAGTTGAGTTGAGCGGGCTCATGATGTATTGTCTTGTCTTCACCCCTCAGAACTCTTGTGTATTGATGTATGAGCGGGGATCGTGCGTGGGGAATTCATTGTTTCGAACTTGTTGAGGATGTTTAAAATTCTCTTCACGCACAATCGTAGGCCTCAAGAGGCATGACTATGCGACCATACAGCTGCTGCAAGTCGTTTTGGCATTTCTGCCATCTGGTTGTGCGTGGCACACACGAACACGTGCGTACGTACGTGAGCTGTTGATGATAGCCCTTTTTTGAGAGCTTTGTCTTAAGGTCATACCCCCCATGACACACGACCATGTCCCCTTCAAGGGATCGTGCATGTGCAAAATATCATGACCCACAACCGTGCACATTACGACGCACTACGGTGCACGCGGCGTGAAACTGACGGGGTGAGTACTCTTGATCATGACCACAACTTCTATTAAAGGGAGATCGGACGGTGGGAGTTATTTCCAAGACCATGTTAAATAGTATGTAGAAGGAGAGAGCTCATTCCATCTTATTTCAGCTAAGGGAAGGGAAGAGAGGAGTTGGGGGCTCAATGTGCAAGAATCCGCCATTGATGGGGCTAAAGGGCTCTCCAAAATGTAGTGATTCTCTAGGCTCTCCTCCATTAAATCTCTTGCAAGCCCATGTGTATCTAATTTGGCATTTCCTTTTTATGATGAGGCAAAGAGCGGGCTAATAATGCCCTCATACCGGATGCAAATGATAGTGTCTCACTTGATGATATGATGTGCTATAAGCAACTCCTAGGACATGAGGTTTTGTTCATGTGTATGTTGTGATAGTCAAGAGCAACTATAAAATAATAAACCTGACGGCGGTGACTATCCGAAAAGAGCCCTAAAAGTAGTTTTGGGTGGCGGTGTTTCCAATGGGTAGACAATTCAAACAGCTTGGGAAGAGTGGCGATGTTTTTCAAATAACGCAACAGAGCTGAAAAGTCTTCCCAAACAGACCTTAAATTGTATAATGTAAGCTTAATAAGTATGTCAACATTTCTTGTTTGTATATCGTCTAAACAATATACTCCTCTCACTTGCTTATTCTACCAAATATATAAGTGATATCTTGCAGGGTGATGTGATTCTCCCTTAGAATGCTCGAGAAGAGGAGAGTCAATATAATCGTGTGGCTCATACGTCAAATGAACCTCATTTAGAGCTAATTTGTTGAGCATAATCGGCCTAAATTAAGGTAAAAGGGTGATGTCATGAAGTGACCATCCATGTATAGTGGCGGATCCAAAAAATTAGATATTAGGACACACAATTTTTTTTAATATATAAAATACATAAAATTAAGAATGAATGTATCAGGATAAGACATGAGTAGCATCAGTTGCAGAGAAGATGCGAGAATCTTGACTAAGATGGTTTGGGCGCGTGTAAAGGAGATCATTAGATGCACCTGTTAGGCTTTGTGAGAGTCTAGTCACTAGGCATGTTAAACTAGGGAGGGGTAGACCAATAAAGATTTGGAATGAAACTATAAGAAAATACACATACTTAGGCATTAGTGAGATTATGACACACGATAGGGCACAATGGCGACAAAGGATCCATATAGCCGACCCCACTATAGTGGGATAATGACTTGAGTGTTGTTGTTGTATAAAAGTAAATAAAATGCTGAAAATTGATTTTGCGGGTGGACATAGTTGAGTTTAGAACACGAATAGCTAAATTTGATCAACCAATAATCAACATTAGTTTGCAATCTCTCTTGAAGTGACCCGGTTTGTTACACCTATATCATTTGGGCACCTTCTGCCCTCCATCAAACCTAGGAGGATAGAAATGCCCTCTCTCGTGTTATTTTTCTTCCACCTATCCCAATTCTTTTTCCAGGAGAATAAGACATCACTTTCTCCCCCCTAAAATAGAGCCCGACATTTGTTTTGTCAAGCTTTCCTGCAAAGTCAACCGATTCTCCAACTCTAACAAATAAGGGTGAGTAACACATCATTGCACTAAAGTGATAAACGACACATACTCCTGTCACATACCGCGAATAATATGTCGCTTCATCTTGAGCTCCGAGATCGGCTCTTCTGGATCCAACGCTAATATCTCTGTGCACAGGTTCTTAATCTCAAGAAGAAGCTGAAATCGACATCTACCTTTGATTCTCCTCCGCCAACTCATTCTCCAAGAACTATAACCTTGCAACATTCCTCTTGTTGAACAATCCATCTAACAGCGCCCAAAAAATCGTTGAAGCCGATCTTAATCCCATAATGTGATCAAACAGGTCTGGAAATATTGCCTATTTGAGCGTGGAGTCTGCCTTCGCTTTTGTTTTCTTCCATGCTCTCACATCCGGCTGTTGTCCCCGACTGCAACAAATGCCTCATGTTCATTGTTGCTAACACTCTCCCACAAATCTTCTCCCATTAGATAAATCTTCTCCCATCAGATAAATCTTCACACACGACTTTTATTTATTGTAATTTGTTTGTGTCAACAACTTAATACTAAGCCCTCTCACATTTCTGCTTGCACCGTCCATTATGGTATATATATCTTCTTCACCAAAGGAACTTAACAATCACTCCTAAAACCAACGAAGCTCTGATACAATGTGAAAAATTCTATGCTCATAATGTGCGCAACCACCAGAAGAAAAATCACTATAGAATAATGCAGGAAATGCTCAGAATAAGAAAATAAGTTCGCAACACCACACAGAAAATTAACCGGACATACCTCGAGACATACATGATTGTATGATTCCATTCAAAGTTCACAAGAACTGAAAACAGAGAATCTGAAAATACAAAACAGATAAACCTTTTGAAAACCTTCAACGCCTTCTACGGCCTCGTGCGAGCGAATAGACACTTCAAAAAACACACAGTAATGAACTCCTTAATGAGAGCTACACTGCAAAATCAACAATCTCTAAAAACGGCGGTCACACGGCAGCGAATGAGGAGAGAAAATTTTCTCTCTATAAACTTTTCTTCACGGCGGTTGAGTTGTTCACGGGATGGGGAGATTGATTCGGCTACTGTATATTTAGGTTATAATAAAAAAACATGCACACACACACACACGAATGACAGTGCACGAGACCCCCGTGTCCCGTGCGATGAGTGTGTGTGTACCATATATAAAGAAGTATAGTGTCTGTCGATAACAATGAAATATAAATTCATTGAATTAGTTAGGACCGTTCAATCTGATCAGATAAAAAATCTCAGTTGTTTAATCACACAAATGAATCATAGCTCTCCATCTAATTTTGTATAGGTCTCCTACACCTATGATAGTTGGGAGTCCTAAACCTATAATTTAATAGGACTACTGCCATACAATGAGAAATAATCATTTTACCTTTTAGATTTTGAAAAAATCTGACCAGGTGAAACCCGATCTGCATATAAGATATGCCCTCCCAGTTTGCATATATCGCCAGCCCAGCATACATACAGGCCCGCCGGCTCCACATTGGGAGCCCCATCTCAAATTTCAAATAAGCTCACATATCTTGTTACTTAAAACAAAAAAAATATTTTTATTCTCTATTTTTTCGATTTTTGAATCCTAAAAGTATCTTTTTTAAAAAGTGATCAACATAAAAGTTGTAGATCTAATCGAGATATACAACTTAAGTTGATCACCTTTTGATTTTAAGTCGTTTAGACCTCCGATTTGGGTCTCGAAAAAAGTCACACCGAATATATGTACGAACGCCTCGATTCAGCATGACTTTTTTCGGGGCTCAAATCAGGGCCCTAAAAGACTTCAAATCGAAAGGTAATCAACATGATTCATTTGTGTGATTAATTTGCACTATAAATTTTTTAATTTAGCTCGAGTAGAGCAACTTTCCAGAATAGATATTATATATCTATATGCACAAATTTCACTTTAAATTTTCAACAGGTAGACTCGAGAACCGAATCGACCATTTTGGTTTGAATCTAATTCTATGTCTTAGATTCTTAGGCATGTGGATTGATTCCACAACAACAACATTCAAGCCTTTATCCCACTATAGTGGGGTCGGCTATGTGGATCCTTTGTCGCCATTGTGCCCTATCTTGTGTCATAATCTCACTGATGCTTAAGAACATCATGTCTTTCCTTATAGTTTAATTCCAAGTTTTTATTGGTCTACCCCTCTCTCGTTTAACATGCCTAGTAACTAGACTCTCACAATGCCTAGTAGATGCCTCTAATGATCTCCTTTGTACGTGTCCAAACCATCTTAGTCAAGCTTCTCGCATCTTCTCTGCAATTGGTGTTATCCGAACCGACCAAAAACCATAACCGAACCAATATGAATCTATTAATGATTTTAGGTGGAGCCGACCTGAATTGCACCCCTAAATAGTGCCAACTTTAATGACCCGTTCAGATCTCTGGAATTGGAATTGAGGAAACAAAATTTCAATTCCAATTTTCAGATGTTAGGAATTCCCTCATAATTGAATTGGTCCAATTCCATGGAATTCAATTGTACTATGACCAATTCTTAAGGGTAAAGACAGATATTTCATGGAATTCAGTTTTTTTTTACTACGGTCCTCATATTTTGATCTCATCGTTGCGCTCGATCTCGCCACCGCCCGATTTTTCCACCCCCGCTCGATCTTGCCGCCGCCGCCCGATCTTCCCCCGCCGCCCGATCTCGCCGCCGCCCGATCTCGTTGTCGTCGTCCGATCTCGTCGTTGTCGCCCAATCTCTCATTCGTCAACCAATCTCGTTGTTGCTTGGACATGTTTTCCTACTTTGTATGATGTGTTTTTAACAAACCTATTATAATTAATTGTTGGTACACTACCTGAAGTTGATTTTATTAGTATTATGTTTACTTATTTATTTTTGCAAATTTCTACATTTTTTGAGAGATTGCAAATGAATAATTTCCTCCATCACTTGGTTTTGTTACAATAGTTTCGTCCCAAGTAACATAAGACTTCAACTTCAAATTATTATTGTCGTCCGATACTGCAGCCATGATTTTTTTTAACCGATTCTAATTCTAGAAATCCATTACGTAGCTAAAGTACATTGTAATTTAGACCAATTTCACTCTTCACAAAAATTAAAATTGAATAAATTTCAATTTCAGCCATTTACAAATAGAGAACATTATTATAGAATTAAATTAATATATGTAATTCAATAAGGAATATAAAAGTATAAAATGATTAATAATTAAATAAAACCTGCATTTGGTATCACATCCTTTAAAGTTTAATCCTATTTTTGTCCCAAATTGTCGTCCTTCGTGTCCGTCGCCGTCGCCGTCGTCGTCCACTCTAATCGGTAATCGCCATCGACGCTCTGCACCTGCTCTTTCAACGGCGACCTAAACCACTCGCACATAACAGCACCAGAAGACGCAGTAACTCTTACAATGCCTCCAAGAAAGAAGAAGACTGTGAAAACCGTACGGAAACCAAAATCTTCCACTCCGTCCACCCACGCCGTTGCCGCCTCCTCGGAGGAATACGATCCCAACCTCACGCAACTGGAACCACCGATCGCCTCCGTATCTAACGAAGCCACCGTCGAGAATGAACTCCAGCCGGAACCTGAGCCCGAAATCGAGCCGGAGGCCAAACCCTCGCGGATACCAGAAACCGCCGCCGAGGAATCCACCATGGATGCTCCCGTGGACTCGAACCCAGCGTTGGGAGAATCCCCTGAATCCACTGGAGTGCAGCCGACCGAACCAACTTCCGTTGAACCCCCCGCCAACTCCGGTAAGAAGACGATCATAAGGGTGAAAAAAGTATTGAGGAAGAAGATTGTGAAGAAATTAGTTCCAAAGGGCTCTATATCAGCCAAGAAACTGGATGCTGAGCCCCTGCAAAATTCCAATCTGTCCTTGAAGGAATGCACTTCGAAGGACTTTAATCCTAGTTCTGCTCTGGATGTTATTATTCAACAGGACTCAATGAAGATTACTAATGACTGTTTTGAGTCAAGCAAATCCGATGATAATGTGGAGATTGAAGAAGAATGTGGGCAGGCGGAGGCGAAATATGACACTGTGGAGAGTGAGAAAGAGGGTGATCAGTTGGAATCCGCAATGCCGGAGGAGGCAGGCTTGTCGGAGAGAATGAAGAGGCGGAGAACAGAGATATTTGTTGGCGGCTTGGATAGGGATGCAAAGGAAGAAGATTTAAGGAGTGTTTTTGGGAAGGTGGGGGAGATTTTTGAGGTTAGGATGATGATGGATGGACAAACTGGGAAGAACAAGGGGTATGCTTTCTTGAGGTATGTGGAGCCCAGCCAAGCAAAAAGAGCAGTGTCTGAGTTCACAAAAGTTGAGGTATGCACTTTTTTCACTGTCCCTTTGGTTGATTTCAGTGCCTAAATCAGTAGTTTCTTATTCTTTAGTGCCTTGTAATTTTAACATAATACCACAAGTTAATGAAACAACTTTATGTTGTAGTCTGGACTGCTTAAGAATTTGAACATATTTTATGCCTAGTTTACTTAGATAGGTTTAATGGGTAATTAGCAATGGTGCTAAATGCTTCCTGTGATAATAAGTATAGTTGATGTAAGGGATGAAAGGGAATGATGTGGGAAGCATGAACATAAGAACTACCGTTGAGATTCAACATTGTTTGCTTTAAATTCTTTGAGATTAAAAAATGGTAATTCTCATGAGATAAACAGAAAAAATAACTTCAACAATGTTGTGCCTTGCAAAGGTGATACTAACACAAAAAATCTTCTTGAGCACATTTGAATGAAATCAAGCTTTGAGAAAGAGGCAGATTACTGCAACAAAAATACTTGTGGTGTGATAATTGGGATAATCAAGTTAGGATTACTACGAACAGTCCATCACCGCTTTATAGTATCTTCTTCCTTGAAGTGCAATTCCAAGTGTTGCATTATCAAAAGATTTTAAAAAAATGCAAAAATATAGTTTCATTTAACTCTATAATCCAAATTTCTCACTCAATCAATTGAACTTGATCACACAACAAGATTCTTAATAATATTAGAGCAAGGAAGTCAAGTGCAGGGAATATGAGGGTGTCCGGTTAATGGACTTAAAGGAGTCCTCTTATGGTACTTGAAAGGTGGCAATCTCTATGAAAAGGTGGCCTGGGGATTAAAATAGTTGGCATAGTTGACTAAGAGAGAGGAGGGTTACACATTATGGAGATGAATGGTGTCTTGCAATTTGAAGATTGGAGGAGGGAGGAAGGAGGTTGGCCTACAATTTCAAGATGATGGGAGGCATGTAGTATAATTCTAGGGGACTAGGTGTGTAGCTGATGATTTCAAAAGTGTGGTGTGGGGTTTTGGCTCAGAATGGAGATAAAGATGGGGTCTAAGGGTTATGGGTGGCTAGCTATTGTATGGGTGTTGGCCATTTAGATGAGGTGGAAGTTATGTATAAATAATTATAATGTGGCAAGCCAAAGGGGATGATGTGAGGACCCAACGATAAGATGGCAATCAACATTGGTTAATGAGGTCAATGTAAGACAATTTAGATAGTTTGGCATAAGCTCAACATTACATATTTTATTCTTCACATTACATTGACTATTGCACATACACCAACAACCTCGACACAAACATGATTTCATTGACTCTTTTATTTGAATGGAATAAGAGACACAAAATTAGGCACAACACACACATAACAAAGAAAGTTCAAAATTAAGGCTTGTCTGTAGTGTTACTTGCAGTGGTCCTCATGATGCCTACATCAATAATTGACTTTATTTACCATTCAACCACAATTACAATACTAATGGACATTATGCTTTGTTAAAATTGATTTGGAGGGACCCACATGCAACAACCTAAGACAAGCCTTATGATTCTATCCCCGTCAGTTGATCTTGAAGATCAACGACACAACATGACCTAAACATCAGTGACATTTTGCTTATTTTATGCTTTAATTAGACTACTATTTATTTTCATGTTAATTACACATTTAGTGTTTTGGGGCCTAGGATTATAAATACTTCTCCTATTCTATTATTATCATTCTTTGTGAAATTGGAATTTGGAGCTTAGGGATGGCCATGATACATGGTGCTTTCCAACACGACTTTCCCCTCGTATTCTTCCCCTCCATTCTTCGAGATCTTTGGTACCATGGGTTGATCTCATACTAGGCACAACACTGGTCCTAGCGCCGCCTCCGTCACCCAGTGCAACCGTAGTTGTTACTTCTCTTCCCACTTTCTCCCCACATTGCTGGATTGTTGATTATTTTTAATTGGATTTCCATGCAAACGTATGTTTTTCCTAGGCATTTCCCGTCCTTTTGGGAAAAAATATGTTGTTTTTAAAATTTGGTTAAAATTATTTTTTTGGAAAAAAGTCACGTTGTTTTGTTTTTTTCCATTGCTTTTGTAGAAGCACTAGGAATAAACCCAATGTAAATGCTCACTTCTTGTCCCATTAGGAGATTCCTCTCATCTATATATTAGTCCCACATTTTGATTTGGAGTTAAGATATCACTCATATCTCCTATATATTTGTACAAATGTGTAATGTAGATGTATGTATGAAAGTAATAAAATATTTGAGCTTAAAATTTTTATTTTATCTTCAAGGTATCAGAGCCACTTGATTCATTGCGTATAACTCTCGACGATTGAACTCCCACTCTCGCCAATTGAATTCCTTTTTTGGCTTGACCTTTTTCCTTTCGGGTACTCGCAACTCGTGCCTCCAGAGCTCACCAATTTCACTCACCATCATTGTCCCACAATAACCCACCCCACCTTTTATAGGCACGCTGACTGCGGGATTACTCGCAGATCTTTGTATCCGAGTTCGCCAACCCCGTTCCAGATGGTGTGCTCGCCGTCGAACTCCGCAAGATTTGTCGAGTTTATTCACTGCTTCTCTCTGCCTTCGGATTTGCCTGATGTATTCGCAGACCTCTCTCTCCTGCAACGTTGCTCCTTCTAGCCGCAGGACTCGCTGCTTCTCCATCCTTACTTCGATCGATCAACTTCCCTACTCCATGCACTCACGATTTTCCTGATTCCAAGCTAGCTCTCTTCATATGCACAAACTCATAACATCCTCCTCACACGGGATCACCGCTCACTCCATGCGCTAAACTTGGCGACCTTGGTCCTCCAACACTCGACAACTTACAACATTCTCATGATACCCGCTTCCAGGAACTCACCGCCCCTTGATTCTCGTCCTCGTTGCCTCCTACTACTCGTGCTCTCTGCGCGATCTCACGGCTTGAGCACATTGTTTCCAGCGCTCGCCAATAATCACTTATAGACGTCAATGACTTCTTCCTCCCATCTCTCCCAGATAACATGCGTCCACCTCCTATAGTCTTCCAGCACTCGTTCTGACTCCCATCCTTGACGTCCGCGATGAACTGCGAATTACCACTATCTCCCTCACTTGAAAGAAAAATTTTGTTGAGTGGGTCCACTCGGTGCACTAAGTCCTCCAGAACAAAGGTCTTCATCATCTAATTCATGACACCCTTGTTGAGTCTACCAAGCAGTGACCCCAGAATGATGGCCGTGTACAATACTAGATTCTAAAATCCTTGGATAGTGATCCCTATCGCATGGCTATGCACCACGAAACAGCCAAGGCCATGTGGCATGACAAGATAACCTTTACACTTGTTCAATCTCTCTCGAGAACTTTAGATTGTGGAACTAGGTTCTGACGGTGACCTAGCCTCCTTTGCGGCCCAATACAAAACTTTCGTCGAGGCTTGAATTCAACACCATGGACTTTGGATTTTGCATCCAACATGCTCAGAAGAAAGCCCTTTACATCGCGCTGATGATGACATGGTTACCACCATACCTATACAATGTTTGATCCAACATTTTATCCTCCCCCATTATTTCCACTCTCTCTGATGTTTGCTCCATGATTCTGAAGGTGACTCCACCCACTGAGGTCTCCTTGACTCCCTTTCCTGCTTTGCTTCACCCCTATGTTGAAGGTCGACCTCCATCTATTATGTATCGGTGGCGAGCGTAATGGGTCTTGCGGCAGTGGACGTGATGTCCGCACCCGTTCCACGGGACAGAGTACTCGCTAGTGAATCCAGTGGGATCAGGCATATCATATTGAAGCTACGTGTTACTGGAAGCATGGGTTCCCATAACTGTTCCCTCCCCATGCCTTTCTAGCAATGTATGCTCCCAGCATGTCCCACATTGAAATTGATACCCTGCGGGAGGAACTCTGGCAATCGCGGGGGTTGGTTACTCATACCTCTGGCTCCGTTGCCTCCTCTTCCAATGAAGGTATATCTTGTTTTTCCCATATCTTCTCCTGGATAGTGGATTTCGGGGCCACAAATCACATTACTCCACAAAAACCTTCTCGGCACATAGATATTGCTATTCCCAAATTTATTATTGTTTCCAATGGCGCCACCACTCTTGTTTGCGAATCAAGAGATGTTCCTCTGACTTCGTTTATATCTCTACGTTTTATACTTCATGTCCCCGACTCACAATTTAATTTTCTCTCTGTCAGCCGACTTACTTATGATCATGACTGCTTCATCACTTTTTTCCTTTGTGGTGTAGGATCGACGAACACGAAGTATCATTTTTAAATGCCAACTGTCAAATGGGCTCTATACTCTGGACTAGGGTTGCAACTAGGGTCAGTTCGGATCGGTTTCACTTAGAACGAGGAATCAATCCATATATGTTAAGTTCTAACTTTTCAGAACAGGAACCAACCCATGTACTCAAAACCTAGAACCATACCTGAGTTGAATTTTTTTGTTCGGTTCTCGGTTCTATCCTTCGTCTTTCCTTGCGTTGATCATTACTTGTATTACATAGTAATAGTGCAAATTGCAAGTAAATTCTATTAAAAAGTTATCTTTAAATCTCAATGTAACGAGTTTGAATCAAATTGAAAATGATATTATCTTTAGAAGATTCAAATATTCCTAAAGTCCATAAAATTATATTAATTTCCATGCTTTATGAATCTTAAATAAAATGACAAATTTTTAAAAATATATATTCATTTAATCATAATTATTAACAATAGATCTATATTAAATTCTACCAAAATTATTAATCAAACTATTTCTTTTTAATTCGGTTACCGAGTCGGTTCTCGGGTACTCGACCCCAAGAATCGAGAATCGACCTGAAGTATCAGTTCCAAGTTTTTTGGGAACCAGAATCGAACCGAGAACCACCATAGCTGACCCAAATTGATCGGTTCTGTTCGTTTTTGGGGTCGATTTGCCGGTTCTTTTTTCACATCCGTACTCTGGACCTTTCTGCTTATGCATTATCCTCTATTACTTTTGCGGATAAGCATCAACGTCTTGACTATGCTCCTCTTCCTATACTCAGAAGGCTCTTTGATGTAGGGGTAGGCTACAGGTGCACAAAACCTACAACGTTAGGTGTGAGTGCAAGGGTTACACACTAATCCAAACCTACGTGCAATGCAATGAACGATATTTTGACGAACAAATTTAAGCAATAAAAAAATTCAGCACCACATAGATATTAAAATAGAAAAACAAATATTTATTTTGGCAATATTATAATGGCTTTCCTCCGCTCGGAGGGTCAAGACGAAGCGCGTGGCGAATGTCTCCTCCTGCAAGTTATTAGGTCACCAAAACAAAGTTCTACGAACAGGAATCATAACAAGATATAATAAATCACCAAATGCAAATGTTGAATCAAATATTACAATACTACAAATGCTCACAGTGTAGAGGATTGAACCGAGACACCAAAGAATTTGAAGTCCGAACGTGTAGATCGGCGATCGGAGATGGAACCGGCGGCGAGGCGACGATGACGGTGGCTATCCTCGGCGGTAAATGGCGAAGACGGGCAATAAAACGGTGGATCCGGCCACGTATAAGTAGATCCGGGCCGGGGAGGAGTAGATCCGCTATTTATGATCGGATCCGGGCAAAAATGGAAAGTATGAGCGGTGGAAATAACGGATTGGGAGCGAAATTCTCAGATCTAAATGGATCTAGAGAATTAGTGTTGTTTGGAGGTGGTTCCACGAAGGGGGAAGTGAGGGGTGGTCGGCTAGTGCAAATGGACCCTTGGTGGTGTCCGGTTTTGGTAAGGGAGCCAGCGGTGGGCTGGGGTTTTGGGACAGGGGCCGGCGACCTGGGTTGAAGAGGGAGGGGGCGGAGGAACCTGGGGAAGAGGGGGAAGGAGGACTGGGCGGCGACACAAGGGAGGGGAGGTTTAGTGGTAGCGGTCGGCTGCTGGAATACAACAAGTCGGCAGCGGGAGAGCGGGGTTTAGGCTGATTTTCGGTGGCTGGAAATGGGATTTGAGGGGTGGAAAACGAGGGTGGGGGTAGGGATTACCTTGGGGAGGAGTTCGGAGGCCTAGGAGTCGTCACCTAGGGTTCCACGGCATCGGCACCGGGGAGGGATCGCTGGAATCCGGGAATGAATGTTCTCCAAATTCTGCAATGACTTGGTTCAGCCTCTTAGACCAATATTTATAAGAAGAGAACAAACTAGCGCTTCACCATCAACGACTATGATTGACCAGTGGGATCGACCACTAAATACATGAAAATAAACAAAAAAAATAAACTAATATATGTTTTTGACTCGCGGCGACGTGCCGGACGCAATCGCGGAGTCCTATCGTCGATCCGGACACGCCATATATGGTAAGTCACCAAATCGGCCCCGAACGGGCCCAGAGCTCGTGCCCGTCTCTGCTCTGCATCACTCTTCCTGATTTTACGTTTTCTTAATTTACATGCAAATCTTTGTATTTACAAGAAACAATATTGTTCCACCTTTTCCCTTAATTGTATTATGAATTCTGCTCAATTTGCTTTAGTTCATTCAAAAATTTGGGGTCTGTATAAAATTGTAAGTTTATCTGGATATTACTATTTTCTTACTTTTATTGATGATAATTTTTGAATGACATGGATGTATTTACTGTGTTGTTTTCGCTCATTCATCGCTGAAACCAAGATTGTCAGGATCGCGATCCGGATCATAGGATCGTTGATCTTACGATCCTATGATCCAGATGTTGTAAATCGATCTTGATTTTGTAAAGCGATCCTCGATCCGAACCTACCATCCTATCCGATTCTACCTTAAAATGATCTCATCTAGGATCTCGATCCTGACAACCTTGGCTGAAACTCACATTCAATTTTCGAGCTCTATCAAAACTCTTTGGACTGATAATGCTTGTGAATATATCAGTCACGACTTTCAGGAAATCTGCAATACCTTAGGTATTATCCACCAAACATCACGTGCCTATACCCACAACAAGTTGTATGGCCGAGCAGAAGAATTGTCACATCCTTGAGGTTGCCCGATCCCTTATGTTTCTAATGCACATTCCCAAGAATTATTGTCATTTCGCTATTACCACCACACGCCCTCCACCGTCCTAAATTTTCTACTCCTTTCTCCATCTTGTTCCTGATGGGGATCATTAACGCAGACCCGCGGTGGAGCATGAATTTTGGGTCCGTTCATGGCTGATTGACCACCTATCATATTTAGCATCTCCGAATCAACTATCCGACTCCACAGATGCATCCAAATTTTTGTTTACGTATTTTTCATATATTGTGTTGCTATGTTTAATCATTATTTAGTGAGATCAGGCACTTGAAAGTCTTGGTCATTCATAATCGTTGATGTCAGGGTGCCCTAATGTTATATTATTATAAATATGAGTAAGGGGGCAGCCACCATCCTCATTGCAGATTTTGGAGAAAGAAAATTTCCCCGAATCCGCCCGAGGGGAAAGGAAAACTGGTTGACGACTTGGTTTCTCCAGGTGAGCATAAGCTTGCGGCTAACAGCTCGACAATGCCGCCGAACATGGGTAATCAGACCTCCATGGCGGATGCCTCTCATCTTTCAAACATGTTACTGGATGATTCTTCTGATAATAGCTCTTCCTCACATTCAAGTTCTTCGAACACTACTCTGGAGGATACCCTTGATTCAGAAATTATGCAGAAATTGTCTGCTCAAAACTGCGGCCATGATACTCGTGGAAATGTCTCAAAGAGCACAGCTGATTCTTCTCCCGTGACAAAGATGGCAAGTTCAAGCCCATTAAATCATCCTGAAAGAAAATACCTAAAATTCTTAGACGAGCTATTTCGCTAGTTGGAATCTCTCACTCTCATTGTTCCTAAAATTCTGAGATTTTAGTTGTGCTATTTCACTAGTCATATTCTTTTTGCCCCAGTTCGATCACCTAGATAGTTGGATCTACTATAATTTAATTCATGCAAACAATTGAGAAGGATATTTGCTACAATGTACATATTTTCTTGCTCTATCACCTTGACAGTTTATTTCCTGATCTTGATTCACTGGCCATGTGGTGTTAGCTGTCCTTTGTAGGAATTGTTTTCTTCATGCACCTAATTTTTGGGATTTGTCTCTGCTTGATCCATTAATTTATGAATAAAAATTCTTAAAGAATTGTGCAATTTCAACCGCTTGCTATTGAAAATTCTATCTTTTAGGTGATAATTGATACATAGGCGCGCTATTCGCAAGCAGTGGACCTGCCATCAAGGAATAACTTTGTTATTTTTGTATGTCGTGTAACTTAAATTTTTTTGTTATTTTGTTTTATTTTGTGAACTGTTCATAGTTTTGCATTTAAAAAAAAAATATTTACAAAACTTTTTTTAACAAATAGTTTTTATGCACTGTTTTTCGAATAGCTCTACAAACTACATTTTACACAAATAAATTTTTGTTGCAAGCTCCATTTTCCAAAGACAAGTGCTTTTTCAAATTCCATTTATAAGAGCTCTTTTTTGATTCGTAACAACCGAAACAAACGAAGCCTAAATAATATTTGTACTGCCTAATATTTATGTGATTTAATCTTTTTTTGTTGTGTTTTGACATCTCCGTCAGATCTTGCATGTGCATCACATGTAGTACTAAAGGATATTAGAATTGTTTCCCCGCAATTGACATTAGGATTGCAGTTAATCGCTCACCCACGTAGTTTACCCTATATCAATTGATATCAAAGCCCAAGGTTTGGTCCACATTTATATACGTAATGGTAGGTCACATCGAGCTAATAGGTTATCCATGGCTCGTCTTTTGATCGCCCGACTCAATTTTATGATGATAAGGTTGAATTTTGTTTGGGGCATCGTCGTTACACTTCTTCGCTATTTGAGGAACCAAAGTCTGTATATGCTCTACCCTATAGAGCTCCTACGGAGAGATCCTCATACTATTATTTCGATCATCCTCGTCCGCTGCTGCACGTTCGTAGGGATCGTGTCTATCCTCAGACACAATTTGATTATATTAGGGACGACCATTTGGATGATTATTAGGAGCCCTATAGAGGTCGTCATCATAAAGATAACATCACATGTACAAACTATCCTAGTATTTCAAAAACAGAGATGTTGGAAGTTGAATTTCAGCAATTGCTTAGCGATTTGATCGCATTGATGCTCACTTTGATCATCTGAAAACTGTTTTTAAATGAACCAATAAGATAAAATATTTGGATTTAGGTCAAACCACCAAGACATCTTGTAGTGTTCCCACTGGCATGATGAGCCTAACTTTGATATATCTCATCTTGATGAGGTTCAGTGCCCACTTAATTTTGATGTTGAGCCTGATCATGACCATATGTTGCAGCTGGAAAGTGATATTATTATTAGTATGATCACATGAGTGGGGATGAGCAACCTAGTGACAATGCGATGGTACATCCATTCCCTACATCCCATTTAGATCAAGTTACTTCTGCGGCCAGAGACCCATTCCTTGACACGCTACCTATGAAGCACGGATACTTCCCTGAAGGCAGCGTACCCGTACCAGATATGTATCCGGTATCGGTACGTACCTGATACTCAACGGATACTCCTATGTGGACATACTTGGACTTAGCACATCATTTTGCATATTGTGATAGGAGTATGTTTTTCTAGAATAAACAAAGGTTGGTACGTCCAATTAAATTGTGTATCTGTACCGAGTATGTTTCTGGTATCGGTACGTTTTTGTTACAAGTACGTGTATTGAACGTGTTGATTCAACACAAGTTATTAACAAACGACTAACTTGTCTCTAAATTAACCGGAGATTGAAGATGTCGATCTCCAACAATGATGATGATCTCCAACAATGAAGAAGAAGAAAAACTGAAAAAGTGAACTTAAGTTTAATTTTCTCTTTTGGTTAAATATATAAAACATTAAATTTTGTATTATTTACGAATGCTTAATGTCTGAAAACTTCATGTTATGTTGCATTGATTGTGAACTTGTACTTCAAGTTATGATTTATGTTTAATGTTTCGATGTTTCGATAAATATTTATTGCACTTGTGGTATATAAATATATATTATATTTGTTATAACGCATCATGACGTACCCGTATCCTTATTTTTAAAATTTTATCGTACCGCCGTACCGGGTACGTATCGTATCCGGTACCCGTACCCGTACCAGTGCTTCCTAGCATGCTACCTATTGACCCACTCTTAAGTATAGGCTCTTCCCTTGTCATTGTCCCGAGCCACATCACGATCGAGAGCCAAGAGCTTAGTGTTGATCTCGTAGTGGCTGCCTAACCCGTTTATGAGGACCTATTTCTATCAGCGATATTCATCTAGAGGATCATCTTGTTATTATTGAAGTCATTGTTGAACCTCCCGATGAGCCTTCACTTCCTTGTGAGAGCCAAATGTCTAGCATTGACTTTGTTGTGGGTGTCCCACTTATTTCCATGGACACACTATCGCTGGTGATGGTTTTCTTTTGGAGGATCATCCCATCATTATTAACCCCCTCGGGAAACTCATCGTTGAGTCCCCGTGGGATGCATTTGATGAGCCTTCCTTCCCTGGGAGCATTCACCTTAGTATGGATGGCTTGTGCCTTAGTATGTAATTCCTGGAGAGCTACTTGACGGGCCTTACCATTTGAGATGTACTCGACACACCCCCGTGTTGCATTTTTTTGTCACCATCTACGACATTCCTTCGGGTGTTGACACAATTCACGACGAATTTTTCTATCTATCACTGGGTGACCCTCCCGATGGCTCACAACCCTTAGGAGATAGTTGACATCTCATAGTTCTGCAACTCAGTACTGCTGTCTCAAGTAGTCATTTATGTATTTGTCATGCACTCGACGAGTATTTCTACACTGCACTCCATTTTAAAGACATTCAATTTGTTATCAGATTCCTCCCTAGAAAGCGTGTTATGTCTAATGCGCTTCATTTGCATCATTTGTATGAGTTCGTTGAATCGCTTGTTCATCATTTGCATGGGTCACAAGGTCGGTTTGACGGAGGATCAATATCAGTAATGAATTTTATAAATCTCATGCAGATAACTACAGGCGGGAGCAGGTATTTCATAAAGGCAAGTAGGTGGTAATGAGAATCCGTGCTGAGAGGCTCTCTCATGGGTCTGCTAAAGACATGAGTGTCAGGCAATGAGTCACAACACAATTATGAGTAAGGATCAAAGCAAATACCTAAGAGCTTGATAGGCCTAAGAGTATGGATATCCACCCTGTACTTAATATTGAGGACCTGACATCATACATGATACAACGAGCTTCACGTGTGAACCTATATTATGAAGACCTCCCAGGGCCTACACCACCTCATACCCCGCCCCACACCCAGTCCACTCTTGAGCCCCACCCACCTTTGGGTTAGTCATCTATGGATTCACCATTTGCACCAGCGATCTTACCAGAACTACCATCACATCATTTGACTCATGAGAGGATTACTGATATCGTGGTGCATGAGTGCATTGCCATACCTGCCGGGCTGGCACAGGAGTACCAAGAGAACCATCATCAATGATACTTGGACGACCTCCGATGAACCACATCGATTTTACCCGGCATGCACCGAAATGATTCTGAACCCCATTCACCAAAAGATGAATTTTTTCAAGGCAAAGAGAATGATGGGGATCAACGATACAGGCCCAAAGTGGAGCATGAATTTAGGTCCATTCAGGGCCGATTGACCACTTACCATATTTAGCATCTCCGAATTGACCATCCAACTCCGCAAATGCGTTCAGATTTTTGTTTACATATTTTTCATATATTATGTTGTTATTTTCAGTCATTATTTAGTGAAATCGGACACTTGACAGTTTCGTCAATCATAGTCTTTGATGTTATAGTGCCCTAATGTTGTATTATTATAAATATGAGTAAGGCCCCCATTTGTTTTAGCTAATGGGTGCCATTTGGTTTGCTCCAAAACAGCGTTTTGCAATCCATGACTGTTTGGGAGAGAAAACTACCTAAACGCTGAAATTAATTCAGCCGCCCGTGGGTTAAAAATCCACTGCAGCCCCGAGCTCCAGTCCCCCACGTTCAGAACGTTGCGTTTGCTCTCCAATTTTCTCATTCCCGATAGAAGCGACTCCGCAGTAGGAAACAAAAAGTTTACCCGATCTTCTTCCTTCTTCCCCTCGACTGCAATTCTCCTTGTTGGTCACGTCTTTCACAACATTTTTGTCAGCCTCAATCCGGAGGTTGTTGAGATGACTTCAAAAAAATGGCAGGGGCTCTTTTTCGGCGGTGAAATTTTCATCACACTTCGCGGCAGTAGAGTTGGATTGTGGAGTATAGTTCCTAGGACTGCGAGACCTTCTCTAGACGTTTGCTGCATCCAGATTTCCTATGATTTTCCTTTGGTGAATTCAAAAGATAGTATGAAATATCTTCTCCAACATGCATTGGCCTGACAACAAGTCTCCCTTATCTTCTTCGATAAACAATATTTGTTTTCTATCTGTTTAATGTTTTTTCCGTCATTTCCGCAACAACCATCACCAATATTTTTAGGGCGCTGTTACGTGCATACTACTTTTGGTTATGTGCACACCATAAATTTTATTTGCAGGTCAAAATGTCAAGTAAACACCATAAATTTTATTTGCATGCCAAATTGTTAAATAAACAAAAAAAATAAAGTTTGAGTTTTTTTTACTTCGAATAGAAAAGATTTTTTCTCTTTTACATTTCAATTCAACAAAAAACAAACAAAAAAAAACAAAAATCCCAAATCATTTCCACCGATATAACTAAAAATTTGCACGTTCAAGCTTTGTTGAATAAACACCAAAATAAATTTCATTTTCCTTGTTCAAGCTTCCTTTTGGTCGCCCTTTTAAGCGACCCGGAACCAAAGGTTCTACAGTTTGGCTTGCTGTAGGATCCAATAGCTTCCGTAGTTTTCTTTTCAATTCATTTTTTTAAATAACCGACGATGTATTGTATTTTTGGAGTATCTCATCCAACTCTACTTGTATGTCATGTGAAGCGAGGCCGAAGCTGGGGCGAGGGTCGGCTTTCGGCTTTCGGGAGGAAATAGGAGGTGTGGGCTTAGGTTTAATAAGGGTGGGATTGGAAAAAAGTAGTGGGATTGTTTATTTTAAAATTTTGGTGTGCACATAGCCAAAAGTGATGTGCACGTAACATCGCCCTTTATTTTAAGAATTTGGTGTGCACATAGCCAAAAGTGGTGTGCACGTAACAACGCCCTATTTTTATACTCATATTTCTGTAGTGGTTGTAATCTATGATATGTGATGGTTATTTATCTTGAAATGTGTTTTATTGTCGGGTGTTTGGACTAGGATCATATGTTTTCATCATTTTTTATTTAAATTACCCATGAAACCTTTTGTCTTCACTTGAGAGTTACCATTCTAGTAAGCTAAGTAGTTCACTATCCCGCGGTGATTCTGATGTAGGGTAGGCCGTGGGTGCACAATCTAGACTCTACATGCGACACGACCGTCAGTGACGGCGACGAATGTTATGAGCAATAATAATTTTGGCACCACAAAATTAAGCGAAAATAAAGAAGCAAGATAATTTAAGTTTGGCGATTATAGTTGGCTTTCCTCCGCTCGGAGGGCCAAAGCAAAGCGTGCGGCGAATCGGTCCCCCTGCAAATTAGTAATCAATTGACACAAGGCGCTACAAACTAGAGCCAAACAAAATATGAAGTTTCCAATAATAATATTGCAAATACAACAATCCAAATCACGAAAATAAAACTCACAACTAGCTGGCTGGTTTAGGGCAATGGAGGTGATAAGTCCGGATGCGTGGATCGGGTGCCGAGGGTGGAAACGGAGGTAACAAAGGCGGGTGGGGGGGCTGTTTTGGTGGCAAATAACGGACTCGGAGGGCGATGGAGTAGATCCGGATAGGAGCACGTAGATCCGGACTCGGGGAAGGTAGATCCGGTGGTGGAATGTCGGATCGGGGCGGGGAAGGGTAGATCGGGGCGATATAACCCGGATCGGGTAGTGGGGGTGTAGATCGGGGCAATAAAACCCGGATCTAGGAGGATTAGGGGTTGCGGAGTAGTGGGGAAGAGGTGGATCCACGAAGGGGAAGAGAGGAGTGGCCGGCTAGGGCTAGGAAGGCCCTAAATGGGGTCGGAAATGGCAAGAGGGGCTGGAGGAGAGCGGGGACTGGCAGCAGCCAGTCCGGCGGCTGCTTGGGAGGGGCGGTAGCCGGCGGGCGGCTTGGGAGGGGCGGAAAACCGGCGGTTTGAGGAGGGGCGGTAGCCGGCGGGCTGAGGGAGGTTAGGGGGAGTTCCGGGGGTGGGAAAGGGGAGGAAACAGTGGGAAAATGTGGGGAAGGTTAGGGCTTACCTTGGGGAAGAGGATGAACGCCTAGGAGTCGTCACCTAGGGCTCCACGGAGTCGGCACCGTGGGAGGATCACAGGATTCCGGGATTGAACTTCTCCAAAATCTGCCATAATGCTAAACCAGCCCACAACTCCCTATTTATAAGAAATAAAACCCTAGGGCTTCACCATCAACGGCTATGATTGGCCGATGGGTTCGGCCTCTAAATAACAACATATAAATCCAAATAAAATACATAAATATATAATTTCGACTCGCAGCGACGTTCCGGACGCAACCGCGGAGTCGGATCGGCGGTCCGATCAAGCGTTCCTGCGGGAATAGACGAACGTGGGTCCCGCGCCTCCAAATGCACGATCGGATGGAATCCCATCAGATTCTTTTTGCTGTATTGGGAACAAATTTTTAGGCCCTTTGTCCATATTAGAACAAGAGGCATATTGGTTTATGAACTTCTAACACTATTACATGGGTTCCTTTTGTTTTGAAATATATTGAGCTTGAAATTTTTCCCTATCATTTGGGCTGCATTTGTTTTCCTAAAGAGGAAGTGTTGTATATTAAAATCTGAAATTGATTTTTAAAAGATGATTTTGTCTCATAAGCGACCATCACTTGTCCGTTTTCAACAATAAAATTTAATTATCCACAGGTGTCACAACGAGAGAGAGAGAGAGACAAAGTTTAACGAATTAACGACAAAGAGAACGCAGATTACTGTTAGGCAAAAAAAGCTTTGAAATTATTAATCTTTCGCGGGCATTCATGAAAGTGGACTAAAAGTAATGAAGGTGCGAGATGAGGTGAGAACTATACCAACACCATCTGTAGACGACGAATCCCCGCTGTGTAGGGGTGGAATAAAAGGCAGAGCTCACTGGAGCAAATCTGGGCGGCGGAGAGGCGCTGAAAGAGAGTTTTCACCCTGGTAGAGCAACAGGTGCGCACGTGAATGTGAGGGGCAAGCTTCCGTCGGCAACAGATGGTTGGAACGAGGAGGGACGACCCTATCCTCATCGAAGGGTCCAGCAACGTGCAGAGGAGGGGTCGCCGGGGCCGGAGGAGGCCTCTGGCGGCGGCGGTTGGCGGGGGGGGGGGGGGGGGTGTTGGCCGACTAGCTGCGGGGAGACGTTCTAGATAGGGAGAGCGGGCAATACCGAGCAAAGGAGTTGATTCTCTGATCGGTTTCTTTTCCCGTCCCTGTTTCCAACCTTGACGCGGAGTATAAAAGTGATTTTAGGGCATTAAATGTGGCAGGGTAGTGGTTTCAAAAGGAGTGGGGAGACCAACTGTTCTAATAATATTAAAAGGAGGAGTTGGCCTGCTGTTTTGGCTATCGAAAGGTTTAGGATGTATTAATTGGGAATAGAATGTGGTGGTGGGGGGGGGGGGGGGAGTTAATACCAAGAGTTGTGATTTAAAAAAAAAAATCTGAAATTAGACAAAAGTAATATCTAAAGATGATAATTTCAAATTTAATTATTATTTAATAATTTGAGTTCTTGCTTGCCCAAAATAACTCTAGTCCTAATTTAACGGGTCAATTTATTTAAGATTTTATTGTTCGGTCACACCAATAATTCGCACAAACGAACGCGCACACGCGGTACAAAACTAACAAAATGCGGGAAAGAAAAGACAAACTTGCGCGATGGCATGCACAAAATATTTAAATAAATGTAATAAATATCGATGCAATTCGGGTTGCATCAGGAAGACTCTGTGTGAGACTCGGGGCTATAACATTAGGACTGGATATTTTTTGGTTTACAAAACTCAGTTTTTATCAAATTGTTTATTTGCATGGCTTTTTGAGCAGCTTTGTGAACAGAGTTTTACCCAAACCATTTTTGAGTGCAAACTCCATTTTTCATAGACAGCTTCTTTTCAAACTTTATTTCTGACAGCTCCCCTTCAATCAACAACAATCGAAACAGACACTCTAAGGGGCAACTACCATCCTCATTTCAAATTTTGAAGAAAGAAGATTTCCCGGAATCCGACAATCTTCTCACAGTGACGACTTTGTGAGGCCCTAGGTCTCGACTCCTAGGTAAGCTTGTATCCTTCATTTCCTCCCCTCTACCACCGCCCAATCCTCTTCCTAAACCACTAGCGAACACCTTCATGTTACCCTAGAAATCCATGTTTCTGCTCCTTAGCTGGTTGTTTCTTCTAGGAAGTTCTTGCCCCAGGCTTTTCGCCGTTTCCATTTCTCTCCGAGAAGCCCACACCGCCATCCCCTCCCACACACACACATCCCTTTAGAAGCCCACTTTTATGAATTTAGCTATTGTCAACCCTCCGTTTGATTCATGTACTCCCACAAACAACCCTCAATCTTCTCCTGTTGGCTTTTCCTCTTCCATTTCCAAAACCTCATCACCCGATATCCTGTTCCCGGAACCCTTCTCCCCGACACCTAGAAGCCCCCACCGGGACCTTCAATTTCCTCGTTTAGATCCCCATCTGACGACCCACAATTCCACATGTCCCCCTGCAGATCCCCTCTCCGCCAGTGACTGCTGCTTCAAATCTGCCACCGCCGTCACTTCCGGGACAACATCCCCCACATCTCCATCTACCAGATCTTCATCATGTAATGCTAGCCAGAGACTCCCGCTCAGCTATCAGCCTATCACATCGCTATTGGAGGGAGTCTCTGGCTCTAATAACTCTTTAGCTACACTCGCCTTTTTCTTTCTTTATTTATTTTTTTGAATATAGCTCCCTTTCCTATTACTGATAATATGGGATCCCTCCCCTTTTTGGTAATGGGAGGAGCCCTTTTTCAGCAATAGGGAGTTATCCTTTGATCTAAGAAAAAGTTCGAGACCTATCCGATTTGCTTCCCGTATCACATCCTATGCTATACTCTATCATAGCTCTTTTCAAGAGCTTCTTATCATAATCATAGACAGAATCCATATGCAAGGAAAGGGTTCCGTTCACGACATTTCTTTGACTCAATTGACGACCTTCAATAAGCCTAGTTTCGGATGGGAAAAAGGGAAAGAGAGCAGGGGTTATGCGAAAGTCAATCCTTCAGAAAACTAAAAGATCTATCAAAATAGACAATAAAAAAAGGGTGAACTCCACATGAGCATTGCCCATCTCTCTCGCTTTCCACTTGAATAGGATAGGGCATGAGTTCATAGGCCTAGCTTGGATACTAGACGGTACAACTCTTTCATTGAGAGTTGCTACTATCCTATAAGCTTGATGTATGGCAATACCACTTACTTAGCGAGTGTTTTTATTTGTATGGATCTTTGTTCTCTTTATTATTATATAGTGTTGTGAAACTATATATTTTTCGATATTTATTGTATTGTAGAATTTTGTTCTGCGATATCTTGTGATTTGCAGGAGCTATTCGTCGCCCGCTCTTGATTTGACCCTCCACGCGAAGGGAAATTCTAAACCCGCTTTGCCTAAATAAATATTTGCACTGCCTAAAATTCATTGTGTGATTTAATCCTTTATTGTTGTGTTTTGACATCCATCGGATCTTGGATGTGGGTCACACAGTACTCAAGGATATTAAAATCGTCTCCTTGCTATTCACATTAAAATTGCTGTTAATTGCGCACCCACATAGTCTACCCTGCATCAGTTCCCCTCCACCCCTCCCTTACCCCTGCCTCATGTCTTCGGGTGTGTCTGCTTTGTCCGTCATCTTGAACCTCATGTGGACAAGCTGACCCCTCATGCTATAAAATATATCTTTGTTGGGTACTCTCACACACAGAAGAGCCATGTGTGTTACACTTCCACTGATAGCAAAATGTTCACATCTATTAATGTGGCCTTTCTCGATGATCACTCATTCTACACCTTGACTCCCACGTCCTAACGCACATATCATCCACACAACACCTCCTCCGATCCCAACACCACCTCCCATGCTCCCCACCCCACCTCCTCATCCTCCTCTCTGTGTACACTCGTCGTCGTCCTCGGTTTGATGCCCTGAGATAGTTTCTCTCCACTGATGACGCTCCATGGCCAGCTCCTCCGACTATTACACCTACCCAAGGTGTTGCCCACTCTATAACTTACTCTCATTATGTTTCATTTTACCGCCATCTCCTGACCATCAGGTTTGCAGCTTCCTTGTCGTCTATCTCCACCCTCTCTTTTATGCAGGAAACTCATTAGCATCAGTGGTGGCAATCCGTGATTGATGACCAAATGGCTTCCCTCTGAGCTAATTGGACATCGGTCCTTGTCTTCCTTCCTTATGGCCAATCCCATGTGGTATGTAAATGAATCTTCACTTTCAAGCACTATCTTGATGGAACAATTGAGCGTCTCAAAGCTCGTCCCGTGCCTTGTAGTTTCACTCAACAATATGGTCTCGACTACAAAGAGACGTTCTCTCTGGTCACTAAGTTGAATACGATTCTGGTACTGATCTCCTTGGTCGTCCATCATCATTGACAGGTTGAATCAGCTTGATATCAAGAATGTCTTTCTTAACTGTGATTTAGCGGAGACTGTCTATATGCAGCAACCTCCTGGTTATGGAACCATGAAGGTGTCTCTTATATGCCACCATAAGAAATCTATCTATGGCCTCAAGCAGTCCCATTGAGCTTGGTTTGACAAGTTCAGTTAGATTAATCGTGATTTTGGATTCACTTAGAGCTCGACAGACATCTCCTTATTTACTTGTCTCCGCCCTACCGACACTGTCATTTTTCTTGTGTGTGTTGATGATATTCTCACATTGGGTGATGAATGATATCTCTCTGATCAAGAAGCACTTGACCTCACACTTTCAGACCAAAGTTTTGGGCCGCCTCTAATACTTCGTGGGTATTGAGGCAGCCCGTCGGTTTGATGGACTTGTTCCGTCTCAATGGAAGTACTGTCTCGATCTTCTTCACGATGCATGTTACTCTGGTTGCAAGCCAACCGACACACCAATGGATGTCAACCACAAGCTCTGTGCTCACGCGCCTGACTCTGATTTGCTTCTCCGCAATTTGGAGTATTATCATTGCCTTGTTGGAAATCTTATTTATCTGACTGTCACGCGACCCGATATCTCATTTGTTGTTGGTGTAGTCAGCGGCTTCATTCATGCTCCTCGAATATCCCACCTTCAAGGTGTCGAGTGAATCCTATAGTATCTGAAAAATGTTCCTGGATAAGGACTTCTGTATAATCCCTCCTCTTCCCTATCATAATTATCTATTCTGATGCAGACTATGATGTCTTCCTCAATGATCATCGGTCTACGAGTGGCCATTGCACACAGTTTGGAAGATACTTAGTCACATGACGGAGCAAGAAGTAGACGGTGATGGTATGTTCCTCTGCAGAGACTGAGTATCATTCGATGTCGTCTGCTATGTCGGAACTTATGTGGTTGGAAAGTATTCTTATTGATATTGGTTTCACGCTCCCCTCTCTGGTCTTCCTTTACTGCTACAATAGTCAATTTTTCATTCATATCGCCGAGAATCCAATCTTTTATGAATGCACAAGTATGTAACATTCAATTGTCATTTCATCTAAAAAAATGTTCAATTTCACAAATTTGATCTGCGACATATACATGCTGCATAACAATTTTTTTGTATTCTCAGCAAGGCCCTACTACCCCCCCTATATCGACAATTCGTCTTCAAGCTTGGCGCCAACAATTATTATGCTCCAGCTTGCAGGAGGGTGTAGAATCACTAGGAATAAACCCAATGTAATGATCCACTTCTTGGCCTATTAATAGATTCCTCTCATATATAGATTAGTCTTACATCTTTGTTTGGAGTTAAGATATCATTCTTCCCTCATACATACATATATATATGTATATGTGTGTGTATATATATATATACATATATATATACAAGTGACAGGCACGGGCCTTCGGCCCTGGAGGCATTCGGCGGGGGTGCGACAATCGGCGGGGTGCGACAATCGGCGGGGTGCGACATTTGGCGGGGTGCGACATTCGGCGGGGTGCGACATTCGTCGGGATGCGACATTCGCCGGTGGTGCGATATTTGTCGTGGGGACGACATTTGTCGTGGACGGCGACATTTGTCGTGAGCGGCGACATTTGTCGTATGCGACAATATTTGTCGTGGACAGTACCCGCCCCTATGGCCTCGCGCTACAGTACCCGACCGACGACAGCGGGGGCCCGCTCCCGGCGGGCTCGGCCCGCTCCCGGCGGGCTCCGCCCGCTCCCGGCGGGCTCCGCCCGCTCCCGGCGGGCTCCGCCCGACCCGCAACATATATATATGAGTACTCAAAATGACCGTAAAAAAAATATAAATCAAGAATACAATTTTTATTTTGTAAAACAAATTATATTTTAACGTTAAAACATTAATTTTTCTCTTGTAATTCTTAGCTATAGTCTATAGGTTTAGGGTATCTAGTGTTTTTATGTTTTGTATTTTAATATTGTAAAGTTGTGTAATTACCTAAAAGGATATTGACTTTATAATATACTAATATAAAGTTTGGTATAATTGTGTAATTATGAATACAACTATAAGGGCAATATAGGAACATCAAACAATGTTTCACCAAAGAGTAGTTTTCGTATATTAGTAGAGATATATTTATATATGTACACACACACTTGTAATGTAGATGCATGCATGAAAAATATTTGAGCTTCAAATTTCACTTTCTCTACATCTTCATTTAATTTTTTTTCATCCTAGCTTTGGAGGTAGGGGTGACGGAGAGAGAAAATAAGGGAGAGTAGTAGAGCATGGGAAGGTGGGAGCTATAGAGCTGAGAGAAAGATAAGGGTAGGGAGCTTTAAAAAAACTTCACGCTGCTTTGTTTTTTCATTGCTTCTTTTAAAACTTTTTCTATCCTAGCTTTGGTGGGAGATCATGTGAAGGAGGGAGCTATAGAACTGAGGGAAAGATGGTGTAGGGTGCTTATTGATGGGAGCTATTTATCATTATTCATTAAGTGTAAAGTGGTCCATTGTAAACTTAATATGATACTTTATTCTTAATCTTGTAATATGTGAATTCATTTTGGTTATTCAACCTGTTCTAGGTATGTGGAAAGGTCTGTGGAGCTGCAGCTGTTCAGGGAAATGACACGATATTTCTTGGTAATATTGATAAGAAATGGAAGAAAGAAGATGTAAGTCACCTTTTATTCTGGCATTTGGCTTCTTTAAAATTGGTTTCTTCTCATGTATTCTTTTTTGTGGTTCTCTGGTGTGCAGTTAATCAAGCTCTTGACAGAACTTGAAATTGAGAATATTGACACAGTTACTGTAATGATGGACCCTAACAAAACCGACTCTAATCGTGGCTTTGCTTTCATAGAACTCGAAACTAATAGAGATGCACAACGTGCTTACAAGAAGCTTCAGAAAAAAGATGTCCTTGGGAAGGGTAGAAATATCAAAGTTGCATGGGCTGATTCCTTCAATATTCCTGATGAAGAGGAAATGCAAAAGGTCTCCGTCTCTGTTATTCTGTTCTCATATCCTCCCCACGGTTCTCTTTCTCTGCTATTTTATAACTCTGGCGTGTTTTTTCTAGCTTGCATCTGGTATCTATTTTGATGTATTTTACCTCCTAATTAGTGAGAAATTAGATAAAATAGTTTGTTGATTAAATAATTCTCACACATTAATGGTTATCATGTATTTGATAGTTTTATGATTTTCTAGATGTTCTTTGGTAAACTTAATTTTTTCCCTTTCTGCTCCTGGAATGTTTAACGTGGTTAACATTCTTTGCACATTTTGGAACTTATTGTTTTGTTTGTATAAAAATCATTTGCAAAACATATTTATATTAGTTTTGAAGATTAATAATGGTTTATATTTTCTGTATACTCCATAATGATTTCTTGATACATTATTTAGTATGTCATTTCCTCTCAGTGATATTGTGCTTCTCTTTCTCTAGGTAAAATCAGTATATGCTGAAGGAGTCCCAGATTCTTGGGATGAAGATAAGCTTATGGAGTCCTTCAAAAAGTTTGGAGAGATAGAGGGAATTGTGCTAGGAAAAAACATAAAATCAGCAAAGCGAAGAGACATTGCATTCATCAACTATAAGACTCGAAAAGCCGCTATTTCATGCATCAAGTCTTTCAGTAGCGAGGAATTGACTGACAATGGTTCAAAGGTTGCTTATTCCATTATAGAGTGCCCAGTTATTCCTTAATTTTGTGTCCATTGTTGACCAAGATGATTAAAGCTTTTTTATTTTACCCAGGTAAATTTAACAGTAGCACTTGCAAAACGTATACAGAAAGTCAATCAAAATAAAGGAGGGCAGAAATCTACCATTAGTAACCCCTTAAAGGAAAAACTTACGCCTGTTCAACGTGAGTAGATCATGCTGCATTTTTATTTGGCTTTTATAGCAGTCATCAGGATGCTTGATCTACTTGAACTGAATTTTGTGTAACATTATATTTTTTGATGCTTCTTCCATGTTCTCAAAGTTGCTGCTTCTCTTTTTGTTCATTAGCAGCGAAGGGAATATTACTCGGTATTAAAATTATTGACGTGCTAGGGCCTTTATACCGCTTCTTTCCACTCATCTCAAATTGTGGCTAGGATGGTCAAGGCTTTCCCTAAATAAAAGGATGGTCAAGGCTTTCCCTAAATAAAGTGTACTTTCCTTAAATAAAGTCTATATTGGTTTAAAATATTATGTTGCATATCAGATAAAAGTTAGATTTGGTTTCTTAGATTTTTTTTTTCATTTTAACATATTGAGGCGGTAGGGGCTTAAGGCTCTCAGAGTAGGTGAACCTGTAGCCCAAGACTGTATGTTGAATGAGTGCATATCTTTGCGTTTATTCAATCAAGCAACTCCTCAGTCCTTAATCTTGACACACTTGCTTTTCTTAGAGGAGCTAAGTTGTCATGTTTTCTACTTTTTTTCAGCCAGTTCTCAGGTTTTTCGATTATATGTTATGAAAATTAAAGGTGTTGTAAATGATATCTGGCCTCGGTGGGTAAAATTTTGAGATTAGGAGACGAGAATGATGTGCACTCAAGAACAAATCACAGTAAAATAGATAACAAACGGGACACAAATTCGAGAGACATGCTCCCGTCAAACTCTTGAGGGTTGATTCCCCTAACGAGTATATCTACAAAATGAGAGAACAAACAAGACTTCCAATTCCCCGACACCATCCTAAGCTAGTCCTTTTCTGCACAAGGGATGTGCAAAAGATGGTGAATCACTCCTAACAACATCGGCCTCTTTGTGTCGCTCTCCCAACTGTCCTCCACGGTCACTACAAATTTCTCAACGGGGACATTTTCACCCTCAGTGTTGGGCTCATCCTTCCATTCAATCAAGAAATTTCTAGTGGGGCACTGCGAGTCAATTTGTCCCCTACCAGAGCATCTGTAGCACTGGACACCATATGGCGTGGAAGCTGCATGAAAATCGCTTTGCCGAGTAATGTCATCTTCGGTTGTGCCCGCTCCACGTGTGGCTCTTGATAGTCATCATAATGATCTTCATGATCGTAATCATATCTTGTTGGAGGAGCACGTTCTCTACAAGCCTATGGAGGGGGAGGATGAGGTTCATTGGGAGGGAGGTGGTGTCTCAGAGGGGTTGAGCCATCTCAATACTCTTAAGCCTGCTCAAGATTCCTTCTCATGGAGGGGCGGGATCCTGGCGTGGCAGATCTCTCACACTTCTCTTGGGGGGGGGATCACAATGATCATCCAGGAGGTTGTCATAACCTGAGGGTGTCTCTCTCGCTCGGGGTGTAGCCTAACCTTAAGGTGTTTCTAATCGGTCAACTCTAGCGCTAACCCTAGCTATGTCATCTCAAATGATGTCAAACTAGGTATGTTCAGAGCGATCAAGTACAAGTCTTTGGAACTCGACAGATTCATGTCCAAATTCGTATTGATAGCTTGGTTTTGTGAGGTTTGGGTCAGACATAGATGATTGGAAAAACTTACCACTATGTAGTATATAATGTGGCCCAACCTTGGGCTCTAATAACAATTTGTTTCCGGCTTAGATTGTGAGTGCATATGCTTTAAGATGCAACCCTAAGTGGAATGTAGTGTGACTATCGAAAGCCTTAATGTGGATACAAACGCAATTGAGACAGTCCGATTAAAAAGTAACAATAATTAATCGATTGAAATTTGTTAGAGAGAGAGGAGAAATGACTTGTGTCCTCCTTGGACAAAGTCTAATATATATATTAAAGTCTAATAACATAATACAGCATATAACACTCCCCCTCAAGTTGGGTCGTGGGAACTTCCCAGACCTAACTTGTTACATATAAAGTTCATTCTGACCCCAGTAACTCCTTTCGTGAGAATATCAGCGACTTGGTCTCCAGTCTTCACATGGCTCAAGGAAATAAGACCTTCCTCATACTTCTCTCGTACGAAATGACAGTCAACCTCGATGTGCTTTGTGCGTTCATGAAACACAGGGTTGGTTGCTATCTATATTGCAGCTTGATTATCACACCATAACAGCGATGGGTCATGGACAGGGTATCTGATTTCACAAAGGGTCTGTCTGATCCACATGATTTCAGCAACGGTGTGTGACATAGCCCGATACTCTGCCTCAGCACTAGATCTGGCGACAGTTGTCTGTTTCTTGCTCTTCCAGGAGACAAGGTTTCCTCCCATAAAGATAGTAAATCCTGTGGTAGATTTCCGAGTGGCTAAACAACCTGCCCAGTCGGAGTCACAGTAAGCCTCTATATTGGAATGACCATGATTTTTGTATGATATTCCTAGACCAGGATCCTTCTTGATGTACCTAACAATGCGGAGGACAGAGTCCAATTGAGAGATAGTTGGGGTGGCCATGAACTGGCTGACCTTACTCACAGCACAAGCAATATCAGGACGAGTCATAGTAAGGTAGTTAAGTTTTCCAACAACTCTATGATACTTCTCTGGCGATTCAAAAGATTTGCTCTCGGCATGAAGGCTCTTTTCTCCTGGTTCAAGGGGAGAATCCATAGAGCGGCAGTCAGACATTCCAAGATCAGATAACAGATCGAGGGCATATTTACGTTGAGAAACAAAGATAGAGTCGTCATGATCAGTAACTTCAATCCCTAGGAAGTATCGCAACGACCCCAGATCTTTGGTTTGGAAGTTGGAGTGTAAGAACGCTTTGAGATCGGTTATCCCTTTAGGATCACTTCCTGTGATGACAATATCATCAACGTACACAATTAGGAGCACAGTACCTGCTGAGGAGTTCCGATAAAAGAGAGATGAGTCTTTGATACTCTTGGTAAGGCCGAATTTGGTGACAACAGACCGAAAGCGAGCAAACCACTGGCGCGGGGATTGTTTCAACCCATATAAAGAGGCAAGGAGACGACACACCTTGTTACGCTCCCCCTCAGCAACGAACCCAGGTGGTTGTTCCATATACACTTCTTCCTCCAAGGACCCATGAAGAAACGCATTCTTGATGTCTAACTGATGAAGAGGCCACCGGTGAGTGGCTGCAAGAGAGATCACGATCCGAATAGAGGACATCTTGGCAACAGGAGCAAAAGTTTCCTCATAATCCACGCCATAAGTTTGAGCATAACCTTTGGCAACGAGGCGGGCTTTCAAGCGAGCAAGAGAGCCATCAGCATTGGCTTTAACAGAGTAGATCCATTTGCAACCAATAGCGCGCTTGCCTGGAGGCAAAGACACAAGTTCCCAAGTATTATTCAGTTGAAGTGCTGTCAATTCCTCGTGCATAGCAGCCATCCAGCCAGGATGAGTTTTGGCATCCCCAACCGTTGAGGGAATGGTGTACTGAGCCAACGTCAAGTGAAGTGCGGTATGAGAAGCAGACAACCCCTGATAAGAGCTCACATAGAGGGGTCTATTCTGGCAAGTCCGACTTCCCTTTCGGAGAGCAATGGGACGCTCGGGACTAGCCAGAGGTAGAGTGGCAGGTACTTCAGTTTGGGTCAGGTCCTCACTAACAGGTGCAATCTGAGGAACAGAAGTTGTGCCATCAATGATTGAGGTAGGCTGAGATGGTGGTATTTCAGTTCTGCCAGAAGTGCGACGAGAGTAGACTTGCCCCCAAAGGGGGGACAACATGTCAGTCGGAGAGACGAGGGCAGAATCAGGATGAGGAACAAGCATATCATCAAGAGAGAAATCAGGAGATGAAGTGGGAAGGGGAGAGCTAGTTGTACGATAAGAGTCAGATTCGAGGAAGACAACATCTGAAGAAATGATATATTTGTGAAGTTCCGGAGAATAACAGCGATATCCCTTGGTAGTCCGAGAGTATCCAAGGAAGATACACTTCAAGGAGCGCGGATCAAGTTTAGAAACTGAGGGACGAGCATCCCGAACATAGCAAACACACCCAAAGACCTTGAAGGATAGAGGAGGCCCTGAGTGGTCGGGATAAAGGATGTGATGAGGTGTCTCCCCCTGAAGAATATGAGTAGGGAGATGATTAATGAGATAGGCAGCGGTAAGGACAGCATCTCCCCAAAAGTGTTTAGGAACATGCTTATGATGGAGGATAGCCCGGGTAACCTCAAGAAGGTGGCGATTTTTTCGTTCGGCAACCCCGTTTTGTTGGGGGGTATCAGGGCAACTGGTTTGGTGTATGATACCCTTGTCGGAAAGGAAGCTAGACATGGACTGAGACATGTATTCCCGCCCATTATCGGTACGAAGACATTTCAGACGAACAGAAAATTGAGTGAAAATTTCATTCCACAAATGTTGAAAAATAGATAGTAATTCAGAGCGATTTTTCATTAAGTAAACCCAAGTCATGCGAGAAAAATCATCAATAAAGGTAACATAATATCTGTGTCCTAACAACGTAGGGACAGGACACGGTCCCCAGACATCAGAATGAAGTAAATCAAAAGGTGCAGAAGCACGAACATCTACACGAGGTACATAGCTAACTCTATGGAGTTTAGCAAACAAACACGACTCACAGCTGAGATAGGAAACATTCCCAAACTCAGGATACAAACGACGCATGACCTGCATAGAAGGGTGACCATGACGGTAGTGGAGGTCCAAGAGTTTGGCCGAAGCAGCAGAACAGGCAATGTGGGAAACTTCATCTAGAACATAAACACCACCACGCAGCTTTCCTCTACCAATAATACGGCTCGTCGACTGTTCCTGAAAAATGCAACCAGAAGATGTGAAGATAGCAGTGCAGTTTAAATCACAAGTAAGCTTACTAATAGACAATAGGTTGTAAGCTGATTGAGGAACATGAGCAACCGAGGATAGAGGCATATCCGGTGTCACATTGCAGCTTCCAAAGCCCACAATAGGAACAGTGGATCCATCTGCAACAGTAATGGAAGACCCACAATGGGGATGATATGAGTGCAAGATACCTGAAGAACTAGTCAGGTGGTCAGAAGCTCCAGAATCTGCCAACCACTGAACTGGACGCTGGGAAGTGCAGGCAGGTTGAATAGTCTGGGCCACAGCAGCACTATGAGGAGGAGAAGAAATCGGAAATGCCTGCATGCGACGATACTCCTCCTCAGAGATCTGGACAGTGCGGGGACCCGGGGTTGCCGGTGTCGAGTCGGCAACGTGAGCAGATCGAGGAGAAGAAGACGAGGTTTTGGCCGCCCAGTCTGGCTTCCCATGCACAAGCCAACAAGTATCCTTTGTGTGACCTCGACGTCCGCAATGAGTACAGTGTCGCGTATCAATCTCCCGACCACGTCCAGAACCAGACCGACCGCCTCGGCTATTCCCCCTTCCCCCTCGAGAGGCCAGCGCAATAGACTCGCTGGAGGAAACATGTAGGGCAGCTGGAGAAGAGGCAGAGCCCTCTTTAGTCAGACGATGGTACACACTAGCAGTCTGCAAGGTAGAAGGACTCGCAAGCATTTCGGTTCTTGTTGTTGAGAAGTTTGGATCAAGACCGTTCAGAAGCCAGATGAGAAGCAGATGCTCACGTTGAGCCTGATGTCCTTCCCGAGTAGATGGGATCTCCCAAAGATCCAGGATTTCATCGGCAAGAACCTTCCATTCGGCGAAGTACTCAGTGACAGGACGAGCTCCTTGTCGTAGCTCAGCCATCTTGGGAAAGAGTTCACCAAGACGAGAGAGGTTGTTAGCTTGAGAAAACATCATATGCAGGGTGTCCCACAACTCCTTAGTGCTATCACAATTCTTGCACATTTGCTGAACTGAAGGGTCCATGGAACTCAGAAGGAGCGCAAAGATACGACAATCATCACTGTACCAATCGTCGTATTCGGCACTTCCCACGGCATGAGTAGGAAGTCTAGTAAGGTGGTGAGTTCGTCGGATGCCTGCTAGAGACATAGTAACCCCCTTTTTCCACAACTGAAAGTTGGAGGAGGTAAGGATAGTGGTAGCCAGCCTTGCATTGGAAGGAAAAGTATTGGTAGAATCCCCTGAGGGAACAGGTGTCTGAGTGATGCTTGTAGCCGAGTCCCCCATGGTCTTGGACAAGAACCTTCAATAGACAGCAGGAGACGAGATCGGACACATCAATCAGCAGAAGATCAATAGTTACCGCCTGCTAGAGATCGGCATCAACAAACAGTTGCCGTCCCTGGATGCGTGAGGAGAAGAGATCGGCCGATGATGCGTGAGAAGGAAGAGGGGCTGTCGTTCGGCTGATCGGTAGGCATCAAGCAGCAGCAGTAGGCGACGGCTTCAGCAGTAGGCGACGGCAGCAGCGACGGCTGATCGGCGTCAGCGGTAGGCGACGGCTTCAGGCAGCAGCAGCGACGGCAGGCGGCATCTTCACGGGATGCGCCTCCGTCTAGGTCACGGGAGGGAACAGTGGAGGCGAACGAAGGTGGCGGGCGAGACGAGCGAAGGCGAACGAAGGTGGCGGCGGATGAGGGAGAACGGACGAACGCGGCGGCGGATGCGTGAAAACCCTAGCGGAGCGTCCGTCCCTCTGATACCATGTTAGAGAGAGAGGAGAAATGACTTGTGTCCTCCTTGAGACAAAGTCCTAATATATATATTAAAAATAACAATAATTAATCGATTGAAATTAAATTTATTGAGGAGCACATTTGTTCACAGAAATTGAATTGAATAGTACACATTAATTCACTTGCAATTGAGACGCTAGTATCTCAAGAGTGCAATGGATAAGCCTTGCAGTTGCAGGCCATGTGATTTCACACATAATAATTGCATCTAACAAAATATAGTCCAAGCATACAACAATAGAAAAAATAAGACACCAAGATATAACGTACGCATGGAGGCAGATGCGAAATACAACAATGGCGAAAATCTGTGGATTGTTAGCTTCGACGGGGTGGTGGTTGGCGATGGGGAATTAATGGTGGTCAGGTGTGGCTTAAGGCGGGGAGAGGAGGGATCGGGAGTTATGGTCGGGGTAGAAGTTGGGGTTGGGAGATGGCAGCTTCCAGAAGGAAGATATAGGATGGACGAGTTGTGGAGGGAGTGGTTGTCGGTGGGATGGTTGTGGCAGAGAAGGGGAAGTTTGGTGAGAAAACGTGATGTAGTGTAGCTTGTGTAGGCTACGTGAGTGCGCAACTAACATGCAATTCTAGGTGAAGTGCAGGAGATAGTTTTATAACCCCTGAATATTATATATAGCACATGCAATGTACCGACGGAGAGATCAAACCAAACAAACAATAAATAATTAACTCGCACACATCTAATTTTTGCACAAGCAAAACTATTTTTTTAGGGAAGGCAAGTTTAGTCTTTCCTCCATGTGGAAGGCCAAAGCAAGAATGCACAACGAATTGATCCTGCAAATCAAAATAATATTACAGAGCAAACAATTACTAAATAAGAGATCCAATCAAACATGAAATCACATCACCATATTTTAATATTAAAAACAAAAAGTCCATACAATTATAAAATATTCACTAAGTAGGGGGTGTCGTAGGGTGGAGATCTGATGTCCCGCTGTCGGAACTACTGTCAATGGGGAGGGGATGGAAGATGGGCTGGTTTGAGAGGTATTGAGGGGTGGGTTTCTGGAGGGGAGATTGGGGTTGGGGAAGGTCTTTGCTGAATGGAGTCTGGAGGGGCCGTGAGTTTTGGAGGGATTCTAAATGGTTGACATGAAGAGTGTACAGGGGAGGGCCTGCTGGGTTTAATGGAAGAGGCTACAGGAGAGGTTGATGGGCATTTGTTGGATGAAGGTTTCTAGAGGGATTCATTGGATTTAGTGAAGAGTGATGAGGGTTTTTTTGGGGGGAGCGATTTAATCGCGATTCACTAGAAGGGATTAGGCGTGGGTTTTGGGAAGGGAATATGGGAGTGATAGAGCTGCAACATGAGTTCTTCCAGGATGAAAACTTGGAAGATTTCAAAGTTTGATCGTGAATCTCCTGAGAGAAAAAAACAGTGATTCCATGGGCTGGGGGCGTGGGTTTTATTGGGGAAAACTGATGGTTCTTGTTGGAGATTTGGGAAGTGGTGGGTTGCAGTTAACGGGAGATACAAAGAGGATACAAGGGATTACCTAGTTGTCGTTACCTAGGGTCTCACAGAGTTATCACCGCGTGAGGATCGCCGGATTCCGGGAATGTTTCTTCTTTAAAATCTGCAATGAACCACATGGCAGCCCCCATACTCATATTTATAATAAAAGAACATTAGGGCACCCTGACATCAACGAATATGATTGGCCGAGAGTGTCAGGTACCCGATTACATTAAATAATAACTGAAAATACAAAAGTTATATATGAAAAACATGTAAAGAAAAATCTGGGCGCATCCGCGAAGCCGAATCATCAATCCGGAGATATCATATCTAGTAGGTAGACAATTGGCCCCGAACAACCCAAAACTCGTCCTTTGTTCCGGGTCCGCGTCTCCATTATGCATTAAAGCAGGTGGGGTCGGTAAGGGTTTTTGCGGTTATTGGTTGTAGAGGAGACGAGCTTTGTAGGTTGGGTAGGATGCATCGAGCGGCTGGGGGGTAGGATGCATCGAGCGACGGGGTGGGGATGTGTTGAGTGACTGGTGGGTTGGGGGACCAATGGTTAGACTGTCAGTAGAGAAGAAGGTCGTGGGATGCGTCTATAGGGAGAAATGGGGTTGGGCCTATAGGCGAGGAAGTATCAGATGAGGAAAAGGGAAGGAGAATGGAAACCCTAAGAGTCACACTAAAGGGGGCCTCTCAGAGTCACATTGAGAGGGCCGACAATTTCAGAAATTTGAACCAAAACCTCGATGCTTCGGAGAGGAGCTGCACACATATATATAAGGAAATATGACTAGGGCACTCAAATCGGCCAGCTTGTAATGTCTGAATTAATCAGATGTCAAATATAACTAAAAAAAAGTAAAGTAAATATATGAAACTGACTAGGACCAATCATCTGGACGCATCCCTGGACTCGGATCGTCTGGACAGACAACGGTTCACCACCTCCTATGAGAATAAATGTGCATGGGTCATCGCTCCCCATCAACAAACCTAAAAGAAATCTTAATATATAATAATTAACATAATCAATACAAAGATTTTCAGATGTGGTCTGGTATCTTTCCGAGTGTCGTTGGTTGTGGATTCTTTGTTTTGCAAATTATTGGCGATGCAAAGGGATATGCTTTGGCTTGTGCGTAACAAAAGAAGTCAGTGGCTTTAGAAATGCCAAGAGAAGCTGATTATGCCGCCGAGAAGAGTTCTAAGTAAACAAATCCATTTCCTTAAGTATTAGATGTGTACGATTCTCAATCCAGATCCTTGTGTATGATTCTGTGTTAAGTTTGGGATGATCTGTGAAGTTAAAGGTCTAGTTTTGTGGGCATAAGAAAATCTTGATGTTAAATCCTATCTAGTTTTTTGGGCATAAAAAAACCTTGCTGAGAACAATTGATGCTATAGTGGGCGTGGTAAGACCTTGGTGAGAATATCTGCGATTTGCTCAACAACAGGAACATGTCTTTAGCCCAATTTCTTTAGTTAAATCTTTCCCAAATAAAGTGACAATCAACCTCGATGTACTTAGTACGTTCATGGAGCACAAAATTCTTGACAATATGGATAGCAGCTTGACTATCGCAAAACACAGTGGCCGAAGAGGGGAGTTTGACACTCAGGTCTCTTAGAACGAGGGCTTCTCGAGGGCGAAATGAACAGAGATCAAAGCAGGGATCCTTCGATGTGGTGTATTATTGTTGGTGAAGATGTCGGCTAAAGTTGCCAATGAGGATGTTGACGATGGATGCATCCCCTACTCCTGCTCTGGAAGCCGTCAAGGGTTGCGCCTCTTGCACTGGACGCCGACGACGGCGTTAAGTGCTATACGAGAGCATATGTCACTTTAGTGTGCCCCTTGCGCTGGACGCCGATGAGGGTGACAAAGTGCTAGACGAGAGTGTATGTCATCTTCGTGAACAACTTGTAGTTACCAACTGCAAACAACGACCTAGATCCGCTCTTTTTTACCTGTAGCTTGCTCTATTTTGTCCCAAAATCACTCGAATGGCCTGGAAACACTAAATGGAGTAAGGATGACTCTGATACTAAGTTGTTACCGGCCTACTCGTAACATCGTCGGGATCTTGTCAGAGATGGTGATGGAGGCGGAGATACAAGGGAGTTGAGCTCAACCTATAGGGAATGCAGGGAGGAAAAGGGGAGATTTGCTCAACCCTGACCTTAGAATGGGGAAGAAGAGAAAAAGGCTAGAAGGAGAGGAAGAGAACTTTTCATAATTTCATTAATAATAATTCATGGCCCAAGGGGTCCTTTAAATAAAGATGACATAACTTCGACAAATTACCAAAACACCCTACATGAAATGGAAGACCTGGAAATCATAAATTAACAATAATTAACAAGTAGCGAGTATTATTGTGGGCCCATAACAGACAAGTGCATGAACACCTACCTTCGCGAAGAACGCAAAAAAGATCTTCTGGCATAATAGAAAAAAAGTTATGAAGTTATTGGACTGAGGAAGACTATTAGTAGAAAATAAATTGAAATGAGAATCAAGGACAGAGATATCAATAAATTGCGGGTTAGACCGTAACACTATCTTACAAGATTTCTTTGGTAGTCTTGACTCTTCTCCTAGTTCATTTTTTTTATCTTTTACCAAAGATATTTGGAGATACATCCTATATCCATCCCTATATCCTCATCAGGAGAAATATGATCACCAATAAACAATTATTTCTCTCCTTGGAGTTTCCCTTCCATTCCCTTGTCTACACGTGGTTCCCTTGAAACTTGAAACATTAGGAGAAAGGGAAAAAGTAATGTTGTTTGTTTATACCAAAAAAATTTGGTTAGATCACACAACATTTGATCACAAAGTATGCATCTCATTCATACTGATACGGTGTGGCGACTTACCATATACGACGTGCCCAGATTGACGATCCGACTCTGTGGATGCGTACGAATTCGCGTTGCGAATCAATTTCATATATAACATTGTATTTTTTGGTTATTATTTCATGTAATTTTGGCCCCGAGACTAACGACCAATCATAGTCGTTGATTCTGAGCGCCCTAATTTCAGATTATTATATATATATATATGATGTTTAGGGTTGCCATCATCTTCATTGTTGAATGTGTGGAGAGCTTCTTCCTTCATTCCAGTGATCTCCTCTGCAGTGCCGACCCCGTGGAACCTCTTGGTGACGACTTCTTGGGTAAGGTCTTTGTATCTCCGTATTTTTCCTCCTTCCCCACCCTCCATCTTTCCTATTTTTGTTGTCTAGCCACCAATCCCCTCAAGAAAACCCTCCCGACAGGAAATATTTTGTGCTGCCCAGCCTTGCTAGCCCACCAAACCCTTCCAGCCTCCCTCTCCTCAAACCACCTACCCCCACCTCTCAGCCGCACCACCCCCACCAGGCCACTGCCCCAACCTCAGCCCCAGAACAACCGGTCGCCCCCTATTTCCCCTTCCTGATCAGTCGCCCCCCCCTCCATTTCCCACTGCCCAGCCTCTGCCCAGAAGCTCCCCCCCCCATTCCTCTTTCCAGATCCGCATGCCACCCTCCTCCCCCTTGCTGTCACCGCCTCCACCAATAGAGATACCACACACAACCTCCCTTCCCCCACCAGAAAACACATATATGGGCACTCCAGCCCAGATCCAGTCGTCTCCTCCTCCGATCCAGCCCTCCCACTCCCCCACCGACTTGCCCCTTACCCGATCACCTCCCCCCTCACCACCGGAGACCCCCTTTTAACCCTCCAACGTTCAGATCTACTATTATTACAACAACCCTAATAGTCTTATTGTGTTTTGTATTGGTTTTTGGGTTGTAAGACATTGACACAGTTTGCTTATTACATGTTAGTTTGGATTTTCAATTCATTTTAGTATTTTGCTCCTGGATAAATCTCTAACTGCAGGAACGACCGATTTGCCACGCTTTGGCCCTCCACGGGGAGGAAGCCTAAGCTTGTTTGCCCTAATAAATTATTTTGCCTTGCTGTGAATTATTTGTCTGGGGATGTTATTATTTATTATCTAATTGTGATATATCCGTCGGTTTTTCATAGCATGTAAGGGTTAGGTCACCGTTTATCCCATGTGTTCAAAACACTTTTAGAATTTATTGCCAAACATCCATATGTATGAATCCATTGACAAACCATATTGAAAAACAAAAACACATTAGCTGATGAATTAGCAACCTTGAAAAAGAACGATGTATGGGCCTTTGATGGAACCACTAAATGTTATGTCTTGTTGAGTACAAATGGATTTTACAATGAAGCATAAATTTTATGGTACTATAGAAAGATATAAAGCTCACCTTGCTGCTAAAGATATTTCCCAAACATGTGTGATTGTGTTACGTGCCTCTTTCAGTGGTTGCCGGAGGGGCAACGGGTGAATGATACAAAGGGGGTTAACCCTTAGAAGTGGTGGAGGGGATGAGAGAGTGGGCCGAAACCCTAGAAGGGAGATGAGGAAGGAGAAGAGCTTGGGATGAGAAAGCAACTTAATATTTCTTCTTGCATATCAATACATGACCCCAAGGGCCCTATAAATATAGGAGCCGATGGCATAACTGTAAATAACATGAACTTTAAACAAATAGTAAAATACTTAGACGCTACGACTAATATGACTCAAGCCAACACGACTCGACTCAACATGACTCAACTCAACATAATAATAATAATAATAATAATACAAGATATGTGGATGGAGGATCCGTAATAGATTGATTATACAAAGACTTCCACTTCGGTTGCAAAACTAAATTCATTTAGAGTACTACTTTACTTTGTTTAATTTGATTTGCCTCTTCTTCAAATGGATGTGAAAAACTGAAAAGGTATTCTTAAGTGGTAGCTTAAAGGAAGAAATATGTATTGATATACCTCCAAGGTTTGAAGAAATGAAAAACAAGACATGATGGCTCAAGTATGCAAATTACAAAATCTCTCTATAGCTGTAAGTAGTCAACAAGAGCATAGTTTGTTTGCTTCCCAAAACAATTAAACGACATGGATATTTACATGGGTAGACCTATTACACAACATATTTTTCAAATGAAATAAAAAGTAAAAAAGACAAGCTAATTGTGTATGTTAATTATATCTTCACGATAGGTGATGGTTTAGGAGATATTGAGGAAATAAAGAAAACTTATACGAAGAGAATTTGATACCAAAGATACTGACTTGTTGATATTTTTGGGAATTGCCAAAATTAATATAGATATCCTTATCTAGGATATAAACATACTAGTGATCTATTATAAGAAAGTGAAAAGGTTAGCTGCAAACATGCAGGTAGACTTGATAAAAATAAAATTTCAGAAAAATGTAAGTGGGGAGTCTGTAGGGGCGATACCTAAGGATTGTATGGAAGCTTATTTATCTATCCCATATAAGAACTGATACCATTTGCAATGAGCATGGTGAGCCAAGATATGCATAATCCTCATGGTGCTCATCTAAATAATGTGTATCCAATTCTTAAATATCTGAATTCTACTCTGTGAAAGATTCTTCTTTGGTTAGACTGAAAATAAAAGTGTGGAGGTATCCGCATCATGCTGATTCGGATGGTTCAATTGATGGTAGAAGATATGTTACAGGATATTGTACATGATTTTGATGCAAATGTGTTAAATAGAGATGCAAGGAATAATTAATTGGAGCTTGAATAATTAATTGGAGCTGAATTCATAGTTCTTGCCTATGACACAGGAACGATCCGATCCGATCCGGTGGAGCTTATTGCAAAAAAATGGGAAGAAAATGAACAATTCGGCCGAACAAGCTTTTGAACCAGGCTGGTAGAATCCTCCTACTGTAATAAGTTCTTCAAAGCAATACTATTCACCTAAGGGCTACCAATTCTATTCATAGAACAGTCTTTAAAATATGGAAAGAATCTTAATTTCTAATTTCATTCTTTCAAAGAAATTGCAAAGCCTATAATCCAGGATGGTGCTGGCATTAAGAGAAGCAGTTTAATTAGTGATTGTTTCAGATTGAAAGCTGTATGGGAAATTATGAAAACAACATCTAAATGCTCGAGATTCATCAAAACCAATTACAAACTTCATAGCCAATAATTCTTAGCATTCAGCATTCAACAGATACTAGTCCCTGGCACTAGAACCTCAAGTTCATGGAGAAATTTCTGAGTTTTACACACTAGCATGTTTCTGAAATTTGACAACTGGTCCCCTCATCTACCTGTGTCCAACTATGTCAAGCCTGATTCTATCTTCAATCCTATGTTAAAGCTGTGTGAGGCTATTAAGTTGAATGATTTCTCGATTCCCCGAGTGCAGCAACTGATTTCCCAATTCCCGCATTTGGAGGATTGCTGATGGTAATTTCTTCATATATTCTTGTTAGGATGCTCAGTTTAGCAGCCATGAAAATGTGGAATGGAGCAATTAGATTGGGTGCTCTATCATCCCACCAAATTGTCTCATCATGCTTGGAAAGTTCTTCTAAATGGGACCGCCCTACGCAGACCAAATGCTACTTCTGTCTCACCAATCCGTACTCTGAGGACAGTCAACACATTTTTAATTATAGTGTGTTGGCTGTTTCTATTTTGAACCATTTTGAAAGCTCCCTAAATATTTGGCTTTAAGAGAAATCTGAGCTACTTCAATAGACTTGAAAGATGGAACAAGGCGTCCAGCTCCGATGGTAGATGTTAGCATATACTGTTTTTTAAGGGTATCCCTATTGTGATTACTTGGCATATTTGAACTGATGTCTATAGAATTTATGAAACAAATATATCAACATTGACCGTGTCATCACCCGCATTCAAAATGATATGTTCAGTATCACCAGCTCTGTGAATTTTATTGCTCCCGCCAACACTGATGACATACATAATTAGATTGCTTAATTTGAAATCCCAATGTTGGTCTCCAGTTTTACTTTCACTGATGGTACTTCTAAGGAGAAATAGTAGAAAGTAAGAGGAGAAATACTTAAGAGTAATTTATTCTTCCACATAAGGGGGGAATATATAAAAGATACAAAAAACTTGACTCATAATGCGGGACTAAACCCACTCACACATAAATAAAATAATATTAGTTATCTTAACTCGCCCCCTCAAGCTGGAGGGGAAACCTCAAGTTTGACAACATCAAAGGAAAGGCTAAATGTGGTAGGCAAAGGTGGGACAAGACGGGTGACCGGGGATATTCCCACACAGTACACCCACGGGAAAGAAACCACACACACGAATCCACGAGACCGCGGGGATAACACCACACACGCACGGTTCTACGAGACCGCGAGGATAACACCACACACATGAATCTACGAGACTGCGGGAATAACACCTCACTCACAGATCTACATGACCGCGGGGATAAGAGAGAAAGGGGAAGAACAACCACCAAATACCACCTACCAATCATCAAAGAAAAACTTGGGGAGACACAAATGTACAACCCCGTATTCGCGGATTGGGGTCCCCAAGAAGACGCAAGGCTTGCTACGCAGTTTTAATCTTTTTGAGGGTTTTGCACTTTTGGGGGCCAATTTATGGTTAATCTGCATATTATACTAGTAGGGGGAGGAAAAATTTGTCTAGCTGGCTAGTGCCTGGAGTACTCTCCCTGCTGGAGTACTCTCCCTACTAGAGTACTCTCCTTGCTTTGAGTACTCGCCCCTGGAGTACTCCCCTGGAGTACTCGCCCCTGGAGTACTCGCCCCTTGGAGTACTCACCCCTGGAGTACTCACCCATGGAGTACTCTCCCCTGGAGTGCTCTCCCCTGGAGTGCTCTCCCCTGGAGTACTCACCCCTGGAGTACTCACCCCTGGAGTACTCACCTTGGAGTACTCTCCCTGCTAGAGTACTCGCCTTACTGGAGTACTCTCCTTGCTTGGAGTACTCGCCCCTCGAGTACTCGCCCCTGGAGTACTCGCCCCTGGAGTCTCGCCCCTTGGAGTACTCACCCCTGGAGTGCTCAACCATGGAGTACTCACCCCTGGAGTGCTCGCCCCTGGAGTACTCACCCCTGGAGTACTCGCCCCTGGAGTACTCTCCCCTGGAGTACTCGCCCTTGGAGTACTCTCCCCTGGAGTACTCGCCCCTGGAGTACTCGCCCCTGGATTACTCGCCCCTGGAGTACTCCCCCCTGGAGTACTCGCCCCTGGAGTACTCGCCCCTGGGAGTACTCGTCCCTGGGAGTACTCGCCCCTGGAGTACTCGCCCCTGGAGTACTCGCCCCTGGAGTACTCGCCCCTGGAGTACTCTCCCCTGGAGTACTCGCCCCTGGAGTACTCGCCCCTGGAGTACTCGTCCGGCTGGAGTTCTCGCCCGGCTTGAGGGTCTCGCCCGGCTTGAGGGTCTGCCTTTTTTACCCCTGGTGGGCTGCGAATAGCTGTTCAAAACAGCTGAGTTTGGTTGTTGGCAGACCAGCCCAGGGTATTTCAGTAATTTTAGAGCAGCAATATTGCACTATTTGCAGGCCGTTCCCAAAAAATTATAAATAGACCCTTAGGGATGCCTTGGAGAGCAAGAGTTCTTGACTAATTCATCTTCTTCCTTCATCCTCCAAGGCACCTAGCTCAGCATTGGCTAGGAAGGGGGAGATCTCAAAGGTCTTCCAGGTGTGAGGTGGGACCTCCACGCTAGAGCCAAGGGTCAGTTCCCAAATTCAAGTCTCTCGCCAAGGGACAACTTGGGAGAAGTAGGTGTGAGCCGCCCCCTAGGTCCAAACTTTAGGTGGAACCGAATTTCGTTTTTATCATTTTTTGTGCGGTGAGCGTGGGTCGCGGCTCATACAGAAGTTCTTGAGCAAGTTCTATGGCGGGAGATCATGGAGGAGGTGACGACCTCGACGAGCTCTCCAACCCGTCACCCTTCGTAGGGAAAGAAGAGTTCATGACGTCCATCCAAGGCATCTTGGAGATGTTGCGAAGTATTGCTCCTCGAGGTAACTGATCCCACCCCTCAGGACTTGGCTCTCAGGAGTCTCGGCGAGACTGCTCCCAGGGGTCTCTGCGAAACAGCCTCCAGGGGTTTAGGCGAGATGACCCCAGGAGGGGGAGAAGAAAGTGCACCGGGAGTACGGCCCGGGAAGGAAAGGATGGGAGAGGGGGTCGAGCGAGACCTCACCGGCCGGGAGTTATTCCCCAGCCCGGCGAGTACTAGCCTCCCAGGCGAGCAGGTCGCGCGAGTAGAGCACACGAGACCGCCGAGTAGGGGGTCTCCCTTCAACGAGCTAATTGTCTCAGCTCCCGTTCCCGAGGGGTTCAGGGAACCTGACATGACCTACTACACCGGGAAGGACGACCCCGTCCAGCACCTGCAGTGGTTCGAAGACACGATCTCTATTAGGCCGATGTCGGATGCATTCAAGTGTCGCCTCTTCGCGATCACATTGAAAGACAAGACAAGGGAATGGTTCCATCAACTCCCAGCGAGATCGATCTACGGGTTCGAGGACTTGAGTCGGAGCTTTCAGCTTCGCTTCTCCACCTCTAAGAAGAAGAAGAAGAGTCCTGAGTCCATTTTCCTAATAAGATAGAGGGAGGTGGATTCGTTGGCCCAATATGTGGACAGGTTTCAAGAAGAGATCCTGGACATCCAGGAGATGTCGTGGTATGCCCTCCAGATGCCTTTTACAGTGGGGTTGCCTGAGGGGTTCTTCAAGATGAGTCTGACCCGAAAGACCCCCTTATCCTTCGAGGAGCTGATGGAAAGAGTGGCAGAGGAGATGGCAACTGAGGCGGCCAACCCGACATTTATCAAGAAAGTTGGATAGGTTAACAGAGGCAGAGTCAAAGGAGCAAGGTGGCTCGAGGCATCAGGAGGGGAGAAGGAGAGAGGTACAGAGAGCTCAGGGGTTCCAGGGACCTCAAGAAGGTCCGGAGCCAGGTTGGAGGCAACAGGGAGGACCCGTTCAGGGTCCAGGAAGAGGTCTCGTCCAGGGTGGGGGGAACTTCAATGGAGGCCAAGGGAGGTTCAACTTCCAGAGGCAAGCCCCTAGGCAGCTCCTACCCCCACCGCAACAAGTTATGGCGATAAGAAGAGGGGGAAGAGGTAACGGGAGAAATCACTCAGCCCGTCGGAGAAGGGAAGGAAGAGTGTTGCCATACTGTGACTTCCACAAGGTAGAGGGTCACACCACAGTTACCTGCTCCGAGTTCCTGAAAGTGAGAGAAGCCAGAGCTTCAGCACAGCAGCAGCCGCCGGTGCGGATTGAAGAAGTTCTACCCAGAGTGGGGGGAGAAGACGTATGTGAGGACAGGGTCGATGTAGGAGTCCGAGGAGGTATAGGAGTGATCCACGGTGGAGTGGGGATCGAGGCCACTCGAAAGGCAAGCTTCCATGTCATGTACCGTCGGAGCGTCGCTTCAACATCCCAGTCCCAACCCCCGAGAGGATCTCCTCATCCAGGCTCTCACTAGCTGGATGGGTCGAATGTGCCTCGGGGAGAGCAAGTCCCAACCCCCGAGTGGATCTCCTCACCCAGGCTCTCACTAACTTGATGGGTCGAATGTGCCTCGGGGAGAGCAAGTCCCAACCCCCGAGAGGATCTCCTCACCCAGGCTCTCTCTCACTAGCTGGTTGGGTTGAATGTGCCTCGGTGGAGAGAAGGTTCCAAACCCCTAGGGGATCTTGTCACCCAGGCTCCCATTAGCTGATATGACAGGTTGACCCTTCAGGGAGGTTAAGTGAATTTTACCCGGAGGGGATCTTGTCACCCAGGCACCCATCAGCTGACATGACAGGTTGACCCTTCAGGGAGGTTAAGTGAATTCTACCCAGAGGGGATCTCGTCACCCAGGCTCCCATTAGCTGGCATGACAGGTTGACCCTTCAGGGAGGTTAAATGAGTTCTACCCGAAGGTGGTCTCGCCACCCAGACTCCGGTTAGCTGGCATGACAGGTTGACCCCTCGGAGAGGCCGAGTATTTTTGGTTCCAAGGATGCTACACTCAGCGAATACGTTGGGTTGGATGTTTCTTTCCAAGCGTGGAACTCGCTCGAAAAGAGCGGGAATTGTGTACAACCCCGTATTCGCTGATTGGGGTCCTCAAGAAGGCGCAAGGCTTGCTACGCAGTTTTAAGCTTTTTGAGGGTTTTGCACTCTTGGGGAGCCAATTTATGGTTAATCTGTATAATATACTAGTAGGGGGAGGAAAAATTTGCCTAGCTGGCTAGTGCCTGGAGTACTCTCCCTGCTGGAGTACTCTCCATACTGGAGTACTCTCCTTGCTTGGAGTACTCGCCCCTGGAGTGCTCGCCCCTGGATTACTCGCCCCTGGAGTGCTCGCCCCTGGATTACTCGCCCCTAGAGTGCTCGCCCCTGGAGTACTCGCCCCTGGAGTACTCGCCCCTGGAGTACTCGCTCCTAGAGTACTCGCCCCTGGAGTACTCGCCCCTGGGAATACTCGCCCGTGGGAGTACTCGCCCCTGGAGTACTCGCCCCTGGAGTACTCTCCCCTGGAGTACTCGCCCCTGGAGTACTCGCCCGGCTTGAGGGTCTCGCCCGGCTTGAGGGTCTGCCTTTTTTACCCCTGGTGGGCTGCGAATAGCTGTTCAAAACAGCGGAGTTTGACTGTTGGCAGACCAGCTCAGGGTATTTTAGTAATTTTTGAGCAACAGTATTGCGCTATTTGCAGGCCGTTCCCAAAAAACTATAAATAGACCCTTAGGAGTGCCTTGGAGAGCAAGAGTTCTTGACCACTTCATCTTCTTCCTTCATCCTCCAAGACACCTAGCTCAGCATTGGCTAGGGAGGGGGAGATCTCAAAGGTCTTCCGGGTGTGAGGTGGGACCTCCACGCTAGAGCCAATGGTCAGTTCCCAAATTCAAGTCTCTCGCCAGGGGACAACTTGGGAGAAGTAGGTGTGAGCCTCCCCCTAGGTCTGAACTCTAGGTGGAACCGAATTTTGGTTTCAATAATAAACAACACACGACATATGCCTAGAGGCCGTGTGGAACTACGACGAACAACGGGAAAGATCATCCGGGTCTCCCTCATCCCAAACACTCCCCCTCACGTTGAACTCACGTGCATATAGGCAAAAAAACACTAAGACACTGAAGGGGACACACACAAAAACTTCAAAAAACAACAAAACACTACAACATCCTCATCATCGACGAGAGAAGCTAGCAGCGGGAACAATATCTCCGGCCAGAATTGCAGAGAAGACCATCGACAGCAGTAGGGAACTATTTGTATCAGCCGAGAGCACACGTATCAAGCCGACACGAGCAGCAGCAAAGCAGAGCACAACAGCACAACACCTGTGCAGAGAAGCAGCGACAGAACAGGGAGGCAGAACAACAGCAAAGCTAGAGGAGGCACGACACAACAGATCTGGAACAATAGATTCGGAGGAGTCCTGAAGATCTGGCGCAGATGGAGGCGCCGAAGGAAGAAGCCGACGGATGATGCGATCAGCGGCCGAAAAAACAGGCGGGATCGGCGTCGGGAGGCAGCAACGACTTGCCCGGAGCAGTCAATGATGGCAGAAGAAGCATCCGGAGCAGGCGGGGGAAGAGTCGACAGAGACGGGATCAAAATCGCGGGGTTGGAGTAGAGGCTGATGGGACCGAGCGTAGGCCGAGAAACTGACGGGCCAATTAAGCCAGGATGACACTCCCGTCGACAGGATCAGAGACCGTCGACGAGAGCGAGAGAGAAATCTCCCGGCGGGACCGGCGGAACGGCTCGAGAGCAGGGCGGAAGGAAAAAACAAGAAAAAGTAGCGGACACGGGAAGAATTTTTAATTTTAGGGTTTCACTGTTTCAGTTCAGCCTTCTGATACCAAGTAGAAAGTAAGAGGAGAAATACTTGAGTAATTTATTCTTCCACATAAGGGGGGAATATATAGGAAATACAAATATACATAAAACTTGACTCACAATGTGGGGCTAAACTCACTCACACATAAATAGACTAATATTAATTATCTCAACTGAAATCAGGAGGAGTCTGGACAGGGTGGATGTATCGGGGGTAGCAGAAGCACATCATAGCAGTGTATTGTTGTTAATATGGCATCAAGACTTTGTAATGAAGCCGATGGTTATGCTCTTTTGGATGGTCTCAGGATGTGCTTCAATCTGAATATTCAGTACTTTTTTGTCATGGTTGATTCTTTGATGTTGCTTTAATTTGCGGAGAAAAGCTGCTCTTCTTATTGGAATTTTGAAGAAAGAGTCGCACTTCAAACCTCCGAAATCTGGAAGTGTGGATATTTGCAAAGGCCTCGCGCATCGTATCCAGAACATTTTGAAGTCAGGAAACTCTCAAAGACTTGTCCCCGGAATTCTTGGAAACACATCCCCAAAATTTTTCGTTACCTATGATATGTGATATATAATGATTGAAAAATTAAGAAAACGTGATTGCACATATGTTCATATTAATTTATATTTATATTTAAATAATTAAAATTTTTGAAACATATCTCGTATCTTATCTCGTATCTGTATCGTGTCCCGTATCCCGTCTCCATGCAGGTGCAACATAGCAAAATTTTGTCTGCTAAACCATCCTCAAGCCACCCTAGTGTTTCATTTGAAGGGTTTGGATCTTATTTTTTGTGAGCAAGCTGCAATCTTATATTTTTTTTGCAGTATGGTCCTTGTATTTTCTTTAGGTGGAAGTGAGTTTACTTGTGCCCACCCATATCTTACTCTTAATTATTTCATTATTATTATTCGTTAAAACTCAAACATTCAAGCTAAAATCTGTTGGTCAGAGGTGGAGAGACTCAAGATCAAGGTTATCAGGATCGAGATCCTAGATGAGATGGTTTCTGAGGCGCGGCTCAGTTGGTGATGAGAGGTTGCGTGAGGGCCTCTTATCTAGGAGGTCAGAGGATCGAGCCCTGGCCTCAACAACCTGCCGCGCGGTGCTGATGCCGTGGCGGAGAGCTGGTTGGGGTGTATGGCCCGCGGGCCTGATAAAGCCGCCTGGTGCTGACTCCAGGTGGGCCCCTTGGTGGTGATGCCAAGGTGGCGGGGTCGGTGGACTCCGGTCCCGCATCATAAAAGTGCACTTTTATGATGCGGGACCGGAGTCCACCGACCCCGCCACCTTGGCATCACCACCAAGGGGCCCACCTGGAGTCAGCACCAGGCGGCTTTATCAGGCCCGCGGGCCATACACCCCAACCAGCTCTCCGCCACGGCATCAGCACCGCGCGGCAGGTTGTTGAGGCCAGGGCTCGATCCTCTGACCTCCTAGATAAGAGGCCCTCACGCAACCTCTCATCACCAACTGATCCGCGGCTCAGTTGGTGATGAGAGGTTGCGTGAGGGCCTCTTATCTAGGAGGTCAGAGGATCGAGCCCTGGCCTCAACAACCTGCCGCGCGGTGCTGATGCCGTGGCGGAGAGCTGGTTGGGGTGTATGGCCCGCGGGCCTGATAAAGCCGCCTGGTGCTGACTCCAGGTGGGCCCCTTGGTGGTGATGCCAAGGTGGCGGGGTCGGTGGACTCCGGTCCCGCATCAGTTTCGAGGTAGGTTCAGATCTGATAGTAGGGTCGGATCGAGGATCACTTTACAAAATCAGGATCGATTTACAAAATCAGGATTGTAGGATCGTAAGATGATCGCGATCCTAACAATCTTGCTCAAGATTTATATTAAGTGCACAAGGCTATGTTAGTTTCCGGATATGAAAAACTATTTTCAACACACCCTCATGTGTAGGATCTTTGACCTCTAATACGCGGCCTTCTTTTTTAATTGGGTGATTTGGAATGGGTGTCAGGCGCAGCCTGCTTTTATACTATTTTAGTACTCAAGCATCGGATCTTTATGAAGTGCACAAAGTAATACTAGTTTCTTGATGCGGACTATTCTCAACATTATTATAATACTATTATACATGTAATCTTCTGACCTTTTCTCCCATTAATTATATATATATATATATATATATATCTTCTTATTAAAAGCAAAAAATTTAAATTGAAAATATACTCTCAAGATTGAAATTCACCTTCCGAACTTTTTAAGTTTAAAAAGTGATTATATAATTTCAAAACAAATGCTCTGCGATAGTGAAATCCAATAACTTGAAAATACTAGAAACAAACTGCCCTTTACTAATGTATGCTGTACTATTGGTACTGTTTGCTATCCATCTGTAGTCCTTAACGAGTGAATTTCTTTTGGTATGTGCATATGAAGTTTAATTCAATTGATATTTGTTTCTTAAACATATTACAACTTTCTCTTTTTCCAGGCCTTGCCTCACAGGACTATTCACCAGCTTTAGTTGGTGTAAAACGCGCCTTCTCAACATTGGTGATTTTAATTGGCCATATTTTAATCTTCCTTCATTTCCTTTTTCTCCTCGTGTGTTCTTCTCAATATGTTTGATGTTGCAGGGAAATGATATGATATATTCTGATTTGAGAGGGCTTCCCCGAACTCGCCTGGATAACAATTTTGGAGTTCCAGGCCCAAGGTCTCACTTTTTATTAACTCAAAGAAATTTCTTTCTTCTGGTTTTGTAAAATATTATTCCTTGACTATTTTTTTCTTGTTTATTCTGAATTTGTTTTTAGCTTATCAAATTACTCTTGTCCAGTTTTGACCTTTTTACCACCTTAATTTTTTTCTCTCAGCATGAGTTCTCTAGCTTGCTGTTGAATATTTTAATCTTTTGATGTAATTCTATACAAATTCTGTTATTCATTAAGGGTGTATCGTAAGGATTTTATTATAGATTTCTTATTAAAGCATCAATTCTTTAATCAAATACATTTGATATGTGAAAATGAGACATAAATGAGTATATGATATTGAAACATACCACGTGAAATATAAACTATATTTTTAAATTTAAAATATACACATTATTCCATAGATATGAAGTATAGGAAGATAAAAGTTTTTTTAAAATATTATGCAGGTATATATGTATTTAACCAAGGCCATATTTGACTTCTTGTTTATTTGTTTTATTATACTTTTCACTGAAAAGTTAAACAAATAAATGTATTATACATTGATATAATCTAAGATATGTATACAAATTCAGTGACGAAGGTGAGGACATCTGGAGGATTAATACAAAAATTCCCTATCACTGTTGGCTTACATCAAGGTTCAGCTTTAAACCCTTTTTTCTTTACCGTTATCTTAGATGTGCTCACTGGACATACCCACAAGCAATATGTTAAGAAACTACTAGAGAGAAGAGAGATCTAGAGAGGAAGAAGGAAGACGGTTAGGGTTAGAGAGGAGATAAGAAATACCTTGTAATAATCTTGCATAACCCATCCAAGGAGGGGTTCCGGGTTATTTATACTCGGAACCAAGGGGGGGCCGGCCAAAGGGGCTGGCCGGCCCCAATAGGGGCTGAACCGGTTTGGTTCAGCCCCAAATCACCGGTCTTCAGAAAGTGGTGGCTGAACCGGATGGTTCAGCCCCGTTGCCGTCTCCTTCCTGTCGTTCCCGAATCTTGTATTGTCTTCCAAATAGCCGTGACTCGGCCCCGAGCGTAACATTCCCTTCCCCATCAACAACCAGCTTGTCCCCAAGGTGGTATTCGGGATAAAGCTCCTTGAAATCCAGCAGATCAATCCAAGAATTGTGTGCCTCAGATAAATTCTTCCACTTGACCAACAGCTCTGGTCGGTACTCTGCACCCCGCCGTTTCCACTTGAGCAACAACACGTCCTCAGGAAGGGGGCGAAGCTCGCCCGCACCGGTGACCTCAGGTAAAAGAGCACTTGGTTGCACATTGGCACCCACCTTCCGTTTGAGCAATGAAACATGAAACGTCGGGTGAATGCGAGAACCCGTAGGAAGATCTAGCTTGTAAGCTACCGGCCCCACCCTGCTGAGTACCCGAAAGGGGCCGTAATATCGAGGAGATAACTTTTGGTTGAATCGACGAGCTACAGACAATTGACGGTACGGTTGAAGCTTGAGGAAGACTTCATCACCAACTGCAAATTCCCTCTCCTTGCGATGCTTGTCGGCGTGGAGCTTCATACGGTCCTGGGCCAGGCGGAGGTTGTCGCGTAGTGTGACCAACATGCGGTCCCAATCGCGCAGAGCTCGATCAACGGCAGGCAAAGCCGTGCTGCCCGGCTCATAGCTGCTCAAGGTCGGTGGAGGGCGGCCGTAGACAACCTCAAAGGGGGTCATTTTGCTGGCAGAATGATAAGATGTGTTGTAACAGTACTCCGCTCAGTGCAACCAGTCCGACCATGTGTGAGGCTCGTCCATCACAAAGCAACGCAAGTATGTCTCGAGTCCCAGGTTTAAAACCTTTGTTTGTCCATCGGTCTGGGGGTGGTGTGACGTACTGAAGCGTAAACACGTTCCTTGCAGACGAAACAGTTCCTGCCAAAAATTACTCAGAAAGGTCGGGTCCCGATCAGAAATAACAGCACGAGGAAGACCATGCAAGCGAATAACCTCCCGAGCAAAAAGTGCAACTACAGACTCGCCGGTATAAGGGTGACGCAAAGCAATGAAATGCCCATACTTGGAGAGTTTGTCCACAATCACCAGAATCACTGATTTGCCATGAGACTTGGGCAATCCGTCGATAAAATCCATGGAAACGGTGTCCCAAATCTGCTGCGGAATTTCTAAAGGAACAAGCAGTCCAGCCGGATAGGTCGTCTCATACTCCTGTCGTTGGCAGATCTCACACTGTCGTACAAATTGCTATATGTCTCGCTGCATCCCGGTCCAGAAGACATTGGCTCGGGCCCTCTGGAGGGTACGAAGCACACCCGCATGAACGCCAGTAGGTGAAGAATGGAACTCATGCATCATAACAGTCTTCCACGCTGAAGATGGAGGAATAACCACCTTGCCGTGGTGGTAAAGGCGACCATTCCGAAGATGATAGCCGTCTTCCATGACGTCGCCACGCTGCAAGGCCTCCACTAGAGTACGGAGCGTGGGAGTACGCATAACCTCCTCCTGTATCTCATCCGAGTCAACAAGTGGCCCGGTGATGTGGGCCACAGTAGATTCAGGGATGCGCGAGAGAGTGTCTACCACCACGTTCCCCTTGCCCTACCAATAGGTAATCTCATAATCATAACCCAAGAGCTTAGTGACCCATTTCTGTTGAAGAGGCGAAGACACCTGCTGGTCCGGGAAATGCTTTAATCTCTGATGATTAGTGCGAATCTTAAAGTGTCGGCCCAGTAGGTACGGCCGCCACATCGCCACGACATGGATAATAGCCAACAATTCCTTCTCATAAGTAGACAACCCCAAGGTCCGTGGAGCGAGGGCCTTGCTGTAGAATGCCAACGGTCGCCCCTCCTGCATCAAAACCGCCCCGATGCCCACACGGAGGCATCCGTCTCTAGCACAAACTCCTTCGTGAAATCAGGCAAAGCGAGGACCGGTGTGGTGTTCATTGCCCCCTTGAGTGCCTGAAATGCCTCCTCAGCCTCCCCCGTCCAAGAGAAGGCGTCCTTCTGCAGCAATTGAGTCAATGGCCGAGCTATCTTCCCATAGTCTTTCACAAACTGCCGGTAATACCCTGTCAACCCGAGGAATCCGCGTAACGCCCGAATTGTAAGTGGTCGTGGCCAGGATATCATACTCTGAATCTTCTGGGGGTCGGCTCTGACGCCGTGACCGGAAACCAGATGTCCCAAATATTCAACCTCCTGCTGACCAAATGAGCACTTGGAGCGCTTGGCGTAGAGCTTGTGCCGACGGAGAATGCTAAGGACTCGCTCAACATGGCCCACGTGGTCCTCCCAACTGGCGCTGTAGATAAGAATATCATCAAAGAAGATCAGCACAAATTTACGGAGAAGTGCTCGGAAAATCTCATTCATGTTGGCCTGAAAGGTAGACGGCCCGCCGGTCAACCCATTGGCCATGACGAGAAACTCGTAGTGGTCATCATGTGTCCGAAAGGCGGTCTTGTGGATATCTTCCTTCCGCATCAAAATCTGATAATAGCCGGAACACAGGTCCAGCTTAGTGAAAACGAACGTCCCATGTAACTCATCCAGCAACTCATCCACTACAGGAATTGGAAAATTATCCTTCACCGTGGCGCTATTCAGAGCTCGGTAGTCAACACAGAACTGTCACGAACCATCTTTCTTTTTCACTAGAATGATTGGCGCCAAAAATGAACTAGTACTGGGACGGATAATTCCCGCATCCAACATCTCCCGGACACTGCGCTCGATCTCTGCCTTCTGAACATGTGGATAACGATAAGGTCGAACGTTGATTGGCTCTGTCCCTGCCTTAAGCTGAATCTGATGATCCTGAAACCTCGTGGGAGGTAGTGTGCGGGGTTCCTGAAAAACGTCAGGTCCGTAACTGTACCGGTACCTCCGACTCACCCGTAGCCGATGCCTGAACCTCCATAAGTACTGCCATCATATTGCCTTCCCCAGCCGCTGCATGCTATGTAGAGAGATCTCCTTGATAGGCGACAATTTGAGACCCCGTAAGCAGAACTGTGTCTCACCCTCGTGAAACTCCATAGTCATGTGCTCCCAATCAAACGTTACCCGACGCAACTGTCGTAGCCACTGAACTCCCAAGACAATGTCTGAGCCCCGGATAGGCAACAGATATATGTCGGTGTAACCCGTATATCCCTGCATCCGAAGTGCCACACCCTTTAGCACCCCTTCACACTGTAGCTTGCTGTCATCCGCCACCATAACCTGGACGGCAACCCAGTATCCACCTTGTGTCCAACGTGTCGTGCTACAGCCGGGTGAATGAAGTTATGAGTGCTCCCACTATCCACCAAAATGGTGACCCTCTCATGATTCAACCAGCCGGTCAGCCTCATGGGGAGTGGGGGACTGCACCCCTCCAAAGCATGTAGAGACACCCCAAGTTCGCTCAAATCCAACCCACCGTCCAACTCCTCCTTATGCACCACTTCCTCTTCCTCCTCCCGCAACATGAAGACTTGTATTTTCTGACACTTGTGGTCCGGTGTAAACTTTTCATCACAATCGAAACACAGGCCTTTCTCCTTCCTGGCTGCAAGCTCGCTCCATGATAACCGTGTCACTATCGGCTTGCTACCAGCTGCTGGCTGCTGTCGTGTTGGGGCCGCAGGTGGCTTACCTGTGGTTCGAACCTTCTTCCTGTTGACGCGCTCTTCTGAATACGAGCCAATGTGATGGCGTGATTTAAGGAACGGGGCATGTGCGCCTGTACTTCGTCCCGAAGGTGCTCCTTGAGTCCCGAAACAAAGCAACTCAAGAGCGTCCTCTCTTCCCAATGAACCCGGTTTGAAAGTTTCTCGAATTCAGTGCGATACTCCATCACAGAGCCTTTCGGTCTCAGCTTCTGCAAAAGAGCCTTGAAATCCTCATACTCCAGCGGCCCAAATCGGGCCGTGAATCCCTCCACAAATTCTCCCCACGGAACGTGCTCCCGCCCGCGCAGGAACCATTGCGTCCACCGGAACGCATCGTCCTCCAGATGGAAAGAAGCCAACTGCACCCACTGTCCTTCAGGCACATCCTAGTAACGGAAGAACAATTCTGCCTTTTGGATCCATTCCGGAGCATCCCCGCCATTGTATTTTGGAAAATTCATGCGGGTCAATTTTGGAGCCAAATGGGACCGCTGTGCTCCTTGCCCCGGCCACCCTTGGCCATATCCGTAGCCCTCTCGCCTTCCTTGTTCAACTGGTTCCGGAAAAACATGCCCTTGATATCGCCGTGCTCCCCACGGTGGAGGTGGTGGCTGGTCGGCCCAAGGATTGTCGTGGACAAAGCCTCCTGGTGGTCCCCCAACTCGTGGGAAAGGGAGAATCCCTCTCGGAGCGCCTGGAGCGTGCCCCGTCGCTGCAGCCGGGCGCTGGAAGCCCGGCGGCTCTTCTCTGGTCCGCCGCCAGGCGGTGCGGCCCACGCCCATGTCGCTGTTACCAGCAGACGGTGCGGGCGGCCCCGTCGAACCCGCTCCCATCAGCGGTTGCCGCCACCGGTCTCCGGCTACTCCTGGCCAAGCCACGCCGCCGGTGATGCCGACGCCCAAGCCAAACCCGGCCCCCCGCATATCCGGCGGAAGCGAATGCTGCGATTCAGCCGCATCCGACCCCGATCCGCCGTTCTTCTCACCGATCGGCCCTTTTCCTTTCAACATTGCCTTGATTTCCTCCATTCGGGCGTCGATCCGCTCCTCAAACCGCTGCGTTGATGTTTTCATGTTCTCCTCCATTGCGGCCACCGAATCCATCAACCCTACGAAGTTTTCTTCTAGGGTTTCCAATCGGCTAACCTCCTCCTGCGTACGCGTGTTCACCATGGTGGAAGGAAGTGCCTCTGATACCAAATGTTAAGAAACTACTAGAGAGAAGAGAGATCTAGAGAGAAAGAAGGAAGACGGCTAGGGTTAGAGAGGAGATAAGAAATACCTTGTAATAATCTTGCATAACCCATCCAAGGAGGGGTTCCGGGTTATTTATACCCGGAACCAAGGGGGGGCCGGCCAAAGGGACTGGCCGGCCCCAATAGGGGTTGAACCGGTTTTGTTCAGCCCCAAATCACCGGTCTTCAGAAAGTGGGGGCTGAACCGGATGGTTCAGCCCCGTTGCTGTCTCCTTCCTGTCATTCCCGACGCTTGTATTGTCTTCCAAATAGCCGTGACTCGGCCCCGAGCGTAACACAATACCTTGGTGTTTATTGTTTGCAGATGATATCCTTTTGGTCAATGAGACGCTCAAGAGTGTAAACTCAAAACTTGAATCTTGGAGAGACATTTTAGAAGGGTTTTAGTTTGAGAGGGGCAAAGACAGAGTATATAGAGCTTAAATTTAGTAGTACAAGGACGGATGACTTCGTTATTAAGTTGGGTGATCAAGATATTTCCACATTAAGTGTTTTAAATATCTTGGATCGATAATTCAAAAAATGGAGGTATTGATAAAGATATGACACAAAATCCAAGCAGGTTGGTAGAAGTGGAGAGGCGCGTCAGGGATCTTTGTGATCGTAAAGTACTATTAAAACTTAAAGGCAAGTTTTATCGTACTGCAATTAGACCAACGATGCTATATGGTTCTGACTGTTGGGCAGTGAATTGTGTACATGAGCAAAAAATGGGAGTTGCGGAGATGAGAATGCTTAGGTGGATGTGTGGACACACGAGACTAGATAAAATTTGGAATGAATATATCAAGGATAAGACAAGAGTAGCACCAATTGTAGAGAAGATGCGAGAAGCTCGACTAAGATGGTTTGGACACGTACTAAGGAGACCATTAGAGGCACCTGTTAGGCGTTGTGAGAGTCTAGTCACTAGGCATGCTAAAGAAGGGAGGGGTAGACCAATAAAGACTAGGAATGAAATTGTAAGGAAAGACATGATGTACTTAGACATTAGTGAGATTATGATTAAAGATAGGGCACAATGGCGACAAGGATCCATATAGTCGACCCCACTATAGTGGAATAAAGGCTTGAGTGTTGTTGTTGTTTATTTGTGAATTAGGTTAAACATGTATGATTAAAATTAACTAAGCTAAATAATTTAATAAATATTTACATGAATTGTTTATTGAAAAATTTAATTGTTATGTATTTGATTAATAAAATGTTTATATATTAAATATTTTTTATTTATTAATTTATTAAACTTGGTTATTTACTAAATTAGTTCTTATGGGCTTTTTGATTTCATGTACAATAAGTTTGTTTTAAGAAAACAAATGTGTTTTAGAATGTGAAAGCATCTTTTTCAAAAGGGCATTTCATAGTTCTTTTAAAGGTTAGTTAACATAATTATAGGGATTTCTTTCTATTGGTTGAAATTATAAAAATCTCTCATCTTAGTTTATATTGTTAATATTGAGCACAGTAATTCAGTAAACCTCCCCTCTGGGAGGAGTGCATTCATAATATGTGTTAACTGAGATAAGGTGTCTTGTAATGTTATAAATTTGGGGGGGGGGGGGGGGGGTGATTATAATTTCAAAAGATAGAGAAGAAGTCCCTATAATTATGTACAGTCCCAGGAGAGGTTCCTTAATTAACTTTTTTTAAAAGCAACCTGCTGTTTTAGAAAACATAGATAGTTCTACTTTTTTAAAAGCAACCTACTGTTTCAAAAAAAACATAAATAATTCTACTTTTTAAGACTGATAAAGACATCATTCAAAAACGATTCAAAAATTGACCAAATATTTTTATATGTTTTTGATTTCTTACTAAGGCTTCGTTTGGTTCGGTGTTTTGCCGCCTCCGTTTGGAGCAAACGCCGTCGGACGGCGGGTAAACAAACGGGCGCCGGCGGCATTTGCTCTGTTTGCACCCGCAGCAAGGAGGAAACGGGCCCGATCCGCTCCATTTTGACCACCGTCTCTCCCCCTCCGGTTTCAAAGTCTCGTTTCGACCCGCCGGCTGCACCCGCCACCGCCGAACCAAATATAGCCTAAGGCTTCGTTTGGTTTGGCGTCTCGCCGCCTCCGTTTGGAGCAAACGCCGCCGGACGGCGGGTAAACAAGCGGACGCCGGCGGCGTTTGCTCCGTTTGCACCCGCAGCAAGGAGGAAACGGCCCCGATCCGCTCCGTTTCGACCCCCGCCTCTCCCCCTCCGGTTCCAAAGTCCCGTTTCGACCCACCGGCTGCACCCGCCACCTCCGAACCAAATATAGCCTAAATTGTGAAAAACACTTCATTGGTATTGTTATTGCAAGTGAATGTTTTCCCATAAATTCTAAATTGTTGCAGCTTTATTATATTTCAGCTATCCTATGATGCCTCATAGTGTGGTTGGTTCGTCGCTACTGCATTATCCACACCAGCCTCTTCCTGCTAGTTATTCTGCAGGTATGATCAGACTTTTCCAATCATTTGTTTGATATTCCTGCTAGTTATTCTACAGGTATTATCGTTTGTTTGATAATTTTTCTCATAAATTTCAGGCGCTTTTTACCAAACTAGAAGCCATGCAGGCACTTACCAGGTATCCTTGTGTTGTTTATGATATATGAATTTAAATTTGTATCTGCCCACTTGAAACTAGATTTATATGCTGTAAGGTTGGGCACCATGTACAACAGAAAGTAGAATAATGCACCTATAGACTTGTTGTTTGAATAATTGTAGGATTAGGAAGGAGACGACCAGGGCCTACAATTGTATCCAACATCAGTAAACAAATGGAAGATGTGGATTCATACACTAATCCAAAATAGTAGGGATAAGATTAATGTTGATGGTGTTAGGGGGATGAGAACCCAACCGACATTAAAAAGTTTAAATATATGATTGACAGTCACTTTTGGGTTAGCAGAGAGGCCTCTCTTCACGCATTTCTCATCTCCTTGTCTCAGCTTGTGTTTTGAGAAAAGTTAGAAAAATAAGAGAAAAATATTCGATGTATTTTATTCTTTCACATAAGGGTAATATATAGGGAAATACAAAGTCACTTGACATTTAACAAGGACTCATGATGTGGGACTAAACCCAACAACCCCTAAATACTCTATTAGACCGACATAATAATATCAAATTACTAATTCCAACAAGCAATCTCTTGGTCGATCGGGGCCTTAAGCATTTAAAGTGGAGTAAGATTATTGCCTTCAACAAAAAGATAATTGAAAATTTAATGATGTAATAGGAGAAGTGATTTGAAATTACATGAATGAAAGTTCTTCAAAATTATGTACATAGTATAAATTTTACACCTCAAATAGTTGTTAATAGAAATCAAATGAAAACCGAGGATTCAAAGCCGACTCTAAACAATTGAGATAAGTGTATTGATTATTTGCATAGTTAGACAGAATAGTTTATGCAAATTTTCAAGCAGAAACATCAAAACCGAGTTTTTTTTCTCCACTACTGGTTTTTTTTGTTCAAGCGGTTTTCCATGTTTTTCGCTCTTTTATGTTTCTCCAGGCCAGACTAGGAGTTCAACCTTACACATCAAGCAGCCTTTATCATAGATGTAAGTCTGAATACAAAGATAATGTGCTTTCTCTCTCCTCTAATTCCACCTGACTGGTTTATGAAATTTTATTGGTGTGTGCAGATCAAATGTGAGTGAAAATGGTTTGTAACTTTTTTTGGAGCTCTGATAGATGAGGGTATAGGCTTTGATTTGGAACCTCTCTCTCTCTCTCTCTCTCTCTCTCTCTCTATATATATATATATGTATAGCTTTTGGATTCAGTGTAATCTTCTCTCTCCTGTAGCTTTTTTCCTGCTCCAGGGTCTGTTAAATATACTGATGGAATTTTATTGATGAGCTTCTCTGAACTTTGTTATCTGATTTTAAATTCTTAAAGGTTAGGTTATTTGTTTCCTTTTGTTCCTCTTATTCTCACAACATGTTGATTGTAGAGAAGATTAAACCTCCGTTTGGCGCGGCGTTTTTGCTCTTGTGAGTTTAGAAAAAAAATACCATCGTGATAGAATGCATGTTTAGCAAGACAATGGTTATGACCGCACCAAGAAAAGAGAACTATTTTTGAACAAAAAAGTGATTGAAGTTCCTTAAGTGAAGTCGGGTGTTCACTAATGACCATTCATAACCACTACATTCATGACCGCCACCATTGGGTTAAACTGAGCCTAAATTCTTACTCTTAACACGTCATATTTCATTTAGGTTGCGTTTGACGTGGCTTATCGCGGTTTATTTGCTCCGGTGAGGTTGGACAAAAATGTCATTGTCATACCAAATTTTTATGCCCCAAATTAGTTTTTTTATATAACGGTGGTAGCATTTGTCATACCAAAAATGTCATTCTATAACAATGACGTTTTTGTCCAACCTCACCGGAGCAAATAAGTTGAGATAAGTCGTGTCAAACGCAACCTTAGTCAAAAGTCATAACTCAATAGTAACTATAACATTGTTGATGAAAAAGAGTTGGGAATAATTACCAAAACTTTCCTTAGAAATTAACATTCTTGCACATGCACAAAACTACTCTCTGAATAATTTTTTTTTTGAGACGGGTGTGTTTTTGTTCATGAATGTTATGAAATGTAAACTTCAAGGGAGGTTAATATTATGAAATGTAAATTTCATAGGAGATTTTTATAATTTCAAAAGAGAGGTGCAACATGTAATTTATGAAATTTATAGGGGAGGTCTACAGGTAAATGACCCAAAAAGTTATTGTATATCAATTATTGTGTAAATGAATGATGGTATACATTTTATAGTGGAGCTAGCAGACATGAGTGATTGGTCATATATTTGTGCACGTTTCTAGAATATATACATTTTAATGTTATATGATTGCGCATTTGAAGGATCTTCTATCGGAATAGCTTTATCTATGTATATTTGTGATCCTTCAATTTGGTATTCACTAATTTGACAAAATCCAATGATACAAGCACAAGTTTTCTATGGCATTTAAGGCACAAAAAACTTTCAAAGAAAATGTAATGAGGCATAGATAACCTAACACTTCGTGCAAAGTGAGAGAAGTTGGTGTACACCCAACACTAAGTGCAAAGTAACATCATAAGAATATATTATATATATGTAATAAGTGAGATTTGTAAAGCACCGCCATCAAAGAACTAAGGTTGTGTTTGGCACGGCTTATTTGCTCCAGTGAGGTTGGACAAATGTCATTGTCATACCAAAATCTTATGCCCCAAATTAATATTTTTGAGTAATGGTAGTAACATTTGTTATATCAAACATACATTCTATGACAATGACAATTTTTGTCCAACCTCACCAGAACAAATAAGCTGCGATAAAGTACGCAAAACACAGCCTAAGATTCGCATAATTACATACCGCACCCCTATCATATGCGCAATGAGTTCACATTGCATAGCATAGGTCTTTGTAATTTCAAAAGATAGCAAACAGTCATTTTGCAAACTTACAAGGTAGTTTCCTTAACAGACCCTACATAAATAATAATAATAGCTTATATCTTTCCAGCAGGGGGGGATAAATAAACTTACACTTTCAAAAATTAATAAAAGTAATATTTTACAAATGGAAAGAAGAAGATAAACGTGTGCAGCAAAAAGAAAAGGGGAATCGGTGATGAAAGCCAAACCCCTTTGCGGATATTAATTAATAATATAAAAACTCTAGGTTCCATAAATATGTCTATGAACTGGAGCGTCCAACCCCTTGATAACATCCATCCATTGCTTCTCTAATACAAATAACGAGTTATCCGATATATGGCCGACGAACAACACCGGGTCTTTGAACGCGCAAAAGTCGAAGTTCCTCTTTTTAGATGGCAAATTCATCACTTCGACCTCGACTGGCTTTTTCCTCTTTCTATTCGCCCGAGGTATACCCTGCTCGTCGATCGCGGCATGAAACCTGTCGTCTTCACGAATGGGCATCTCGAAGTTAATCAGGCACATAGCCCTGCATGGACCGAGAAATTCTAAGTGTATCAGTACAGAAACTTCTGAAATAAAGGCATGCCCATCATTTATAAAAATATTATTTGAAGATGTGGGCAAACCAAATGAGTAACATTTTAGAGCTAAGACATTTGGCCCCTTATAAGTCTCAAAAGGACAGTTGCATCCCTTTTAACTTTTCAAAACGGGGACAAATACAGGCAAATCAATATCTAAAATATTTTAAATTAAAAAAATAACTATCATAACATTTTAGTACTTTGTAAATATACAACAATATTCGTTAGGTTAAAAAGAAAGATTTCCCCCTTCTGCGGGCATGGCTGTTCGCGAGATCCCTGGAAGAAACCCTCGTCAGCAGAAGAAGCATGTTCTCCGACGCAGGCTTCGGAAAGGGGTCAAATGTTGATGGAAATTTAAGATACCCATTTGAGTTGCATTTGATTTTACTTCCAGGAGATGCATTGGCCTTCTATTTTTGTTTATGAATATCAGGTCATATGTGAGATATGATTGAAGGTAATTGTTTTTTTTTTCTAAATTGTGCCAGCAAAGTAATTACCACACATGAGATCAACAATGAAGTGACATTCACTTTTATGGATCTAACTCATATTATTGTAAACAATGCATTCACAGACTATTTAAATTTGCGGGATAGAATTACATTTAAGGTGCATGGTTTACTCGAGTTTAATACTATGGAGATTGGGAATGATGATGATGTCGTAGAGATGTTCAATCTACATCAAGAGACCAGAGAGATTAATTTGATCGTGAATAATGTTAAACATGAATCATCATGTTTAGATGAATATTTTGGAATATCTAATTGGAATTACGATTTTAGAGATTCTGATGTTGATTGGGTTCCAGAAGGACCTACAACCTCTTAACTTGGCAGATCGGAATTCTGAGAGCAAGAGTAGTGAAGAACTTGGAAGACTATGATGATGCACACTTAGGCAACACAGAAGATACAGTCGTAGATAGTGATGAATTATTATTGATGGAGGATTGTAGAACTAAAAGATCATATATGTTTCTTATAGACGAAAAAAAAGGCAATGGGACGCTAGAAAGAATCTATAGGTGGCGCCGTGGCGGACGCTCAATGCCCTAACCCTAGGTGCAGTGCAAGTGATCACATGATGAAATCAGATTAGGGTATGAGCCTAGGAAGCCAGTTGACTTGGTGGATATTCCCCTAGGGTCCATACCTAGTGAGTCAGTCGAGTCTTTCATACAGCATGTGTATGCACTACACGAGTCGGTCCGTAAGAAGATTGCAGCTAGTAATGATTATTAAAAGGATCAAGCAAATCAGCACAAGCGGGAGAATAGGTATTAATTCGCATTCGATTTGAGAGGGACCCACAAGGACCAGCAAAAAAATTAAATGCACGTAGAATGGCTGAATGGGCCCCTATACAGGTGTACGACGGATTGGTACGAACGCATAAGAGATAGGCATCCCTCGTGGTATGGGCATCAGCCAAGTATTCAATGTAGAGGATTTGACTCCTTACTACGAAGAGCATGTGTACGTGGACCCACTCACCACACCTCTACCCGAGCCCTCATTTGTCATAGCCCCACCACCTAAGCCTTCTCCTCCTATTGCCTCTACTAGTCCCTCGTTGCCACCGGCGGCGGCGCGTCATGCAGATCGAGTTGCACCCTTGACGGATCCACCGACATCATCATTGCCAGACAGAGTTACATCATTCCCAGACGGAGATACATTGGTACCACCTGTTTCGACAGACAACGTGCTTCAGATCGTCGGGCACGACCCCTACGCCGCGGGCGGACGACATACCCTACGCTATCTTGTCTGTTGGAACGACCAGCCCCTGCACGATGCTACTTGGATTTCCTCGAAGGAGCTTCAGAGACTCGCCCCACGGCTACTTAGCGAGTACAGCCACCTACACTCAATGGAGTTAGTGCCTTTAAGCCAGGGGGAGTTAACGGCATGCCACGACCGACGTGCGTATATTCCCATAGGAGGCGGTGATCTGCTGCCCGGACGGGCGATCGGAGTCCATGGTCGCGTTTCGGATGTGTGTTTCCAGTCAGTTTCATATTTTGTACTTTTTATTTCGAGTTGTATTTAGTCCCGATCGGTCCTAAACATTGTGAGCCGTCCGATCGGGGTGGTTTTATTTAGGTTGTACTGTGCAGTTATTAAGTTGCGGTTCACATTAGGAGGAAGTTTTACTTGGGGTTATTAATACCCGGCGGTTTGGGGGGAAAGGGAGTTTTGGAGAATTATGGAGATTTCCGGAATTGGGGCGGCGCCGATCCTCCCTGTGCTTTCCCGTTAGTGTGACGCCAACTTCTGCACGCTCCTCTTTCGTCTCCGCCCGGTCCCCTCCCCCTCCAGTAAGCCCTCCTCTGCCAGATCCCTCCCCGTCTCCCTCTTTCCTGTGCCGAAAACAGAGTTCGACATCCCTCCCCCTTCTTCCTCACCCCGCGCCAGTCCAACATCACCACCACCTCCCTCTTCCCTGTGCAACCGACTCCTGCACCACCGGAACTCCCTACATCCATCCTTCCCGCCTCCGCCTAGGCGGAATCTTTCCCCGTTCAACCCGAGCCCTCCACAGCCCACTCCCCACCCGAACCCCCTTCATCTCTCGAGCCCTATTCCCCTCCATATGCCTCATTGTCGGCCCTTTCCCCTTCCCCGCCTATACTTCTCTAATTTACCTATACCCGTGAACCCTATTGCAGCCGATTAACCTAGCCCATTCCCCTCCACCAGCCCGGAATTCACTGCCACCATCTGTCACACCTTCACCTTGAATACCCGCCAACTATTTGTCGCCGCCTACAAGTGTGAACCGTGGTATAAAGTTCTTTTCTTTATTATTGTTTTTTGGCACCTATATTGTGTAGTGGTTGTCTATTTTATCGCTATTAGTATTATTCGTCATTTGACTTGCAGGGCTCCTTCTGCGCATGCTTGAATTAATGGCGCCTCTGATGTTTGCAAAATTAATATCCCGGTCTTTCTTAATTAATTATTTGTGACTACTTGCTCCCTGCTGATATTATTATGAAAATAAATTAGTAGTTGCAATTTTGAGCGGACCACTGTCGCACTACGTTTCACCGCATTACATTTTGGGTTGCATTTAGTGAGTCCACCCTGTGTCTGCCTTACCACTGCATCAACAACCGATCATCCCAGGTGGAGGAAAATGATCTCAAGGGCAATATAACTGTGTATATTCAATTTTTACCAGTGATTGATATATAAATAATTGTTCCATTATTAATAAGCAAAACTGGCATGGCATATTGGCTAGCTTTTACCATCATTTCCCCACTGGCGTGGGTTCAACTCCCATGTCCAACATTATTTCCTTTAATTATGAAAAAGACAATATCAACTTTAATTTATACCATGTAAGGGGTAAAAAGGGAATAACATATCAAAATTAATTTTCTTTTATTTTGAAATACAATAGTCTCAGATATGAAAAATTAGGGGGTTACAACGGTCTTTTCAAAACCTACAGGAACTCAAATGTCTTTGCTCTAAAATTTAAAGGACCAAAAGTACTTTATCTAAAGGAAAAGTGCTTTGAGGCCTTGAAGGATGATAGTCACGTGACTATTTTCTCCCCTACATTTTTAAGGTGGCGTTTGGCGCGGCTTATTGCCTGCGGTGTGGTGGCACAGCTCCGCAGTTTTGCCTAAAAGAACTGTTTGGCGCGGCCTGTAATGCAAAATGCGTTTACTTGAATCCGCGGTTTTCTCCTATAGCCGGGCCGCGTTTTTTTTCATCGATCAGCCGCGGTTTTATTTCCTCCTCCCGAAAACCTAGCGCCCGCTCTCCTTTCCCGATCCAAACGCCGAACGATCGGCCTGCGCTCATCTCCTCTCCGGCGATTATCCAGTTTTTCCCATCGACGAAGACCGGCGAAGCACTCAGCTCCTCTTCCATTGCACAGACGCGACGCACATCTCAGGTTTGTTTCTCCTATTTCCCGATCCCGTTCTTCCATTTTCCAACTGCACCGGCTAGGGTTTGTTTCTCTAAAGTTCTTCCATTTTTTGCCGCAATTTTTGTTGTGCTTTGCAATAATTATGGTTTCTCCACCTGCAATAGCAACCGGTCTCACAAGGGCTGAGGTATACCCTTTCTTCCTTCCCCTCCTTTGCAATTGGTTTTTTTTATGTTGGTAGAAATCCATCCAATTTTTTTTGACATTCCTGCACTCATCGTTTGAGAGGCGTCCAGTGTTGTATGTGTGTGTATGTGAAATGTATGTGTATGTATGTGTGAGTTGTATGTGTTTAGGGTATGTGTGTGTGTGTGGGTGGGGGGGGGGAGAGTTGTATGTGTGTGCTTGTTTGTGTGAGTTGTATGTGAATAACCTATTTTATTTTCTACTTTGTATGTGTGTGTTTGTGTGTGAGTTATATGTTTGTGTGATTGTGTGTGTGTGAGTTGTATGTGTGTGTGTTTGTGTTTGTGTGTGTATATGTGTATGTTGTATGTGTGTGTGTTTGTGTGTGTGTGTGTGTGTGAGTGAGTTATATGTCTGCGTTTATCTTGTTTAGATTTAGATCCCGACCATATATTGTTTAGATTTACATTTATAATGTTTTCGAATGTTGTTTGTATATGCGTGTGTTTGCCTTATAAAGATGGGCAAAACAAAAGATGGTGGTGTTGCCGCAATGTGGGATAATGTCGATGTTCTGCTCTTTTGCGATATTTGCATAAAGGAGATAGAACTCGGGAATCGGCCAACGACGCATTTTAATAAGGAGGGGTGGAGTAATATTATGAAGAAATTTGAAGAGTCAACTGAAAAGAAATACGATAAGGTCCAATTCAAAAATAAATGGGATAATCTGAAGAAGGAATGGAAACTCTGGATGGAGTTGAAACGCGGTGAGACCGGGTTAGGTTGGAATACGTCAAGGAAAACTATCGATGCCTCCGACGAGTGGTGGGATGAGCGATTGAAGGTATTCTTTTTTAAAGTCTTAGCATTGACGGTATACATATTGTCACATAATGAATCAATGAGAAAAACGTGCGAGCGATTTCAGCATTCAACAGAGACAATTAGCATATTTTTTTCTCGTGGTCTTCGCGCATTGATGCAGTTATCAAAGGAAGTGATACAACCATCAGATAGAAATTTCAGCGGAACACCACCAGAGATTCTAGATGACAGACGTTACATGCCTTTTTTTAGAAATTGCATTGGAGCGATAGATGAGACACCTGTTCACGCGTGCGTGCCAGTTGGAAGTCAAGTACCGTACATTGGGAGGCGTGGTAGTCCAACTCAAAATGTCATGACAGTTTGTGATTTTAATATGTGCTTTACTTTTGTTATGGCTGGTTGGGAAGGATCAGCACACGATAGTCGTATATTCAATTTTGCCCTAAGTGATTCACGTTAAAATTTCCCTCATCCACCTCTGGGTAACTATTAAATTTGTTTTGTCTATTTATTCCTAATAATATTTGGGCAACTAAATAATTATTATTAATGTGCAGGAAAATATTATTTGGTTGACTCTGGCTATCCACTATAAAAGGGTTACTTAACCTTATCAAGACACGCGATATCATCTACCAGACTTTGCTCGTGGTGGTCGTCGAGCAGAAAGACGTCGGGAGATGTTCAATCATGCACACTCATCGCTTAGAAGTGTGATAGAGCGCTCATTCGGTGTTTGGAAGAAGAAGTGGGTCATACTACGGGACATGTCAAGCTATAGCTTCGACAAACAAGCACGTATAGTGATCGCCACGATGACACTGCATAATTTCATTCGTCGCCACCCTTTGCGTGTAGATATAGATTTCATTGAGTCTGAGCAAAGGGATCCATATTTTGGGATGACCTCTCAAAGGGGGCAAGAAGATTGCTCTGACACTGCGGCTGGTGTAGATGAGATGATCGCACTGCGTGATATTATAGCAAATCAGGTGTTTGAAGCTAGAGCATAGACCTAAAAATTGTCTGGATGAAAAAAAAGATTTTCTGCGTTGGGTGTTACGTTATGTAGAAGATGTTAATGATTGGAAAAAAAATTATTTGGAAAAAATGTATGAATGAAATTTTATTGTGTTATATTTGAAAAAAAAAAATTTATTCAAAACTACGTTTTGTATCCAAACAATTTTTTGAAAACTCCGTTTGTAAACTCTGTTTCACCCAAACAGTTTTTTAACACAACTCTGTTTTCCAGAATCAGCACTTTTTCTATCAGCAACAGTTCATCAGCTGCTTTCCATCAGCAACAGTCCAATCAAACAGAACCTAACTCGTTCCCCTTTATCCTTGCTTTTATTAACCTTAACAATTTCAATTTGCAATTGTATGTCTTTCATATTTGGATGTGAATATCAGTTGCTAAGTGAAAATGTAACTCATAAAGACTGAATCAAAGAATAAATGTTGTTAGCAAGCCGCCTAAGTAAAACCACAAATCGCATTGACTTATTTAATTAATTAAATAATGCTTCATGGTTTTTTAATGTCTCATGTAACCTCACAACAATTAGATATTTCATCGTTAACACTTAACAATACTGTTCTATATTTTATTATATTTAGTTCAATTAAGCGGACAAGTCGGTGCCCTCCGTATTGGATCGCGTGCAAGAACTATTTAGGAAGAAGTCTCCCACCTCTTCTGAGCCTCCCTTCATTGAAACTTGAAAGACACCTCTAGTGATTGCCTATGGAGATGGTAGTGTTGCAGCCTACCTCATAGGTCGCGACCTAGCATAGATGTGCATCGATAATGAGTATGCTGGGAATGAGGTCTACTAACCAGCTGGCGTATTAGGCTGTATTCCCTTGGAGGAACAAGAGAGATAAAATCAGAGCCACTAGCCTTCTCATTTCCAAAAGGCATAGCCAAACGCATAATCATTATCAAAATAAAGTAGAATGCAGAAAGAAATAACAAAACTAGAAAAAAAATCACTAACTACCAGAACGTTGTGACAATCAAGGTTTGCTCCTTTTGTAGGCTCATCCCAGCGTGGTCTTGTAACACGGGGCTCCCTTTGGGAGTCAAGCTTGTTCTCAAGCTTTGAAAGCGATAGTTCACCATGAATTAAGGGCAACATTCCCAGGTGCGGCTTGGAGGCTCGTCAATGTGGAGCTGGGAGCTGTGATACGTAAAAAACCGTAAGAATTTTGCCTCCTTGGAAAAAATAATTTATGCGCTACCTCCCCAATCCTCTGATTCACTTAATCACTTGGAAGGGCCCATAAACTTTTGGAGAGAGTTTGTGATTCAACCTGCTAGGCATGGATTGATGATGATAGGCATGGAGTTTCAACCAGACGGAACCTCCCACCCTGAGTAAGACCTCTTTGTGACCTCACTTGAATGCCTTTTCATTTCACACTTGGGCTTGTTCCAATCAATCAACTGAAATTATCAACATGAGATACAGTTCAATAGGGGATCTATCCACTGCGTTTAATGTGTCCGCTCCTCCATCGTAAGTTAGCAGCTTTGGGGATTCCCGTGCATACATCAAGTGGAAGTGGTTTTGTAGAGAATTGTTGAATAAGTGTTGTAGCATTACTTGACCCATGAAAGAGAATGGGTCATGTCATTAGGTAAGACCCTAGTGTTCCACCGTAGTACATCCTTATAGTGTGGTTTACGACTTCGGTTTGCCCATCTAAATCGGGACGGTAAGCCGAAAAGAGTAGTAGCTTAGTGTCGATGAGCTTGAAAAGTTTCGGCCAGAAACGAGTAGATTTTGTCCTTGCCGTACACAATACTCCCTGGAAGGCCGTGATAACGAGATAAGTGCTCAGAGAAGGTTTTGAGCCACGAAAGATGCGGTGTAAGGGTGTGCCAATGGAATGAATGAACCCCCTTTGAGAACCGATCAGCCTAAATGTAGACAACCCCTCCACAAAATCCATGGAGATGTCAACCTATGATGATGATACAATTTAATACACTGGCAGGTTGAGCATTTAGATATGAAACCCTTGACGTCTCTCTTGAGACCCTTCTAAAAGGTTGAAGCACGAGTTTGGTGCCTTTTGATAAGCTCATGATACTACTATTGTTTAAATGTCCTTCGACATGTCCGGCATGTCTCCCGACATGCCATTTTTTAGGGCAAAAAGATATGTTTTTCTAAAAAAAATAGATTGTCTTTTTTGAAAAATATAGGCAGACATGTCCGATTTTTTCCGATATATTGGCCAACACGACTTTTAAATATACAGTCCGCTATTTTATTTTATGTTATATTAGCACACTATCAACATATGTTTATATTACATATAAATATTATATTATGTATGTTTAAATCGGTTAGACTTATTTTTTCGATTTTTTAACATTTTATTGTCACAATTAATTTTGTATAATTTTTTAGCAATTTTTTTATTTCATATTACAAAAAATATGAAAACATTTAATACATTTTTAGTTGATTATTTGCATGTTTTTAATATAAATTTATAAGTTTAAAAAAACTTATAATCAATCAAGAATTTTTAACTTTTAATTTTTTTATTTACAATAAACTTATTATTATCAAAATAAAATTATTATATGTTATTTAATATATTTTATAATGTATCATTTTGTATTTGTTAATAATATTTTATCTTAGATTTTATTTCATAATATAAATGCCTCATTTTTTATCAATGTGTTATATTATTTTTTTATTTTTATAACATGTAATTATAGTTAGTATACATAAAAATAAAAATATATTTATAAGATATGAAAATCCGATATTTTAAAATATCTCCGACATACGATATCCGGCATTTAAAAACTCAATCCGATATGTCGCCGACATCCAATATTTAAAACATTGGATACTATAAACAGGGTCGGTTCTCCTTGATTGGTTGTAATACTATTTGGAGATGTCTCATGTGATCCTCACAAATCATGGTGCGTGCAAGAATGTTGTAAGAGAATACTAATACAAACATGGACATTTTATCATGAAATGCCTCACCGATCAACAAGGTTGTAGATGTCGGATATCGGGGGCACGTCGATTTAGGTTTTTCAAGTCGGCTTTAATATGTCGGAGGATATATCGGTGATATTTCGTATATCAGGTTTTAATATTTAATTTTTATGTGTAATTATTTATAAATTTAATCTTTTTTAATTTATATATATTAATAATTTGATATTTATTGAACTCCTAAATTTATCAAACTGATATAAACATTGTTACACAAGTAATAACGATATAACACGAGAAATAAAACAAGGAGCAAAATGTTGCGATGTTGTTGATGACAATGGACGGTAAGAAACTTTTAGTCCATAATTCAAAGATCATGCATAATTGAAGTCGACGACGGACTTGAGAAGGAAGAAAGTCAGAGGAAGAGAACAAAACAACCTAAACAATAAAACATTTTTGGTCTATTATCTATTAGACTATAGACACTAATCAAAATAAATTGAAAAAAAAACAGTAGATAAAATGTTGGGATATATCGGCCGATATATCGGCGAATATATCGGTCAATAGCAGACATATCAGAGGGATATATTCCAAAAGAATATTTTGCAAAAAACTATCGGAAACGTGTCGTTTTGTCTATGAAACCTTTATGTCGTCTGACATGGATATCCACAACAGTGCCCATCAACGTATGGAAGGTAGATGGTGTGTGAGGTATAATGGTATCACCGGGAATTCTATGTGGCATAGCGTGTGCAGAAAGTCATCTTCTCAATGTCAATGGTTGCATCGCACATGCGGGCTTGATTGTAGCCCGACCAAGTCTCTCTTTCAAAAGAATTTTGACATATACATCTTGTTTAAGATCTCCACCGCTATTACAAGGAACTTATCTTTGACTATCTTAATATTGAACTCGTGATGGTCCACACATAATCCTTATGCATCATCCTTCTTGAAAACCAGGAGAGTCAGCGAGGAGAAAGGATTAACTCAGTCAAATGATGTCTTGTTAAAGCATCACTCTTCACTAACTTTCAATCTCATTTTTTGGTGAAAAGGGTATATATATTAATATATGGCTGAACCACCGCAGGTGGGGTGCCCAGATAGAGACATATGATGACTGTACTTTCAGTGAGAAGTAAGTCAAGTGCTCCTTCATAACAACTTCAAATTCCTCCAAAAGTGGATTTATATTCATCACCATCCATGGAACATATGCACACAGCACGATCGAGTTTTGCTACCATTCCAGGTGATACTCTTCCCTCGCAAGTTCCCCTTCATCACTAAAAGGTTTAGATCCCAAACAATAGGCCCTAAGGTTCTCAGTCATTTACTCCCATGATCATATCAAACCTCTTGAGAGAAATGGCATATAAATCAATTAGGAAACATTCTTCTCCCACATGTACTAGGCCACTCCCCTTAAGGAAGGGGCATAGATGGTGGTGTGGACGTGTGTTTGCAACGAGGGCACTAGAAGCAAGCTCTGCCAGCCGGCTGAGGAGCAAGGCTCAACCTCTCAGAGAAACAAAAGAGAAATAGAATTAGGGCTACTTGCCTATTTCTCATTTCCAAAATATGTTAATGAGAATTGGCAAATCCCCAAAAAGTACCCACTCAAGAGCTTATCCAAAAACATAAACTTCTGACATCAAAATAAAGTAGAATGCAACGAAGAAAGAAATAGCAAAACTAGGAAAAAAATAGCACGACTACAAGTAACAAGCATTGCAAGAGAAAAATCTCAGTGGAAAAATCTGAAAATAGCTCTCAAGGGAAAAAAATATTCACTATGGTTTGGGTGCGTCAGAGGAGTTTTGGCTTTCATTCATTGGTGGCAGTGTTATGCCATTGGCGCAATTAGTCATTGTAAATCTACCCAAAGAATTGCCACATTTTATAATCAGTACTAAACTCTGTTCACCTAGATTATAGCTTGCTCAAGAATCGATTAAAGCCCAAAGCTGGCCAAAACCACAAAACATCATAGATTTATAGAAGTATGGGAAAGCCCTTATAATATATAAAAAATATCAGAAGAAAAAAACAGATGAAATCAGCTGAGAGAAAAGTAAAGGCACCTTGCACTGTAGATTATCGCGGCTGCCGAGTTAGGTGGAAAAGACATCCCAATAACCTCACCCGGAAATTCCTGAAACCTTCTAGGTAGAAGGCTATTGTAGCGATTAGACCATTCACTTACTTGTTTTGTTTCCACATCAAGCACATAAATCTGGTTTAAAGATGTTGTAATGACTAATACATTACTATTCCTTGGAAGAAAACCTCCAGCAGTAACAGAAGCGCCGTCTAATCTAGAAATAAGCCACTGTTGTCTGCCAGTGATGGGACAAAAATAGAGTTATAAAAAAAACTTTATGAGGGGCAGCCTAATACAAAGAAAAGTGATAAGAGTCTATACAAATCAGAAAATAAATGAAGAAAAGAACTAAGCAGTTCAATCATGCTGAAACAAAAATATACATTCATAGCAAAAGAGATGTTACCAAATTTGAAAAGAAAAAGGTTAGAATCTCATCATGGCATCAGAAACAAGCTTGAATCTTAAAAATAAATCATATGCATCCAAGCAATTAAGAAAAAGACGAATAAAATTGAAGACATAATATTGTTACGGTTCCATCTGATAATTGTATACCATGCTCAGCTTCAACCTAGGATTTCTTCATCAATTCCTTTAGTAGCATCTGGAATGAAGTTGATAGGTCTAAGAAAAATCATACGAACCTAAGTTTTTTCGTTCATTAATATCATTAATAACATTATACTAATTATTTGAAGCCAGCTTTATAAATCCACATTTTTCATGTGTTCTTGTTAACTGTTTCCAAGGTACTAAATCTAAACAATTCACAATCTTCTTGAACAATTTTCTCCAGTTATCTTGGATCTACTCCCATCTAATCCTTTGACACTAATTCTATCTACATATCTAATTGAGGCACTTTTATCTTTTCGTTATACAATCAAATTCTATTGTACATAACTTTGATAAATGTCATTCTCATAATTTCTCTAATAAAATCATTCATTAATTTAACTTCTCTAGTATTGCAACGCATCCATCTTAGCATTCAATCTCTACAAACATTCAACTTAGATGTCAAGGGCATTATTTTAATACCTAACACTCAAATCAATACAACTTTGCTAACCTAATTGTAGAGAGAAACTCAACCTTGTATATACTATCTCAATAATTAAATACAATGTATGAATACATATTTATAGGAGGGAGAAAGAGAGAAGAGAGTCCTATACAAGTTGTGGGACTAAAAAGGAGAAAAGAAGAAATACAAATAAATGGGCCACTTTACATGGGCTTTTCTAACACTCCCCCGCAAGCTGGAGCGTACAAGTCGTATGCGCCCAGCTTGGACAGACACTGGTAGAATAGGGTACTTGATAGAGCCTTTGTGAGGATATCAGCAACTTGTTCAGTACCAGGAACATGCTTCAATTCTATCTTCTTCATTTGGACTTTCTCCCGGATAAAGTGACAGTTCACTTCAATATGTTTCGTTCTTTCATGAAATATTGGATTCTTTGGAATGTCTATAGCCACTTGGCTGTCGCATAACAGGATGGCAGGTGAGGGAAGTTTTACCCTTAGATCGGCAAGAAGACTTTCAAGCCAGGTAAGCTCAGAGACAACAGATGTCATCGATCGGTATTCTGCTTCAGCTGATGACCGAGCAACCACTGCTTGTTTCTTACTTCGCCAGGTAACGAGATGATCTCCAAAATGGATACAAAAACCACTGGTTGACCGGCAATCATCCAAGGAACCAGCATAGTCTGCCTCAGAGTACGCAACCAATGTTTGAATAGAGGATGAGATTTTATATACCAATCCTTGACCCGGAGTTGTTTTAAGGTATCTAAGGATGCGCTCAACAGCTTGAAGGTGAGATGTTCGCGGGAAATGCATAAACCTGCTGACCACCCCAACAGCAAAGGAAATATCCGGTCTTGTGACCGTTAGATAGATCAATTTTCCGACGATTCCGGATTTTGAAGAGAAAAATCTGTATCAGAAGAGTGTGCACACAACTTATGATTTGAATCCATTGGAGTAGTAGTAGGTTTGCATCCCGAGTAACCAGCATCTTGAAGGAGATCCAGGCAGTACTTCATTTGGGAGATGACGAGTCCATTCGGTCGTCTTGCGACCTCAAGACCAAGGAAGTATCGAAGATGCCCCAGATCTTTTGTTTGAAAGACGGAGCTGAGGTGCTGTTTGACTGCTTGGATGCCCTTTGAATCGTCTCCAGTGATTAAGATGTCATCAACATAAACCAAAAGAAGAACAGTTCACGTTGTCTGATGGCGCGTGAACAGAGAGAAATCAGCTGAACTCCGAGTAAAGCCGACTTGTCGGACGACCTTACTAAACTTGTCAAACCATGCCCGCGGGGATTGTTTGAGACCATAGATGGACTTCTTAAGATGACAAACTCGGGACTCCCCCGTGGTCTCAAATCTGGGAGGTTGCTGCATGTAAACCATTTCCTGGAGGTCGTCGTTGAGAAACGCATTTTTGATGTCCAGTTGGTGTAATGGAGATTGGCGATGCACAGCCACGGAGAGGAGGACACGAACGGTGTTAAGCTTAGCCACTGGAGAGAATGTTTCCGCATAATCGAGACCGTGATGTTTGGTGAAGCCACGAGCCACTATGCGGGCCTTCAGACGGTCAATTGTCCCATCAGGGGCATGTTTGATAACAAAGACTCATTTACACCCAAACGGTGTTTGACCGATAGGTAACGGTACCAAGTTCCAGGTCTGGTTAGCCCAGAGAGCTGTCATTTTTTCTTCCATGGCCGCCCGCCAGCCAGGATGTTGGAGAGCCTCCTGCACAGAGTTAGGTACAGAAATTGAGGATAATGAAGTGGCAAAAGTCTGAAGTTGTGGAGATAGGCGATGTAAGGATACATAATTCGCCATGGGATGAGTTGTAGATTCTGGTGCCGGATCAGCAGGATGCGGAGCATCAGAGGTCGAGGCCGACTGCAGTGGGGCACTGGAGGCAGGATGGCGACGAGTGTAGACACGTATAACAGGAGGCTTGGCAACAGGGGGAGCCTAGGCCGGAATTCTTGGTGGTGGAGTGGTAACGGGAATGATAGGATGTAGGACGGTTGGTGGTAGAGGTGTAGGATCAGAAGCAGAGAAGAAATAAAGATCCTCCCGAAAGGTAACGTCAGCAGAGATTGTCACCTTGCGGGTCGTCGGAGAGTAGCATACGTAGCTTTTCTGTGTCCGTGAGTAGCCAACAAAGATGTGTTTGGCTGCCCGGGGATCCAATTTGGCCAAGGATGGACCAAGGGTGTGAACGTAGCACGTGCACCCAAAGATGCGGGGTGTGAGAGAGAAGGCTAAAGTAGACGGGAACATGAGGCTGAATGGAGTGGCATTGTGGAGTATGGGGGAAGGAAAACGGTTAATCAGATAGCAAGACGTCGAAAGAGCAAAGTTCCAATAAGCTTTAGGAACGTGCATTTGAAGCATGATGGAGCGGGCCACATCGAGAAGATGTCGATTCTTACGCTCAGCGACTCCGTTTTGTTGGGGGTATAGACACATGAAGTTTGGTGAATAACCCCAAAGTCAGAGCAAAGAGTCGCAAATTCGTTGCTCGTGTATTCACGAGCATTATCAGTGCGGAGAGTTTTGATGTTCGTGGAGAATTGCGTGCGGGTCTCAAGGAGGAAAGCCCGAAAGACACGGGAAAGCTCGGAGCGATCACGAAGTAAGTATAGTCACGTCATTCGCGAATAATCATCAATAAAAGTTAGAAAATAACGATAACCAAAAATGCTAGTGACTTTGTATGGACCCCAAATATCGAAGTGTACTAACAAAAAAGGAACAGTGCTCCGAGTACAATGAGATGAAAAAGATGAACGAGGTTGTTTGCCTAACACACATGATTCACACTGAAAAGAAGGTAAAGATACATCTGGTAGAGCTTTCTGGAGGACTGGTAAAGGGGCATGTCCAAGACGCTGATGCCAATCGACGGAGGAGACAGAAGAGAGGATAGCTGGAGAGTCATCAAGGAGGTAGAGCCCGTTCTGCAGTCGCCCCTTACCAATGATAGTCCGCGTCTTGTGAACCTGTATCAGAAAAGAAGAAGAGGTAAAGGTTACAGAGCAATTTAAATCATTAGTCATGCGACCAACAGAAAGCAAATTAAACGGGGAGCCCGGAACATGAAGAGCCGAGCGTAGAGAGAGAGAACGTGAGAGGGATGTCAGCCGAGCCGGAGACAGGAACAGTGTCCCCATTGGCCATTGTGATACACTTAGGATGAGGAGAATCCAGGTATTGATGTGGCCGCAGGGAGTTGATGTGATGGGTAGCACCGGAGTCCACTATCCAGCGCGGACTAGTGGAGAGACAAGCGATACCTTCTTGGGAGATGGAGGTAGCAGAGGCAACGGAGGCAGGTGGGAGACTGAGCAGACCATGGAGTTGTTGGAGCTGAAGGCGGATCTCTTCAAGGTCAGTACGAGCGGAGGATTCGGTAGCAGCAACAGTGGCCTGTGGACGAGGAGGCTCATGCATGCGATAGCAGGTGGCCTCAAGGTGGTCATCCTTACCGCAGAAGGAACACTTTGAGCGAGGCCGGCCTCCCCGTCCGCGGCCCCGAGATCCGGAACGCCTCCCGCGAAGAGGAGGGGGGAAGGAAGCAGGGGTGCAGAGGTCTGCTGAAGGAGAGTCGGGGACGGAGGAGCAGAACTATCAGGAGGTGGTGAGACCTTGAGCAACATGGAACACACATCTGATAGTGAGGGGGTAGCAGCCGAGGAGAGTATCTGAGCCCGAACGCTCTGAAGATGAGGTGGAACACGAGCCATCATCATGGCAACACCGACAGCTTCTTTTTGAGCACGTTGTGCAACAAGATCCAACGTAGGAGGTTGATGTTGGATCCATGCTTCAACCAGAGTCTTGGCCCGAGCAACAAACGAGGTGAGGTCGGTCGCCCCGTCAACATCAAGGGACTGGAGATCAGTGATGATGTCATAAAGATGTTGGAGACTATCTTTACAGGAGTATAGAGACTGGAGCTCATCCCACATCGCTTTGGCCGTTTCGTGATACATGGTCATGTGGTATGGTTCGGTATCAAGGGAGTTGAGGAGCCATGTCTGAACCCGACCATCGTTGCGCAACCAATCGTCAGTAGGAGCAGTAGAAGCCGCTTGGGTCAAGTGAAGTAGAAAACCTTTGGACTGTAGCACGCGGCGAAAAGATTGTACCCACTCCACGAAGTTCTTCTTCCCGGCTAACGAAATGGTAGTAATCCGCAACTCGTCACGGAGTTCGGGGCTGAGGCCGGGCGGTCTGCTGAGGAAGAAGCCGTCTGTCTGGTAGACTCAGGAGAGGTCGTCATGGCAAGACGAGCAGGAGGCTAGGCCGGCGGACAAAAAAGAGGCGAACAGAATGGAAACCGCACGATCTGGGTGCCAACACACCAGCGGCAAGGAAACGAGGCCGTCGCGACCAGAATGCGGAGCAGATAGCTAGGAGAAGCTGTCGCGACTAGATAAGAAGAGAAGCTGCACGGTCACAGTGATAATACACCAGCGGCAAGGAGTATGTCACGACCAGTATGCGGAGCCCACAACAGAGAGGAGAAACTGCTAGAGACAAGACAAGTCGCAGTGACTAGGCGGAGAACAGGAAAGTTGAGAAGGTTGCATGGTCACGGTGAGTACACCAGCGGCAAGGGGAGATGTCGCGACCTAGATGCGGAGCTCGCCGAGAAGAGGGAAGTTGCGGCGACTAAGAGAAGCAAAACGCGGCGAGAAGAGAAGCTGCAACGACTAAGACAAGTCGCGGAGAGCAGGGGGGCAGAGCAGCGAGAAGGAATAACTCGGCGGGTAGGCTAGGAGACCGCAGCGAGTGAGAGACTCAAATCGCGGCGAGAAGAGAAGCCGCGGCGACTAAGACAAGTCGCGGCGAGCAGGGAAGAAGGAAAGCGGGTAGGAGTCGTGGTGAGTAGTGAGAGGGAGACCGCGCGGATAGAGAGGGGGACCGCGCGGGTAGAGGGAAACAAGGAAGGGAAGGCTCCACTGTTAGAAAGATTATAAAGGGGAGGAGAAGGAGAAGAAGTGGTTGAAGCCACGAGAGAGAGAAGGAGAGAGAGCAGAGGAAACGGGTAGAATGACCTTAACCGCGCGAGAAGCCGTGGTTACGAGACTCTAACCAGGAAGCGGTTAGAAAAGGGGCAGGCCGCACGACACTGCGGCTAAGCAGGAGAACAAGCCGCGTGGTAAGCCGGAAGAGCGGGCGGTTAAAAAAATCAGGTCGGACAACCTCCCTCTGATACCATGTAGAGAGAAACTCAACCTTGTACATACCATCTCAATAATTAAATACAATGTATGAATACATATTTATAGGAGATAGAAAGAGAGAAGAGAGTCATATACAAGATGTGGGACTAAAGGGGAGAAAAGAAGAAATACAAATAAATGGCTTTTCTAACACTAATTGATATTTTATAAATTCATCTTGATGTTTTCAAGCTATCCATTAATTGCACGGTCTGTCAAAGCATTTCTTCATTTTAATCACTAAGTTTAACTCTAGAGGTAGAACCATGTACGTAAGCATATTAATTATGAAAAAGGGCCTGCAGAAGTAACCAATATTCATTATAATTTTATAATCACAAATGCAAAAAACAGCTGTTCATTGCATTTAAAAAAATTATGTTTCCACTTTAACTTTCTAATTGGCGGCTTGGTGATTGACTTAGGTAGCTTCTGGTGGAGACAACAAAGGGTGATGAAGAAATTATATGAGTTAGACATTAATCCGGCAATACTGAGTTGAAATAATTGAAAATTATAAATGATAAAACACTATAATCAAAAGGGAATAAGTAATGACGTAATGTTGTACACTTGCAAGAGAACAAGAAAGTAAATACTAGAAGGAAGACAGCCCGGCAAGTCACAAAATGTTTGCCAAAGATTACAATACAATATTCGTCAAATAGGAAATTGATACAATTCAGCGAAAAGAAATTACAACCATTCAATAAACTTTAAACATGCACAAGGTCGAAGGCTTGGTGGTGGAGACCAGCCCAGATCAGGTCGACGAAGAAGTACCCAACACCGCACCCGACCGGAACCCTACCGGCCCTAAATTATTGCGTTTTAATTCTCATATTTAGCATTTATTTTATTTCGCATTTTTATTTTGCAAATTTTTTGTTTGGACAATTTTATTTGCACGCCTGCGCGCGTAGCCTTTTTACAAAGAGAGAGAGACTTTCATTTTGTTATCCTAAAAGGGTAATATCTTAAACCCTAAATTATGAACCGGTCCGACAGAGCTGCAGAAAGTGATTCCCGGTTTATTTCCTCTTCCCCAGTCGTTGGTAGCAAGCACGCGAGGTTCCTCCCCGACATTCACGGCGACCACAGGGCGCGGGTTTCACGCACATTCTCTCGTGTATTTTAGCTTCTTGGACGCCGCCTGCAACCACCAGGTCACGAACCGCTTGCCACGAGCCCCTCCCCGACAGTTTCGGTGACTACAGCCAGCCACGACGGCAACTTCAGCCAGCCACGACGGCGACTCCCAGCACGCATACCGCCCACGATCGAGGGTTATTTCCTGACGTTCGGTCCAGCTCCAGCTTCGGGCCACGATCCACTCTTTCTTCAGGTCCAACAGTTTTGTTTAGTGGATGTTATCTGTTTCTTTTTTTAGTGTTGCCCTATAAAAAAGGATTTGTAATCCGTTTATGAAGGGGTTGAACAGTGGAAATTTAATATTAATGTGCTTTGTTGAGTTCAGTTGTTGATGGACAATGTTGTGAGATTTTTAATGGTTTGATTCCGTGAACTGTTGTATGGTGGAATGGATTGTTGATGCTTGTTGTTTTCCGTGAACAAGATAACTGTGTTTTGAAATTTCATGGAACCTCTTGTGTGTGAGATAGAGAGTGAATTAATTCCGTGGTGCCTATGTGCGATAGCGGCCGACCTCGAAGCGGAAGACCGAAGGTGACGATGGATTTCCTAGCGGGATCGCCGTCTAGGGGTGTGCATGAAAAACCGAAAACCGACCAAACCGTCCCAAACCGACCAAACCGCCCCAAACCGACCAAACCGCCCCGAACCGCCGAAACCGAACCGATTTTACACCGAACCAAACGACTCGGTTCGGTTTTGGTTTTCCTCTCTGAAAAACCGAACCGCACCGACTAATAATGCATGTAAAAATATTACCAATAATGATCTTTTAACTATTTTAATTAACTAAATAATATACACAAATTATATCAACTTAATAATTTTAATATTATTTGAACCAAAATAAATTTGTGTAATGCATATTTTATGCATCAAGAATAATTAAACATTTTGTTTAACTGATTTTTTTATATCTTTTTTATATTTATTACTCGATTTCACAATAAAAATATTCAATCATTTTTTTTTTGTAATATGAACTATTAGCTATAATATATCATATCATATGTAAATAAAGTTTGATGATATTAATTTTTTAATTGTCATACCTTTTTTAAAATTTTCTTGAGATGTTTAAGTACACAATTATTTTAAATAGTATAACTGAAAAACCGAAAACCGAACCGAGTAAACCGACCAAAATTCGAACCGAACCGATAAACATCGGTTCGGTTTCGGTTTGGGTCCAAACCGACCCAAACCGAGCCGCTTGCACCCCTATCGCCGTCGCCTTCGATTGCGGAAAGAAGACTCTTTCCGTGGGTAATTTGTTTCTTCCCCCTCCTGTGTGTCTAAATTTTCTCTTTAGAATAATAGATTCATTGCTGGATTTTTGCCTGGATTTTGTCAGCGGACGCTACGTCGAAAACTCCAATCGGAAACGTAACTTGGAGTTCACGACTTTCGTTTTGCTGCGACAAGGGGAACCGAACGAAAGTTGCAAATCTCTTCCCCAGATTTCTCATTTCGAACTATTTTTCAAGACAATTCATTTTGAAACAAAATAGTTATTTTCATGTTTTACAAAAATTAAAGTTGTTACTTTCTTAAGTTTGTGCAATATCTGCTCGAAATTCTTTTTTTGTCAAAAAAAATTCATTCATCATCGCATGCATTAGGGTTTCCTAAGGAAAAGCCGACGGGCGCGCAAACCCTACGCGTCGTCCTACATCCTGGGGGTTGAAGGATGAGGTTTTAGTGACCGAAGTAGCACGGATGGACTGAATATAGGCTTTGGGAGAGATTTTGATGGCTGGACAGCAGTTTCAAGATGATTGGAGGGTTGTGGCAACGGCTGAAATTGGAATGGTGGCTGGATCATACCTGATTTGTTTATGGTGCTATACAGGGCTGAAACGTAAATAGGAGAGCTTGGGTAGTATCTGGACAAGGGATCGAGTACTGGATGAAAGGGAAATGGACATGATTAACCATCAAAGGTTGTGTCGCAGGACGGTCCCAAATGACAAGGAAATAATGAGTGGTCACTACATGCAACAATATCAATATGATTCCGATAACTTTTAATTTGCAATAATAATTTATTTTGTAAATCAAAATAAATTATATCCCGCAATAAAGCTTAGCAAACAAGGGAACAAATGATGTCATATAAATGTAAGAGAGCTTGATTTCAAATGACTAAGCAATTGAAAACATAAAATGCTTCAAAATTTGGAAATGACAACAAACTAATAACCCATCAAGTAGAGATTTGATACGTCGTAGTCGTACCAAGAACAAACACGAACAAGAACTTAGATTGCAATAAAAGAAACACGGATACAATCGGGAGACAATTTCCCACCAAGCACTTGGAGGATGGGTCCTCAAGCATCTGCTGAATTATTAAGTATAAGTGCTAAAGATTTCAAAAAAGACATATATTCACCCCCCCCCCCCCTCTAGGTGATTAACTACCCATAGATTTATCTTTCAGCACACTCCTCTCCAAAAGAGCCAAACAACTAAGGCTTCCTTAGATTAGGCGGTGGCGGGAGCAGCTGGCGTTTGGAAAGGCAGCATTGGAACCGGAGGGGGGAGGTGGGGCTGGAAAGGGAGCTTTTCCCTGACTTTTCCTCCGTCTGGTGGGTGCAAACGGAGAAAACGTCGTTGGCGCCCGTTTGTTTACACGTTGTTCGGCGGCGTTTGCTCCAAACAGGGGCGGTGAAACGCCGAACCAAACGAAGCCTAATACTCCAAAGAGAGCAAGACCTCAACCCAAGGACTCCTTATATAGATATAGTCCCAAACTACATGATAAAATACTTAAAGGACAAAGTAATAATTAATACAATAAAGAAAATGAGACAATGAGAGATTCTCGCGAGGTGAGGCAGTAAGTCCGAGCGTATGTGCATGACATATTTTCCCAATGCGAATACATATCAACACCCTCGACTTGAAAAGTGACCTTGTCCACAAGGTCGAGTCAGTAAGAGTCCCATGAGTGCGATGTAGGGACTCAGGCGACTCCTCTGCTAGGCAGTGATGGTGAAACATCAAAAGCATAGTGCCGTCGTGTCGTGGTATGGCCCGAGAGATGAAGCAATTGTGGCCACCAAAATACCAGGCTCACGACCGAGGTGAGCCGGACCAGAAGGTTGCCACAATGGCAGGTGGGCCAGGGCCACAGTCGAAGCTAAAACGAGCAGACGGAGGTCAGAAGAAAGTGGTTGTGTTGGAATGATCATTGCAAGGCCAAAGAACAGGACGATGTGCAGTGGTGCAGATGTGCAGAAGACCACGGGGCACGGAACGTGCCAGGTGGATCACGATTTCGGGCAGAGGCGAAACGCACTGAAAAAAATCAGAGGGAATTTGTATGGGTCAGGGTCGAATGGTTGCACAATAGTAACCGTCATAAAAAAGTGAGCGGAATGGAAAAGGTGGGTGCACGAAACGGAAAATGAAGCTGATTGCGGAGGGTAGCGTCAAACAAACAAGGAAGATGAGAAAGGGAAAAAGACGGCAAGCATGCCGGAGTAGGCTCTAGGCGGAAGGCAAAACATGATTTGCGGCACGAGAAGACGGGCGCATGAAGACACGCATGTAGCCGCAAAATTAAAGGCCTGAGGGCGGAAAAAATTGACAACTGTGGGGGCCTTGATGTGTCAGGGCAGACGATAAATGCGGGCGGCTGGAATGTTGGCAGAGAGGAGCAGAACGAGCGAGACACAAAATGCAAGTGGTGGGGCATCACAAATTTTGCGAGAAACTCGAGTTAGGCATGGGTAATGCACGGTGGTCGGTGGGGTCGTAAGGAAGGCGACATGAGGTACGATTCTAGTGAGAGAAAATGTCGGGTGAGGGAGCAAAAGAATCATGCAATTCAGGCTAGCGTGGGAGACGACCGGAAGAGGAACTAGACGAAGAGACATGCATGCGGGAAAGAGTGATGGGGTTGGGTTCATGGAAAATGAAGAGCGGCGATGTTGAAGAAGGTGGTTGGGGATGATACCGACGACGGGGCTTGAGTAAGTTGACGACAGTGGGGCTGGCAAGGGGTCGATAGAGGCGGTTGGGGACGAAGGGGAAGGTGCGGCAGCATTCCGTGTCGGCAGGGAGCTCTACTGTGAGGATGCGATAGGATCAATGGAGAGCGCAAGGCAAGTTGGTGTGGGCGGGGTTGTTGAAAGCGGTGGAGCGAAGGGCAGCTACACTGAGCGGAAGCATGACAGCGACAGAATGAGGGTGGTGGGCTTGGCATTGATGGTGGAGTTCATAATAGGCCGGATTGGACCTCCATTGGGAAGGGAGGATCTTTGTAGCTCCTTGGGGACAGCGAGCAACTGCTTGAACGACACCTGAAGGAGTTGGCGGCGTATCTCCTGCGCCATGGACAAGAGATCGATCGTCTTGGTCTCGATCCAGTCGAGGCGAACATGCAAGGAGGTTGGACGGCGGGCCATGGTGGTCGGTTGGTCAACGAAGGGAGGGAGTTCAAAGCTAGGTTCTGACGGTAGCGCGACGCTGGTGCAGCATCAAGCCATGCAGATTTTGTAGATGTCAATGTGGATGTCGGCCACCTCGTGAGATGAAATCTAACGGCGAGGGAGATCCATCACTAGGAGAAGTGGTTGATTCTTATTGGTCAAAAGTGGCGGGCGGAGAGCGGGAGGTCGAACCAATTGATATGTAGTAGTTGTATCAAAAACAAACACGAACAAGAACTTAGATTTCAATAAAAGAAACACGGATACAATAGGGAGACAGGCTCCTGCCAAGTACCTGGAGGTTGGGTCCTCCAAGACACTCCCCTCTCCAAAGGAGCCAAACAACTAATACTCTAAAAGATAGTAAGACTCCAACCCTAGGTGGTGGAGACCAGCCCAGATCAGGTCGTCGCAAGAGTGTTCGGCGCCGCGCCCGACCGGACCTTTCCCGGCCCTAATTTTATGGCAATTAAAATTTGTCATTTTTGATTTTTTTTGTAATTTTGTATTTTGTGGAATTTACAAGTTTGTCATATGTGTAAATATATATATATACTAATATATATATATATAAAGCCAATGTTAAGAACCGGTTCAGGTCTCCCCATTTTAAGCCACTACTCACCTCCCGGTCCAGCTGTGGTCGCTGCTTCTTCCTCCCGGTTCAGCAAAGTCGTAGCACTGTTTATCTTCCTGGTTCATGTGTGTTAGGGCTCGATCGAGACAAAGCCTCGTCAATGGAGCTGCGCCAGGAATAAGCCGCATCTCTCGACCACGACGGTGCATGACAACCACGCCTTCCGGCACCGCAGGCCTCGACGCCTCTTCCAGGCGGTTTTCAGCTCCATGTTCCTGTTTCAGCTGATAATGGAGCTTTCTGTTCTGCCAATCATGGAGGTTCTCCGGTTATTTTCAGTTTCTGTTTATTTTTTTGTTTTTGGCTGAACCCTATAAAAGGGATTGTTGTTGTTGAATGGAAGGGTGATTGATGAAAATATTGAAATTGAATTTGCTTGGAGTTATTTTCTCCCGTGTAAGGTTGTTGTGTGCTTCCCGATAGAATTAGGCGTGAGGATTTCTGTGTGAATTCCTGATACAATTAGGTGTTAGGCGTGCTGTAGACGTTCTTATTTAGGTGTTAGTTCTGTAGCTGTAGTAGGAGTACTTGATGAGAACTTGGGTCGCTATTCTTATTTCCTGTTTAGTTAGATTGAAGTCACTGGATGCTTGCTGCTTCCTTTGAAAATTGGAGTGCTGATTTCGATTCCGTTTGACAGGAGAAGACAAACAGTAAAATTAATTTTATGGTGCTTACTCTATGATTTCCGTGAATAGTATTAGGAAATTGATTATTATCTCTTGTGCTTGAGAATTCGTGGAGCCACCTTAGTGTTTGAGATTACGTGGATCCACCTTAAGTATGAGAGCGAGTGAATTTTAGGTTTGTTAGTTTGTGGCTTCTTACATTGTTGAGTGATTCCGTGGAACCACCTCGTGTGAGGAAGTGACTTAATTTCTTGGTGCCCGTGTGCGATAGCGGCCGACCTCGGAGCGGAGGACGAAGGTGACAAGGAGTTCCTCGCGTGATCGCCATCGACTTTGAAATACGGAAGACGCCTCTTCCGTGGATAATTGTTTCTTTCTCCTTCCTTTGTGTGTGTCTAAGTTTTCTCATTAGAATAATTAGATTCTTGTTGGGTATTCGCCCGAATTTTGTCAGCAAACAATACGTCGAAAACTCCAAACGGAAACGTATTTGGAGTTCACGATTTCCGTTTTGCTACGACAAGGGGAATGAAACGAAAGTTGCGAACCTCCGTCCTCTGATACCAAATTGATGCAGCACGACGCGTAGGGTTTACGCGCCTGTCGGCTTAGTTGGTGGAGACCAGCCCAGATCAGGTCGTCGCAAGAGTGCTCGACGCCGCGCCCGACCGGACCTTTACCGGCCCTAATTTTATGGCAATTAAAATTTGTCATTTTTGATTTTTTTTGTAATTTTGTATTTTGTGGAATATGCAAGTTTGTCATATGTGTAAATATATATATATATATATATAAAGCCAATGTTAAGAACCGGTTCAGGTCTCCCCGTTTTAAGCCACTACTCACCTCTCGGTCCACTACTCACCACCCGGTCCAGCTGTGGTCGTTGCTTCTTCCTCCCGGTTCAGCAAAGTCGTTGCTTCTTCCTCCCGGTTCAGCAAAGTCGTAGCACTGTTTATCTTTCCGGTTCATGCGTGTTAGGGCTCGATCGAGACAAAGCCTCGTTAATGGCGCTGCGCCAGGAATAAGCCGCATCTCTCGACCACGACAAGGGGAATGGAACGAAAGTTGCGAACCTCCGTCCCCGAATTTAAAATTGAACCATTATTTAAGAAAATTCATATTTTTGAAATAAAGAAGTAATTTTGTCTTTCAAAAAAAATCCAAGTTGCGTAATTTCTTAAGTGTTGCGCCCGCTCTAAAATTGGAAAAATTAATTATTCATAGCATGCATTTAGGATTTCCTAGAAAAAAGCCGACAGGCGCGTAAACCCTACGCATCGTCGTGCATCACTAGGGCTCCTCCACTACATGACAATTTTTAAAGGACAAAGTAATAATAATTAATACAATAAAGTAAACAAGACATTGCGAGACTCTCGGGAAGTGAGGCCGAACGTCCGAGTGAATGCGTGTGACATATTTCCCCAATGTGTATGTATCAAGATTTAACACACAATTCAACAAACAAAAAATGACTTCAAGATAGAAACTTACACAACTAGGAAATAGAGGGCATGTCGGATCTTTGGCAGGTCTCTAGTGGCCAAAATGAGGAAATGAGGTTGGATCTCAATCCCCGGGAAGAATCCGGAATGTGTTTTTGGAGAAGTATGTGGGGCTTGTGAGGGAGACTGGGGTGATTGATTTTGGGGGGGGGGGGGGGGATGTGGGAGAGAGAAGAGGGCCGACCGAAAGAAGGGATGGTAGGTGCTCCGCTATGAGGAGGGAGATAACTACCAAGCTTCGACACTTAGATTTTTAGCTTCGACACTCGGTGATCAAAAGGAGTAATTTCTTCTTTATTAAAACTCTCAATGCCTACAAATTGAACTTTCTATCCCAAACTACGGGGTCATCATGGACGATCATAATTCTCCGATCACGAAGGCTCTCAGAATATAAGAAATAAAAATTCAAAAAATACAGAAACAAAACTCGGATCATCGATTTGCATGAAATGAACGGATTCGATCATCTTGTTGGTCGATGTGTGTTGCGAGCACCATCAGGCTGGAGTTATGTTCCTAGAGGAAGATGAAAGAGCAGAAATAATTGGGGAGGCAGGCGGTTGCTGGGAGTCTAGGGATAGAGAAGGGTTGGTTGAGTGCATTAGAGTGATGTGAGGGGGAATCAGATTTTAGGGGATAGTATGTTGTGGAAGTGGGGCTTTGGGGAAGGGTGCGGTAACTGATAGAGACTGGATGAGACTGCAGAAGAATTTTGGTTAAGAAATGTGGAAACGTGGGATAGTCGTAAATGATGAAACGGGCTGAGGGAGGGGTGGTGTCATTTCAGGGGAATAGTGAGGGCTGAGTAATGGATGGGGGCTGGAATGGGAGTTAATGTAATATTCGGTCAGTGCTGAGAATTAATTGATTTGGGTGAAGAGTTAGTAGGGAAAGAAAGGGTATTTGGGCGGTTATGGGGAGGCAGTTGATTATTAGGTAATTATGGAGAACCAGGGTGGCGGAGGAGGTGATAGTTGCGGGCCTACTTTGGTGGTTGTCGATGGTGGCTGGAAATGGTGGCGGTGGACGGAGGCGGAAGGGTGGTGGCCAAAAATGGAGGTGGAGACTTAGGCTTGACCGACCAATGGGAGAAATGAGGAGGTGTCCGAGCTTTGCACTTGAACTCCGGCTTCGGCACTGGTGATCAACAGAAATTTTTTCTCAAGCTCTGTTTGGTTGGGCTGTTGCTTATGGAAAGCTGATGATAAAAAATTGCTGATAAAAAAAGTGTTGATTCTGGAAAACAGAGTTTTGTTAAAAAATCGTTTGGGTACAATGGAGTTTTCAAAATGAAGCTTTGAAAAAATTGTTTGGAAACAAAACGGAGTTTTGGGCGAATTTTTTTCAAAAATTAATTATAAACAACAAAATATAATAAAACGACAACAACAATAACAACCAAAATGCAAGACATCAGAAAACAGTTAAGCAGATTCAGCAATTCAACGATAATACTTTGAAATCATCATCTTAACATAATGAATGAAGAAGATAGGAGATTACTACCAAAATCCAAGACAAAACATCAAAGCACTCGCTGATTTTTGCAAGGATTCCAACCTAAGAAAACAGTTAAGAAGAAGACGGAAAGAAGAAGAGGGATACCTCACGGAAACAGTCCAGTGAGATAGGGAATGTTGGTTCTTTCTCGATCTAAAAAAAGGGACGGCCTGTATTGCAGAAAATCAGCGGAAAATCAAAGCAGAGAACAAAAATCAGCGAAAAATCCAAGCACGGGATAAAAATCTGTGAACGGAAGAGAGATAGGGTTTCTGAACCTGCGGGGGCTGCAATGGTCGTCGAGAGGCGACGTGTCGTAGGCGAGATCAGCACGTTGGCACCGTCGATGTCGCGGTCGGAGCGAACGGGGGAAGGTGTCATGGTAGCGAGGGCGGAAGGTTTTCGCTGCGTCGGGGGAGGGAGATCGGGAAGTATGCGAGTTGCGGCTGGGCTGGAGAAAAAAAGTTGGGGTGGAGATATAGGGCAAAATCGTGGAAACAAATAAACGAAGTTTTTGCGAAAATCTGTTCCAAACGCCACTTATATGAAAATTTTCGTTTTGGCGCAGCCGCACCGCAAGTCATAAGTCCAACCAAACGCTACCTCAAACTGTTTGGCTTCAAAAGGAACATTCTACTCCTATACATAAACTAATGAGAAGCCGCGACCGGCCATCCTTTTCAGAAAATGACAGCCCCCAGAAACAAGATAGATAAAACTCAACAAAATACATAAAAAATCTTAAATCGATGACTCGCTCAAAATGAATGATCTCAGTTGTCACTGTGGACCCAAAACATGGCACACTCCCATCAATGCTTATCTTCCCTTGCATATTACTTTAGTTCACATTTTTAAGTATCCATAGATATTTAATTGGCACCCGTCTTTTATAGTTTTGAATGATGATAATTGCATTGAAAATCGAAAAGATTTTGATTTTTTTAATGTTTAGGTAGCAGTAGGGTGTGAAACAGGAATGTTCAGGTGACCTTTTTGTTCATCCAAAACAAGAAGAAGAAAAAGATCTATCCTAGTATTTAATTTTTTCCTTTTTCTGAATGCTTTTTAAAAATCTTGGCAGAGTAGATAACAATACCGAGATGATGGTCGTACAAGAAGCCGCACCATGTGATTTTAACCTAAAACTAAATTTGGTATGAAGAAATTTTTAAAATATATATATAAATAATGGAAATTGAAATGGTAAAGGAATTAGCCTAATTGTTTTGCTGACGAGCTAGTAAATATTCTTTCATGAAGGCGTGACAACAAAATATGTGAAATGTTTGTCTTTTTTATTAAGATTAGTAGTGAAAGTGTGAAATAATTTTCTTTAGCATTCCCTCTAATTCCGTCAAACCAAGCATACGCTAAAAGCTAGAGCAATCAATTCAATCAAAATTGTCCATTCAACTTTTTTAATGGTCCAAAAATATGTTTGAGCATATGCTATGCTTTCAATATTCTTTTATCTTCTCCTCATAACTGCTACTCCTTTCAGTTATTACTTCTAGGATCCATGAGCTAGTTTTTCTGAATCCTTCCACTGATTTAATATGCCCCCATCAGTAAGCTTTCATGCCCACCGCCTTGCCATGGGTTTTAAGATCTACTTTGCCTTTTCTTTTCTTATACTTTTATTCATTTAAAATAGCATGTGCTTGATTTATAGAAAAGGCAGATTTACATGTGGAGAAGTACTTGAGGCTTATGAAATTTCTACAAAGCATAAATTTGGTTTCGATATAATACCTTTCTCGACCTTCATTTTCATGGATGTGCTTCTCGAATTAAATTGTATATTCCATTTTTTCCATTGAACATATGCTCCTATTTCTATCATATATTTAGGTATTTCTGAACATTTTGTCATCTTCTCATCCCTACTTTTCCGAGTATAACTGATGCTTGGCATAGAGTAAAGAGAACTAGTTGTCATAGGCAGCCAGCAAACTAGGTAGTTCTTACAAAATTTCTATGAGCGCATAAATTTGTTATAGATTCCTTTTTTATGGAATAATAATTATAGAGGACATGAAGATGAATCCTTGCTTTAGGCTACATAAAAATTAATGACGGCTATATTGATACATTGGAGTTCACACTGCGAGATTTCAGGAATGGTGAGATGGTTATATTTTGATTTAATCTTCTTGAATAAATGCCAATTGTTAGTATCAACTATTATTAAAAGCTCTCTTTTAATTTTGTTTAACATAATGACAGATGACATTGAATTTGATCGAATTTGCTTATAACAAGTGGATAAGTAAAATATTTGGAATGCTAGAACTTCAAGAAACATATTTGAGAGGCCTGACTCTTCAGATTGAGTATCCCCATGTTCTAATAAGAGATTTTTCTGTATGCAGAGGTAACCCATGCCCCTCCAATAGTTCTACTAAAAGATGAGAGGCCTATCATCTTACAGATTGAGTATGCCATTGTAAGGAGTAAAGACACGATGTCCTCAGAGGGGAAAATACTTGTGAATTGTTACAAACTACAGAAGTGAAGTGTTAATGTCTAGAAAATTTTAGAAAAAGATGAACATCAATTTCTGCGAGTGCACAAATAAAGTGAAAACACATACCTGTTTTTCTCAAGATTAAATACATAAATATCACCCAAGCAATTGATGGCAGCTAGCCATTGCCCATCAGAACTGGTAAGCATTCTTGTTATAGGAACTGAACTAATATCACCAGCCTTCCCTTGTGGCAAAAATGTATGCACTAGCTCAAACTTGACCACATCCAAGACCTAGTCTTCCAAAGAAAATATGTAAAGGTACAAATTAATACCATTACATTAAAACCTACAGAAACATAAAGATAAAAAATGACAGTGTGAAAATGCAAACATGTTGCTTGTTTTTTACAGTTTCAATTATATAAGTGTTCTTCATTAAGAGTAAAACATTAAGACTGTACACTGGTCATATAGTTCACTCGATTTCTTGTAGATAAAAAGCATGTATTAAAAATCGTAATTGTCTTCATTCATTAAATATGTGAAAATGTGTTAATCCTTTTTGAGGGATTTTGAAAGTGATTTTAGAGTCAAAAACCAGTATTGATCTCAAACAACACCACCCAAATGACATAATCCAATAAATCCATCATCATTGAAACATGTTTAATCTTGACCACCAAATGAGCCCTTAATAGATCAATAACCAAGCCAAGTCAGTAAATAATAGCTTACATAAATTTTTCTATCATGGCCAGCTAAAATCAACCTTGAGGAATCGACACTGAAAACCATACAATGTGCATGTGGCATGTGGCGCGGCAGTTGTAATTTGTTGACAGACCAACCACTCTTTCGAGCACTTGGCTTCCTCAGTTCAAACATACAAGGCTTCACATGATCAGAGAAAGCAAAAAATTTTCCAGTACTAGATATGGTGCTAGAAATGATTTTTCTTGACTCCTTGCTTTTAACATGAGCTATAACTTGTGTGCTTTCTCTGCTTCCAAGTGGTGCACTGGAATTATTAGGATGATGTAATGTTATAAGTAACACATCAAGCTGTGCACTATGCTGAGCAAGTGCCACGAAAGCTCCATCAGCAACTGCACTAGGGACCATTTGCACAAGTACTCGTTGAGGTGCAGGGCAGATATCATGAGGTGCAAATTGTGTGAATTCTCGAGCAGAGTATGCAAATAATTTGGTGTCATCACCTCCAGAAATAAGCATCGGAACTCCCAAGTGTGCCCATTTATGGTAAGTAAAACTGATAGACCTATTCCTATGTCGATTCTTGGAAGACGTCTTCTTATTTGGTATAGAAACTGTTCACAAAAAATTATCAGGAATATATATAAGCTTAAATAATATAACAGTAATCCAAAGAGGCAGACCTTCCGAACTAATAGGGACAGCCATTGCCAGTGCCCTCACGTCATGAGTATGAGCTCTAATGTAGCCAACATACAACCAGTTGTGGCAATGGTCTCTTAAAGGTTCAACTTTACCCGTGTCAGGAGTATTGCTTGAGCGTGTATAGAGAATAACCTGAATGTTACAAATCATTGGAATGCATTGTACTAAGAAATGAAGAAAAAAATAAAGCTAGGTAAAAATCACTGAAATGACAAGAAAATATCAATTATCCTTCACCGACCAAATTTTTTAATAAAAAAATAAAATCTTACCAAAAACATAAAGATACAGAGCCACTAATGAAGATAAGCTAGCTATACAAGATGATTGCTTAGAATTATCAACTAGTACACTGAGAAATTAGGAAAATAATTTGTTGTGCATAAAAAACATACTTCTTTCTATTAAGAAAATTAAATGACACTAGATGAATCAATAGGGCAAAGAAAAAAAAAGGTTACCAAAATAATTCACAAATTGAATTCAGTCATGGGTTCAAGTATCATCCAATATCAATGACAAAGAAGAGAATCATCTTAATGGAATAAAAAAAATTAAAATATATATATATTACTCTGGAATATAAACTCACAAGTGATTTAACTCACTTAAATTTAGCTAAAATTAGAAAACACTATTCATCAAAATAAAATGCAAGACGTAATTAAAAGCATGCAGCATAAATCAAAACAATGTCCTACAATCTATAATGAACTCATAAGTACTCACCTTTCTATCATATTCATCATAAATCTTGCATCAACCACCAATGGTTAGCATCATGAATCCATCACAATTGCTTCTTCCTATCAACTCTAGTTAACATGAATTGCACAATTTAGAACAATACTGCATGTGGAACAAGTCTAATCTTTTTCCTTCAAATTTCTTCAAGATTATTCTGATCCATCACTAATTATAAGTTATTTAGCCCTCAACATGACAGAAACCACCTTTTAAGTTTATCCACTGAAACCCTATGTACCAAATGCTCTACTCTTACACACCATAATCATTCCACTCTATTCTTTCAAGGTCCACATGTAATCATCATAGAAACCTCATTTACACCATTGTTCCTTGTTAGTTCTCTACAGCAACTACATGAATATATATTGTCGTGGCTAAGATGTGATGCCAATCAATTCACCTAGCATTTCACATGACAGAAATGTACTATAACGTGGCTAAACAGTATCTTAACTTACGTTTTGCAGAAAATGTTGTATATCAGCATCCAATGAAGAAAGAATGCCAGCACAAAGGCGCAAGCTCAGCAAGCATACAGAATATAAACATCAGGTCTAACCGTCTAACCACGTAGATACAAAGAAATACTTCGAACCACCTAGAGGAATAATCACCGATCAGTAGATATCTGAGAAATATCATCTAATTGAGTAGCAGAATTTCGGGGCGAGGCATAAAGACTGTTCGCAGCTGCTAACTCCCTATATCAATCTCTTGAAACACATCATATAAGCAATCACGAGATCCAATTAATCATGGAATCACATAACCATATATTATATTAAAGAAAATGTTCTGATGGGGATGGGGACACACAGCCAGTTTGGGCCCAATGACATCGGAGTAGCTCATCATGAACGAATCGCCGATCGTCGAATATTTTGTTCTTATATTGTTTCTTATTTTATGTATTTTTTAGGGCTACAATGATCGGAGGATCTTGACCGTCCACTGTCCCTCCCATAATCTATATAAAGACGTAGAGGGCTCATATTTGAGACGTCGAAAGATGGAGTAAAGAAAAAAAATTACTCCTTTCGATCACCTGGTGACGAAGCCGGAAATCCAGGTGCGAACAAAGCTTAAAATTATATCCCATCCCCCCTCAATTTGGTCGGCCAAGTACCTTCCCATTCCCCCCCCCCAACCCGCCCCCATATCCCATCCTGCCTCCCACAACCAAGGGCCCCTTCCCATCCCATCACCACCTCCTTCCAGCCTCCCAAACCAGTCCTCTAACCACCGGCCAACCACCACCAAAATCCCCTCCACAACTACACCAAAAACAACCCCCTCTCCTCCAAATTCTTCTCGTTTCCAGTCTTCGACGATCACCGAAAAACCTTCCCCAACCACCTTCGGCGAACCTCCACCATCGCCCTCCAAGTTCCCTTCATTTTCAATTTCATGTCGATCGTCGGAAAACACCTCAGGCCACCACCACCAGCCTCTCTGGCAACCATCTCCAGCCAACCACCACCCCACTACCCCGTAACTATCTTAACTACCTCCACTACCCCCCTATATTAATATTAAAGAAAATGTTTTGATGGGGATGGGGCTCCACAACTTGTTTGGGCCCAGTGACAATCAGAGTAGCTCATCATGAGCGGATGGTTGATCGTAGGATTTTTTGTTCTTACACTTTTTCTTATTTTATGTACTTTTAGGGCTACAATGATTGGAGGATCTTTGTCGTCCATTGTACCTCCCATAATCTATATAAAGAGGAAGAGCTCATAATCGAGGCATTGAAAGTTGAAGTAAAGAAAAAATAACTCATTTCAATCAGCCGGAAATTCAAGTGCGAACGAAGCTTAAAATCATCTCCCATCCCCCTCTATTTGGCTGGCCAAGAACCTTCCCATTTCCCCCCAAACCGGCCACCATATCCCACCCTCCCTCCCACAACCGAGGGCCCCTTCCCATCCCACCACCACCTCCTTCCGGCAGCCCAAACCAGCCCTTTAACCACCGGCTAACCACCACCAAAATCCCCTCCCCAACTCCACCAAAAACAACCCCCTCTCCTCCAAATTCTTCCTTTTTCCGGTCTCCGACGATCACCTAAATGGCTAAAAACCTTCCCTAACCACCTCCGGCGAACCTCCATCATCACCCTCCAAGTTCCTCTCATTTTCAGTTTTTCGATGATCGTCGGAAACACCTCAAGCCACCACCACCAGCCTCTCTGGCAATCACCTCCGATCAGCCACCACCCCACTGCCCCGTAATGACCTTAACTACCTCCACTACCGAACTACCCCACTATCTCAACTTCCTAAAAATTAGGCCCGCCACTCCTAAATTTTCTCTATTCCTCCCATTTCCCCATCTCCGCCACTAAGCCCCTTTACTGTTCACATGGATCCACTGCCCACTTCTCCAAGACGAGCCACACAATCTACCCATCTGTTTGCCACTCTTAGAAAACCTCCCGACCCAATCCTGCCTGATCCCCCTCCCTCCAAGCATCTATTCCCTCCAGCTTTCAGGCTGCTGTCTCTGGGCTGTTATCAAGTGGTTAACTGCACAATCACAGCAAAACTCTTCCTCCTAACAGTCTTACATAGCCCTGAATTCCTGTGGAGATTAATTCGAGGACATTTTCCCCACACAGCTTTATATTTCAGCTTCCTGAAATTAAATTCAGCACCCCTTGGACATTCAGAAAGCCACGGGAGACTCTTACCTGCAGCTGTTACCCTTTCCACAGCCTTCCATATTCCTCCAGGACTTCAACCATCCCCTCGGCAACCTCCCAGCAGGCTCCAGCTCTGCATTCAGCCCCTACAAAACACATCCAGATGCTTTTTTCTCTTTCCCAGCTTTGCCACAGTCCAGCCCCTACACTCTGAGTTATTCCTGCAGGCCATGAACCAGTCCTTGGTTTCATTCCCAGCCACAAGAGACTTGTCGGATACCCACCAAGCCCTCTATACAATAGTTGTGTAAGTTTTCAAGTTGGTTATCATTTATTTTATGTTGAATTGTTTATGAATTTTCTACTCAAAGAATAGTGGTTTGTAGTTGTTTCAAAATATTTGTAGTGTTGTGTATTCTTATTTATCAAGTCATTTGTTTTCACGCACTCTTGCATTTGAACTTCCACTCTTGTTTCCTTATTTTAAAGGCTTTTATATTTTTATGGAAAATAAAAAAAATATTTGATCATAAAAATTTATCTAATTGCAAGCAAGAATTTGCCGAAATTGTGTCTGCATATAACCCTTAGTCTCCCTTATACGACTGCCATGCATCATATTCCATACAAAAATAAAATAATACTCACTAAGGGGAAGAAGCCATAGCATGGAGATCCGGTGATTCACGGGTGCTTGGTGGCTGTCCGAGAGGAGGTGTTTGTTGTAAGAAGACTGGAATCAGACACTGGAAGTGGAAATGGTTGGATCCAGCAGGCAGTTTTCTGGATCAGGAAGGATTCAACAGTTGGGGGTGTGGGGCTCAGCTGGCAAGAGAAAAATTAAGGAGGCAAACCCAGAGGGTGGGGTTTATATCAACCAACAAGGAGGCAATGACCGGTCTTAGGAGGGGGTGATATTCACGGGATTCAAAAGGCTGGGAGGATCAATACTTGTTGAGTGAGAGTTTTAGGATAGGGACTCACGGTGGAATAGGAACTATCATTCATGCAGGCTACGAGGAAGTTATTCGGAGGATTCATGGTAAATGGTAATCTTGGGGGTCACGCTTGGGATGGATTACGGGAGAAAAGAAGAGGGGTACACGGGATTTGTAAATAGAGAGGGGAATCGAGATGCTTTGGACTTGGAGGCGTGGATTCCAAGAAGGAAGATCGTGAAATGTCAAGGGGGGTTAATGGAGATACCATATGGAATTTACTAGAGATAGGGAATAGATGGGGTGGCGGCAAGGGAAAGCAAGGAAAATAAAATACAAACCTAAGGGATTCGTGGCGTCCACCATGAAAGATTGGGAATTAAAAGAATTCATTTTCTCTAAAATAAGTAATGAAGAAGATGATTGTCCTCTTACTCTTATTTAAAATAATACAACATTAGGGCACTCTGACATCAACAGTTATGAATGATTGAGAATGTCAAATGTCCGATCTCACTAAATAATGACCGAAAATAATAAAATAATATATGAAAAACATGTAAACAAAAATTCGGGTGCATCCGCGGAATCGGATCATCGATCCAGAGATGCTAAATGAGGCATGTGACCAATCGGCCACGAACGGGCCCAAAACTCCTGATCTACCGCGAGTTAGTGCAAACGATACCCATCATTCTCCATAGCTTGAAAGAACGCATCTCCTGATGAAAGAAGATCAAAATTCTCTCGACGTGGGTCGGGCAATATCGATGAGGCCCATCAAGGGTTGTCCAAGTATCGTCAATCATGGGGCATCCACTCCAATGGTACTCATGTGTAGAGCTGTCACTTAAAACCGAAAACCGAAAACCAAACCGGAACCGCAAAGAACCGGACCGAACCGTTCACGAATTATTTCGGTTCTGGTTTGAATTTTGGAACCGTGAACAACATTGGTCTGGATGTGGTTCTTTCAATTTATTATCCGGACCAGAACCGGAACCGGAACCGCAACATCGAAATCTCAAGCGGTTTCAGGAATTTTAGACCCGATCCGAACCAGACCGAAGCAGAACCGAACCGCAACCTGTTTATTATTATTATTATTTATAATATTTTTTATTATTTATATTATTATAAATTGTTATTTTTTTATAATCTATCTATAATATCAATATTTAATATTAATGGTGAAACTAGTGCGATTTAAACCCAAATCACAATTGCACCCAAGGGTGTCGGATTTAGACTGAACAAAATGGCGCTCGCATATTTTCTGAAAGATTTTTTAAAAAACTATAGAGGGTGCGATTTTGTGGTTTTGCGGATTTATTTTTTAACTTTCATCCATACTTACTATATTATATAAAAAAGTACTCTCCCTTAGTGTAACGCAAAATTCTTGCGTTTGGGCCCCGAACTTCAAAGTCCCTCTTACAAAAAAATCAAACGGGTTTACTTTTCCCCTCTGGTTTTCTATTTTTGACCACCCTCAATCATTCTGCGAAATTTGATTTTAGTTTTGGTTGGAATCGATTGGAACCAGACCGAACTGCATGGAACCGGACCAACCGTTAATGACCGGTTTGGTTTTGGTTCTTGTTGAACCGTAACCGGAACCGTTGACATGACGATTCCAAAAATTATGCTGGAACCGGAACTAGAACCGGAACCGCCGCAACCAAATAAGGTTTTGGTTCTAATTTGAAGAACTGTTACCTTAGCGGTTCGGTTCACGTTTTAGCAAAACCGAAACCGAACCGAAACCGTGACAGCTCTACTCATGTGTCTGTCAGTCAGGTACGGTTATGCATGTAGGGCAAGATATTAGTAATGCTCTCAAGATTCCAATGAAGTGTTGGTAGCCCGAGTGCAATCGTCTGTGCAGACTGTGAAGCCGTAGGAGACTGACCCAAAGGCGATGGGGCTCAGGAGTGGGCAAAGTGTAGGGTTGGGGAAGTGGTGGTACAGGTTTCGGGAGGTCTCCACAATATGGGTCCACATACTCGGGAGGCTCGTAGCATGACATCAAATCCTCAATATTAGATATGTCGAGGATATCCACACTCTTTTGGATATCAAACTCGTAGGCATTTGCTTTGATCTTTCTCATGATTGTATAGGGACCCATTCGCATGACGCTCAAATTTTTAGTAGGCCCCGAGGGAGCCTCTATGTGTTGTTTTGAGCCAGTACCTACTCTCCTTCATGAAAGACCTGCTCCCGCTTGTGGTTATCCGTTATCGACATGAGATTTATAGAATTCATTGCCAATATTGATCCTTCGTCAAACCGACTAATGAAACACATGCAAATGATGAACAAACGACTCAATAGACTCACGCAAATGATGCAAATGAAACACGACATACACAAAACTCTCTCTAGGGGGAAGTCTGACAACGACCTGAATATCTTCAAAATGGGATGGCCTATCAGGAGGCTCTTTCGGTGGAGTGCAGAAAAATTCATTAGTGTACAACGAGTATCCAAATGAATGCATGAGACATCATCACTCAAATGCGAGCTCATAAAATGACAAAAATCTCTCGGGGAACGTGACACATCGGAGGGCTCACTAAGAAGCATGTATAAAAATTTATTGCGAGTGCGTCGATCACCGAAGTGAATATCAGAGAGGCTTTCAAATAGATGTCACTCTAGAGCATGGTGAATGCCCATAAAAAGAAAGAACTCATCAGGTGGGTCAGCAAGTAGTGTGTCTCAAAACTCATCATCAGTGCAAGTGGTTAAATGGTAGACTCTCAAAACATCGGAAGTATGCTCAAGTGTTTTAAAGAAAGCCCCACATACTTGATGTTACACTCAAGATCTACTCTTTGGGGCAAGATCAAGGGCGATAATTGAAAAGATGTCAATAACCCAATACTCGTAAATGAGTCGCTCACCTGAATCTCATCCTCACAAGGACGTGACGGCTCATCAGGAGGCTCAATAAGGGGTTATCAAAGAACCTGTCAACATGGTCATGGTCCTCCAGATGAGCCATCGTAAGGAGTAGTGTTACCAAAAATGGGTGAGGCGGCCACTGCGAGATCAATCCTAGGCTCTCGTCTCTCGATTGTGATGTGTCGGGGACAATAACAAGGGAAGAATGGGAAAAGCTCGTACTCAAGAGTGGGCGAATAGGTAAAGTGTCGAAGACTGAATCTCTAGTCGAAGGGGAAATGAGATCTAAATGGCATGCAGAGGATGGATATACCAACACAATGTCATTGGGTTGCTCGTTCCCACTCTCGTGATCATACTCACTAGTCATACTAATGTTGCTCTCCACTTGTAACATACGGTCGTGATCAGATTCGACTTTAAAATCAAGCGGGCACTAAGTGTCATCAAGATGAGATGTATCAAAATCAAGTGTCAGGTCTCTCGTGTCAATAGGAGCACTATTAGACGCATCGGTAGCTTGATCTAAACCTCTGGACTTTGTCCCATTTACTCCTCTTAAGACGGTCCTCATACGATCAAAATGAGCATCCATGTGATCAAATCGATCAAGAACTAATCGTTGAAATTCCACTTCCGAGATCTTTGTTTTGGGAACAATGGGTCGGTCTCTACACGTGATGTTATCCTGATAATGGTGACATCTATAGGGCTCTTAATATTCATTTAAATGGTAGCTCATAAAAGGCTCAAATTGTGTCAAAGGATAGATGTGATCCCTTACAAATATGTGACGGCGGGCAAGGATGATCAAAATGACTTGAATGATACGGCAGGCGAGTATGAGGGCCACTCCGGAGAAGCTCTATGGGGGGTCAAGAATATACAGACTTCAGTTCCTCAAATAGTAGAGAAGTGTAACGATGATGACTTGAATGATACTCAGCTCTACCACCATAAAGTTGTGTTGAATGATCCTTATAACTAGCCATGGCGAAAACCTATTAACTCAATGAATATGTATCAAAAGAGTGATCGCAACCTGGCTCTGATACCAATTGACGCCCAACAAACCTATAGGTGACAGACAAATTATGTCCTAACCCTACATACAACAACAACACTCAAGCCTTTATCCCACTATAATGGGATCGGCTATATGGATCCTTTGTCGCCATTGTGCCCTATCTTTTATCATATTCTCACTAATGCCTAAGTACATCATGTCTTTCCTTACAGTTTCATTCCAAGTCTTTATTGGTCTACCCCTCTCTCGTTTAACATGCCTAGTGACTAGACTCTCACAACACCTAACAGATGCCTCTAATGGTCTCCTTTGTACGTGTCCACCCTAAACTCTAATGTCCTAACCCTACATGCAAAACGAAAATTCATGCAACGACTATAAGGAACCTAAACAACGTCTAATGAAGGGTGGGACACGTGAATGTGCAACTAAAAAGCAACCCTAAGTGAAGTACAAATAAGCAGCTCTCCTACATGTAGCATGCAAACAGGATGCGGCGGATAGAACAAATCATAACAATAAATAATTAAATCACAAGCAGATATTTTAAACAAGTAAAAATTAGTTCTTTTTAACAAAGCATGCTTCGATATTCCTCCGCGTGGAGGGAAAAAACAAGAGTGCGCTGCGAATAGCTTCTGCAAATCACAAGAATATCTCAATGCAATTAACTACCAATCAAGGGATTCAATTAAGTATGAAATTGCATAACCATATATTAATATTGAAAGAAATGCTTCATACAACAATAAAATAATACTCACAAAGAGGAAGTCGTAGCGTGGAGATCTGGTGATTCACATGTGCTTGGTTGTTGTCTGGGAGGAGGTGGCTAATGTATGAAGATTGGAATCCAACACCGGAAGTGAAAATGGCCGGATTCAGCGGTGAATTTCTGAATCGGGAAGGATTCAACAGTAAGGAGGGGTGGATCTTCGGCTAGGAAGGAAGAGGAAAAGTAGGGAGGCAAACCTGGAAGGTGGGGCTAACAGCCGACCAACAAGGAGGTTACAGCCGATCTTGGGAGTGGTGATATTCACGGGATTAAGAAGGTTAAAGGAAATTGATGTCTGTTGAGTGGGAGTTTTGGGATAGGGACTCACAGTAGAACATGAACAAAGTTCCTGCAGGCTACGGAGAAGTTATTTGAAGGATTTATGATAAATGGTAAACATGGAGGTTACGCCTAGGATGGCTTACGGGAGAAAAAAAGGAGGGGTTTGCGGGATTTGTAAACAAGGAGGGGAATAAGGTTGCTTTGGACTTGCTGGATGTGTGGATTCCAGGAAGGAAGATCATGAACCATTAAGGGGAGTTAATAGAGATGGTTGCTGGGATTTATGAGAGATAGGGAATGGATGGAGTCGGGGCGGCGTCAAGGGAAAGCAAGGAAAATAAGATACAAACCTAAGAAATGTCCTTAGGACTTCGCGGAGTCACACCACGAAAGATTGTCGGATTCCGAGAATTTTTTCTCCAAAATCAATAATGAAGAAGATGGTTGCACCCTTACTCCTATTTATAATAAAACAGTATTATGGCACCCTGACATAAACGGCAATGATTGGTCGAGAGTGTCAAGTGCTCGATCTCACTAAATAATATTTGAAAATAATAAAGTAATCTATGAAAAACATGTAAACAATATTCCAGGCGGATCGATGGAGACGGATTGTCGATCCGAGAATCTAAATATTGCATGTGATCAATCGGCCCCCAATGGGCCCAAAACTCATGCTCAACCACAAGTTCGTGTAGACGATCCCTATCACTTTTCTAGGTTAATTTGTCTTGTTCTTTGAATTGAAACTGCCTCCTGGTTTGTTGATTGATGTGAGTAAATAATACTTTAGCAGGTTTCCATTTTCAAACAAGTTTTACTTCAACAGGTGGTTTACATTCTTGAACATAAAAAGGGATTACTACATGACAAGAGCCAAAATGAAGCATTGTGAATTGGTATGCACGTTGATCATATTTATTATTATTAACCTGTACCAACTATATGAATTTCAGTTCAGCACCAAGAAACATTGTCGTTACCTTTTCGACCACCAGTATGGCAGTATCTCATCGGACATCTACCTTGCCTTCTATTCTGTAATCTAAGTTTGTTTGGTGGCTGTAATTTCTTTTTGACAAATATTGTGTGAATTCACTGTTTTTTGCAATATTAGTTTGTAATATTTGTATATTATCCTGTGATTTGTCAGATTTTGTATGTCTCAAGTATTTATTTTCTAACACTCTTGCACGTGTGATACATTACTTGTTCCCTTATGTGAAACATTGTCTAATTGTCAATATTGTGTTATATTATTTATAATTCACATCCATCGAACAAATTTTTTATTCATTTAGTCATTCTAGAATCAATCTATAGCTTCGCTATATTCGTCTTGTGTCACGAGGTCCCCAGGTGTGCATCGCACAGTCGGTCCTTAAGTTGCATTCTAAATGTTTTAATATTGGAAATGTAGTGTGGGAAGATAATGCTATTACCCTAGAATATTATATGAACATGCATGCGAACCCAACAGGGAAATCAAAACACAACAATAAATGATTAAATCGCAAGTAGATAATTCAAGCAAGGCAAAATAGTTTTTTTAAGCGAGCGGGCATAGGTTTTCTTCCGCAAAGAGAACCAAAGTAAGAGTGCGTTGTAAATAAATCTTACAAATAACAATAATATTCCAGAGCAAACAACTGTTAAACAGGAGACCCAATTAAGTATGAAATCGCAAAACCATATAATAATATTGAAGTAAATATCACATACAACAATAAGATACTCACAGGATAAGGGGATTCGATGAGGGAGGTAGATCAGATGAAAGGAGAAACAACATGACTATCCTGAGAGTGGTGGTGGTGGTGTTGGAAGGGGGAGATCATCAGCCCAGGTGGGTTCTTTTGAGTGCTGGTGAATAGGGATCGGGAAGGAAACAAAGCAGAGTATCAGGTGGGATTTGGAAATGGACAGGAGAGGTCCCGACGGAGTGGAACAGGGTGGTTTGTGGGGGAATTGGGGTCCTTCATCTCAGGATATGGCGTGAGGGTGCTAGGAGAAGGAAAGTGAATCGCTGGAGATGTGGGCGTGAATTTCTGGGAAGAAGTTGAGGCTCGGGAAGGGGATTGGGGCTTTCGGTGGAAACAGGAACGTGGAGTTATTGCCGTCTACGGGAGGGATTTTGTGACTGTAGTTGAAGGGGTGTTTCGATGGGAGATTTGGAGAGGGGAAGTGTTGCGGTTTAGGAAGGGATACAATGAGTACCTAGGATTTGTCACCTAGGACCTCACGGAGTAGTCGCTGTCGATTTCCAAGAAATTTTATTTCTCAACCTTTAATCGATGGAAATGATGGACCGTTAATATAAGAGGTCCAATACTAAATAATGCATGTGCATAACAATATAACATATGAAAAAATATGCAAACGCGGATCCGGACGGATTCACGAAGTAGGATAGCGGACCTGATCAATCTCTCTTGCGCGGGTACACAAAAGTGAGTCCTGCCTTGCGGCAATCCGATGGTGAAGGTCGATCCCCATCAGATGGCTTTCTTCATAGATAGTAATAGATAGATACATAGAGACATTAAAAATTGAATAGGGTGCATTAGATAATGTGCTCTTACTACAATAAAACAGACTATCAGGGCATTTTTAAATGAAAAAAGAAAATTCAAAGTATAAATTAAAGAAGAGATGCAAAGGAAGAAAAAACAAATTACTCAGGCCCACTCCCCCAAAAAATCTAATATACTTACATACTAGTTATTACATATACCTACATACTAGTTATTACATTTGAGATTCCCCTCTTGGAGAGCATAAAACACTGAAAAAACGGTTTGCTAGAAGCTTTTGAATTAAAACAAAAAAGGGAGATTTAACTAAATAATATAAAGAAAAAGAGAAGACAAAGGATAGGGCACAATGGCAACAAAGGATCCATATAGCTGACCCCACTGTAGTGGGATAAAGGATTGAGTGTTGTTGTAATGTTGTAATATAAAGAAAAAAAAAGACAATGAAGAAAATAAAATACAGCCTCAGAGTCAATCTCAAGCAGAAAGGACATTTCCGAAAAAATCTAATGATGACACTAGAGTATTGGGAAGGTGGAGATAACCTTCTGAGGAACTTTCAAGTCGATAACGTGTAATGGTGTTTTATCTTATTGATATTACTATGCTAATCATTATTTTTTCCATTTAGCTCTAATGAGTTCTCAACATTGAATAGTGTTTCAAACATGCCAGGTTTCGCAACTGACAAATACAACCATATATTATTCTTAGAGACGGACTAGTAAAGGTTATTGTGCTTATTACAATTCGTATTTACGTAAAATAAATTAGTGTTTTATTTGGAAAGACAACCTTGTAAAATAAGGTGAAAGCGCCCCACAATGCCAACATCAATCAGGGTTCTTTCAGATATACAGCCTAGCAAAATTATGAACCAAGGAAAAAAGTTGAGCAAGGAAAGAAATTGCAATGTCTGGTGTCCGACTAGAAAGTAATAATTTTTTGTTAAAAAAAGTACGGTATTGCTGTGATTAAATCATATACCTGACCATCCGACCCAGCTGAAAATAGTCTTTTGTGGCTAGGAGAAGTTGCCAAAGTATTGACATCGCCCTTATGATAAGTATGACCTTGCAATAAAGTTCCATATCTACTGTCCCAAAACTGCACACTACCAGTACTATCTCCACTAACTAGAGTCTCACACCTGTGATAGTTAAGGAACAAGATTTAAAAAACTGATTCAAAAACACTTTCAGGAAAGGATCTATATCATTGTAAAATTTAGGATTTTTGCTACCTTAAAAACAGTAGAGACCATACACAGACATCTGGTCCACTTCCAAGCCCTCCAAGCCCAACAGTGATACGATAGTTCTCCTGGAAAGATGATGTGTTCCAACACCTTATGAGACTGCAACTCATGAAATTAATTAAGAAGAAAGAGTGGCATTAATCAACAAAATTGTATGGAAGGGAAAAAATAAAAGAACTAATTGATGGAGCAAGTATGAATTGAGACGCAATACAGCATGTGTATTTATAATTATTAAATTTTCAAACTTACCCATCACTACTCCCAGAAAACAAGAATTTTGCATCAAGACTCCAAGCAACACTGAGTGTGCGACCTAAATATAAATATAATAAGAGGGATGTGAAATAATATTTGTTATGAGGAAAGTATGTAGAGTAGCAAACCGAGGTCTAACCACTAACTCTAGGAAAAGATCTTTTATAAGTTAGATTGCCTTCTTCAGCACTGTATAGACGAACACAGCCATCATCGCATGCCAGAGCCAAATGCTGGCTTTTGCTTCCAATAGTGGCAGAATTTAGTTCAGTGGAGTCGTCATCAGAATCAGACTTACTAGATTCAGAATCCCTATCTTCATCTGAGTGCTTGTTTCCATTGGGTAAGAGTTTTAAGTCTTTACCTCCAAAATGAAATGAATCGTCAATTGGCTCTACTGCCATCTGCCATATAGACACACCTACGGTGTCGAGTACAATCTAAAAAGAAATAAAAGGAACATGACACAAGTAACATTCAGTAAAGCAGGAATGATCGAGATAACTTCAAACAAAAACCAGCACACACAACTATATATAGCTGACATTATGAAACTTTTATTACATATCTTTTTATCTAAAAGCTATCAGCATTAAATCTAGTGAAGCTAACATATCTAAAACTTCAACAAACTGAATAATTGATTGATTTAGACAATGTTTGAGTATGTATAAGAAAATTGTGCATCCTCTCATGCTCAAATTCAAAGAAAAACCCGACTTCGTGTCTCCAACGCACATCTCTACAAAATCGAACAGAGGATGCACATGGGCTAGTTCAAAGAAGGATGGCAGTTACTGTAACTTCATTAAGAAAGGGGCAAAGAGAGACAATACAACAACACTCGAGCCTTTATCCCACTATAGTGGGGCCGGCTATATGGATCCTTGTCGCCATTGTGCCCTATCTTGTGTCATTAAAAGTTTAAAAGAGAGACAATAGTACAGTAAAACTTTAAGAACATGAATAATGCTCAGGAATCAGTATCTAACATTTAATTGTCATGGTATAAAAACCACCATAAAATGAGAAGAGTGGGATCCTTTACTGATGCGGAATAGGAGTCAACACCTGCCCGCCACCCTGGAGATGAGAGCTCGCCTGAGAGCTCTTTATCAAGGAGGTCTCGGGATCGAATATCGGCCTCAACAACCCTTCGGCTTCCTGTGGTGGAACCCGAGACGGGTTGGGGTGTACAGTCATCGGACCTGATAAAGCCGACATGGCGCGATGCCATGGTGGGCCCCCTGGTGGGACTCCAGGGTGGCGGGCAGGTGCTGACTCCTGTTTCGCATCAATTTACCTTTATCAAACTTCCTAGGCCAATCAATACAGAATAAATATCTTAGTTTTTTTAATTTTATTGCAAGAAAATGAAGATTCCCGGCTCTTCATTTTCTTGTTGTTTCTTCTATGTTTCTTGAAGATACCAGAATAGCTCTTTCTTGATCTCCACTTAAGATGGTTAGTCATCTCAATTTCAGTGATTTGGACTTGACTTGCTTTTTCATGAATGTAATACCACTACCAGTACAAAGTAAAATACGTCTCGGGTTACTGTTAATTAACCAAGTATATAAATTTTCTACACAGCTTTGTCAATCAGAACAAGGAATATATAACTTGAAAGTTCTAGTTCTTTCCTCGTTTCTCTGGGAAACAGCCACAACATCATCCTCCTCATCTAATTGTGTTACCAACATTTAATTGTGAGGCATTTATTTGTGTGTTCATACAAGAAAAAAGAAGGCTGTGACTGGGGAATGGTGATATTCGAGTCCAGGTAGTGTTTGTGATGCGAGCCAAAGGTGACAAGTGACTAAAACGAGCTAACTGTATGCGCAGGAAAAGCAGTTAGATCTGATATTTGAATAACTGGGGTAGTTGAATAATTATAAAAAAAATGTTATAGCGTCTATAAAAAGGCAGTGTTAGCATGTGTGTTTTTATGCATTGTTGTGTCGAGCTTTTCCTGTTTTCCTTTTCAGCTGTGAGTGAAGGGTGGGCGAATTCTGCTCCATCCAACTGTGGAGCGTCTGTTCAGGAATTCCACCTTAAAACAGAGTTACATTTCAATTCAGATTGAGAAGTTGGTTGTGGCTAATTGAATTCTTCCCAGATAAGATCTCATCTGCCTCTTATATTACTTTTGATATTTTAGATTTTATCATTGTCATCTCCGATTGCCACCATGCCGGGGCCGATGCAGCGCATTCGTAGGATTGGTAACATGAGTTGGATGCCCTAAAACAAAATCAGAAGTTCATGGCCAAATAGCTGCAGTCTCTACATGACAAACAATCCCGCACACTAGAGGATATTAGGTAAATGTTCGCCGGTCTGCGGGCGGAGAAATATGTGGATCCAAGAGGTATGACTTCACCGTCGGAAAATCTGAGCAACCTGGTATGAATTCGTTGTCAAAGATGCGGACCTCCTTGGTTCCTCCAACAAACCATCAGGTATCCACAAGGTTGACTGGAATTGATTTTTCTCGATTTTTCGGTGAGGCACTGGTGGAATGGTTGTATAAGTGCGATCAATTTTTTAGATTGACATGTGGAAGAACTCGAAGGTGAAGCAGGTGTCCATGGACATGGAAACCAACGCCCTCTATTGGCATCAAGCGTTCATGAAATCGCGACTCACCTGACATTGGCCCGGTTGGGAGGAGTACATCCAGGCCCTCCAGGGTCGATTTGGCTCCATTCTTTTTGATGATCCAATGGGAGAACTGAAGAATCTACGGCAGAAGCCCCCCGTCCAACAATATCTCCATGAATTTGATGTGCTTCTACACCGTGTAGACATATCCAAAGAATATGTCATCAGCTTTTGCCTGACAGGTCTTCGAGATGAGATGGGTTAAACGGTTAAACCATTCGCATGTTTCAGCCCAAATCCTTACAAGATGTATTTTCTCTAGCTCGCATCCAGGAGCATAAAATAGCTATTCGCCAAAAAAAATTACCTATGTTATCGCCGCTCAGCGAGACCAAGTCGCGAAGGCCGTTCATTCCTACTCCAGGTGCAAGATCCTCTTCTGCTTCGCATTACTCGACTGGCGAACGCCGCCTTACTTCTACAGAGATAGATTACAAAAGGAGTCGGGACTGTATTTTTCGTGTGATAGTAAATACACACCAAAGCAAAAATGATTAGCCAGACGTCAATCTTAAGCTCTGGAGTTGCTACTGCCTACCAGAGAGTGATAAGGAAGGTGATTCTGAGGCGGAGGACGACAAACCAGCCATCACAGAGGAGCCCAAGGATAATCAATCTTCCCCAAAGGTTTCAGTTCATGCCCTCGCCAGAATCACCACCTTCCGTACAATGCGAGTTGTGACGTCCTATTTGGGTCAACCAATCAGTGTTTTGATAGACTTCATAGATGAGAATGCGGTCGATCGTCTAGAGTGCAAACAAACTCCTATTCTGGTTTTCAATGTGGCTATTGCAAATGGGAAACGAATTTCCAACTCTCATAGGATCGTGAACTTCAAATGGCGGATGCAGGGGGTGTTGTTTATACCTCTGAAATGCTCACCTTACCGAAGCGAGGTTGTGAGGTGGTCCTAGGAGTTCAATGGTTGGTCACTCTGAGTGTGGTGAATTGGGATTTCAACAACATTAAAATGAAGTTTGTAAAGATATCATCGAGGGGGTCTAAAAATGTAGCAGCCTAGCAGGGGGGCGCTGTTGAAGCAACGACGCAGCAGAGGTTGCTCTTTAAAGAAAGTCAGCCCAGTATGAACGTTGTGTGCTCGATCCAGGAATGTCCTAATACAGCCTAGCAAGATGTGATAACCAGTGATACACCCTGTCAGGTGCCTGAAGCTACATTGTCGGATATAGAACAGCAGCAACATCAGTAATTGTTATTGGAATTCCAATATCTCTTGGAAGAATGAAGAATCAACAGGGCTTCCTCCTCACGGAGAGGATGAGCATCGCATTATCCTTAATCCGAATGTAGCGAACATCAATCTGAGGTCTTACCGTTATCCACCTCTACAAAAGGATGCTATGGAAAAATTAATACGGAAAATGTTGAGCACCGAAATCATTCACAATAGCCCTATTCAGTTTGCTTAACCGGTGGTCTTAGTCCAAAAATAAGATGGAACGTGGCGGCTTTGTATTGATATTCGGTTGCTTAATAAACACACCGTCAAAGTGAAATTTCCAATTCCAATTATAGAGGAGCTTATTGACAAACTACGAGGGATGGCATTCTTCTCCAAACTGGACTTACGAGGGGATTATCAACAAGTCCGGATGGCGGATAAAGACATCCACAAGACGGCCTTGTGAACCCACCAAGGGCACTACGAATTTATATTCATGATCATTGAATTAACGAACGCTCGGACAATGTTCCAAAGCATGAAGAATCGGCTTTTTCAACAAAAGTTTTACGCAAAATATCCGCGAATTTTTGATGATATCTTAGTGTCCAGCAAATCCTGGAGGCTACATTTGGAGCATCTGACATTCACTTTCAACGACATACGACATCAACGTATGTTTTTAAAAGAGAAGCAAATGCGCGTTTGGCCTACACCGAGAATACTACTTGGGGCACGTCATCACACGGGACAGTGTGGCCACAGATCCATTAAAGATTCGGACAATGATTGACTGGCCCAAGCCAACAACCTTATTCAGACAATGATTGACTGGCCCAAGCCAACAACCTTATTCAGACAATGATTGACTGGCCCAAGCCAACAACCTTATTCAGACAATGATTGACTGGCCCAAGCCAACAACCTTATTCAGACAATGATTGACTGGCCCAAGCCAACAACCTTAAGAAAATTAAGAGGCTTATTGTGGTTAACTGGATACTACCGCCGATCCATCCAATGATACAGCTGGATAGCCCGACCCCTTACAGAGTTACTCAAGCCAGACGGTTTTCATTGGAATGAAGAAGTTGAAGTGGCCTTTAACACCCTGAAGGCAGCAATATCTCAACAACCAGTTCTTTGTCTGTCGGATTTCAATCAACCATTCATGTTAGAGATCGATGAGTCAGAAACAGGGGTTGGAATCGTGTTGCTGCAATGAAATCGTCTTGTAGCTTATTTCAGCAAGGCTCTGGGAAGGAAAAATTGTCTCTTGTCAACGTACGAGAAAGAATTATTAGCGATAGTGATGGTTGTTCAACGAGGTCGGTATTATTTGATAGGTAATCATTTCACAATCTGAACATATCATGAATCATTGTAGTTTAAAACTCTTCATGGAACAAAAATTAGCAACTCTGGCGCAACAAAAATACATATATAAACTTATAGGGTATGATTACGAGATTCAGTATAAGGTCGGAAAGCAGAATGTGTGCATCGACTCCCTCTCCCAGAAGTTTGATAAGGAACAAATCAAGCTCTGTATGTTGGTTATTGTTTCATTGGATATATTGCAACTTATCAAACAGTCCTAGGTCGGAGATTCCCACATCCAGCAAATTATAACAGCCAAGAAGGTCGACGCCTAGTCTAAATCAAAATACCAGTGAGGTCATGGTATACTCAATCGCAAAGGACGTCTGGTCATCGAAAATGAGGAAAAGGTGAAGTCCAAGTTGTTGCATCTCTATCGTGAAGTGGTGTTGGGGGGAGGTCATTCCGACATCACTGCGACTTATCAAAGAATAAAGTGGGTGTTTTATTGGAAAATGATGAAGCTGAGCATCTATTCTTTACATCCAAAAGTGTTCGGTGCGTTGTAAACCTGATAATCAACAACAACTGGGTTTATTGCAACCCCTGCCTATTCTGGAACGAATTTGGCAAGAAATCTCCCTAGACTTTATAGATGGGCTGCCAAGGAGAAACAGAGCTTCCTCCTCGTCGAGAGGTTGAGCATCGCATTATCCTCAAATCGGATGTAGCGGACATCAATCTGAGGCCTTACAGTTATTCACCTCTACAAAAGGATGCTATGGAAAAATTAATACAAGAAATGTTGAGCACTGGAATCATTCGCAATAGCCAAAGATCGTTCGATTCACCGGTGGTCTTAGTCTGAAAACAAGACAGAACGTGGCGGCTTTGTATTGATTATCACTTGCTTAATAAGCATGTCGTCAAAGCGAAATTTCCAATTCCAATTATAGAGAAGCTTAGTGACAAACTACAAGGGACGGCATTCTTCTCCAAACTGGACTTACGGGGGGGTTATCACCAAGTCTGGATAGCAGATAAAGACATCCACAAGACGGACTTATGAACCCACCAAGGGCACTGCAAATTTGAAGTCATGCCCTTCAGGTTAACGAACATTGCGGCAATGTTACAAGGCATGATGAATCGGATCTTTCAACATCAGTTACGCAAATTTATCCTCGTATTTTTTGACGATATCTTGGTGTTTAGCAAATCCTGGAGACTAGATTTGGAGCATCTGACATTCACTTTAAACGTCCTACGCCATCAACGTCTATTTTTAAAAAGAAGCAAATGTGGGTTTGGCCTACACCGGGTACACTACTTGGGGCACATCATCTCACAGGACGGGGTGGCCACAGATCCATTAAAAATCCAAACAATGATTAACTGTCCCAGACAATGAGTCATCTCTTGAGAAGACTCATTGACAACTATCAAGAAAGAAAACAAGATTTGCATATGTTGTTTATCGATCTTGAGAATACTTATGATAGAGTTACAAGAGAGATCTTATGGAGAGTCTTAGAAAAAAAGGTGTGAATGTATCATACATTGACATAATCAAAGATATGTATACAAATTTAGTGACAAGGGTTAGGATATCTGAAGGATTAACACAGGAATTCTCTATCATTGTTGGCTTACATCAAGGTTCAGTTTTAAGCCATTATCTTTTTACCCTTATCTTAAATGAGCTCATCGGAAATATCCAACAAGTAATACCTTGGTGTTTATTGTTTGCGGATGATATCGTTTTGGTCGATGAGACGCGCGAGGGTGTAAACGCAAAACTTGAATCTTGGCGAGACACTTTAGAAAAGAAGGGTTTTAGGTTGAGCAGAGCAAAGACGGAGTATATGGAAAAGAAGAACGAATGACTTCGTTATTAAGTTGGGTGATCAAGATATTCCTCGTAGTGAATGTTTTAAATATCTTGGATCGATAGTTCAAAAAGATGGAGGTATTGATAAAGATGTGACATATAGAATCCAAGCGGATTGGTTGAAGTGGAGAGGCGCATCAGGGATTTTTTGTGATCGTAAAGTACCATTAAAACTTAATGGTAAGTTTTACCGTGTTGTAATTAGACCAGTGATGCTCTATGGTTCTGAGTGTTGGGCAGTGAATTGTGTACATGAGCAAAAAATGGGAGTTGTGGAGATAAGAATGCTTATGTGGATGTGTGGACACACGAGACTGGATAAAATTAGGAATGAATTTATCAGGGATGAGATAAGAGTAGCACCAATTGCAGAGAAGATGCAAGAAGCTCGACTAAGATGGTTTGGACACATACCAAGTAGACCATTAGAGGAACCCGTTAGGCGTTGTGAGAGTCTAGACACTAGGCATGTTAAACGAGGTAGGAGTAGACCAATAAAGACTTGGAGTGAAACTAAAAGAAAAGAGATGATGTACTTAGGCATTAGTTAGATTATGACTAAAGATAGGGCACAATGGCAACAAAGGATCCATAGAGCTGACCCCACTATAGTGGGATGAAGGCTTGAGTGTTGTTGTTGTTAATGATTGACTCGCCTAGGACAACAACCTTAAAAAAACTAAGAGGGTTTTTTTGGGTTAACCAGATATTACCGCCAATTCATCGAACGATGCGGCTGGATAGTCCGACCCATTACATTACAGATGATTTTCATTGGAATGAAGAAGTTGAAGTGGCCTTTGACACCCTAAAGGTAACAATATCTCAACCACCATTTCTTTGCTTACCGGATTTCAATCAACCATTCGTGTTAAAGACGGATGCATCGGAAACAGATGTTGGAGATGTGTTGCTGCAAGGAAATCGGTTTGTAGCTTATTTCAGCAAGGATCTAGGAATGGAGAACTCCCTTTTGTCGACGTACGAGAAAGAATTTTTAACCATAGTGATGGTTGTTCAACAATGGCGGTATTATTTGATAGGTAATCATTTCACAATCCAAACAGATCATCGTAGTTTAAAATTCCTCATGGAACAAAAATTAGCAACTCTGACACAACAAAAATACATATCTAAACTTATGGGGTATGACTATGAGATTCAGTATAAGGTCAAGAAGGAGAATGCGAGCGTTGACACCCTCTCTCAGAAGTTTGAAAAGGAACAAATCGAGCTATGTATGTTGGTCACTGTTTCGTCAAATATGTTGCAACTTATCAAACAATCATGGGTCAGAGATTCCCACAGGCAGCAGATTATAACAGCCAAGGAGGTCGACGCCCCGTCTAGATCAAAATACTAGTGGTCTCATGGAATATTCAAGCGCAAAGGATGCATGTTCATCAGAAATGAAGAAACTGTGAAGTCCAAGTTGCTGCATCTCTATCATGATGGGGGCAGTGAGGGTCATACCGACATCATCGTGACTTATCAAAGAATGAAGCAGGTGTTTTATTGGAAAACGATGAAGTCGGACATCTACTCTTTACATCCAAAAGTGTTTGATGTGCCAACGTTGTAAACCTAACAATCAACGACAACTAGGGTTATTGCAACCCCTGCCTATTCCTGAACGAATTTGACAAGAAATCTCCTTAGACTTTATAAATGGGTTGCCAAGGAGCCATGGGAAATCGACTATTTTGGTGGAGGTGGACAAAAGCAAGCGCATTGTATGACAGTTTCCCATCCATATACCGCATAATCTATTGCACATGAATTCCTAGACTCAATTTTCTGATTGCATGGACTGCCTGATTCCATCATCAATGATCGTGACGCGATTTTTATCAATTTGTTTTGGCAGGAGTTGTTCCAAATCCTGCAAGTGGATCTGAAGCTCTCAACGGTCTACCACACCCAAACCGACGGACAAACAAGGGTGGTGAATCGTTGCCTAAAAAGATACCCTCGATGTATTCGTTGCTGAACACAGAGGTTTCCCCTAGCTGAGTAGTGGTACAACATCACGCTCCAAAGTGCAAAAAAGATGACACCCTTCTAAGTAGTCTATGGGAAGGAGACCACTCTACATTGTTCATACTTAATAGGAACTGCAATGGCATATGTTGTGGACAGCTCTTTAGTGACCCGTGCAAGAGTTATCTCTCTCTTAAAATACAACTTCTCGCAAGCCCAAAACCACATGAAGGTCAAGGCAGATTGAAAACGGCAGGAGAGAACACTGGCCATCGGGTTTTGGGTAAACATATGCCTTCAACCATACAAACAAACCAGTGACTGAGCCCAGGGGTTCCATAAGTTGACACCAAAGTTCTTTGAACCATACCAAGTGCTAGAGCAAATTGATCAAGTAGCATGTCATGTCGATTTACCAGCAAATACACCATAAGCTTCACATATCACAGTCACGCGAGCATTGTGGGGAGCTACTCAATTACCAAATCAACAAATGCCTCTTCCAACTACCATTAACAACGAGGGCAATTTAATGGTTGAACTTATTGCAATTCTTGACCTCCACATTGTGCCCAGACACGAGAAAGTGACAACCCAACTTCTGGTTCAGTGGTCGAATGAAACCATGCCCACCTTGGAAGATCTGCAGACATTCCAATTGCGTTACCCGCACATGTTTCTTTGAGAACAAATAAGTAAATTGGATGTGTGGGAAAAGCAGTTGGATCTGAGATTCAAATAACCGGGGATAGTTTAGAAATTAAAAAAAACTATAATGTTTATTAAAAGGCAATATTAGTTAAGTGTTTTTATGCATTGTTGTGTCGAACTTTTCCTGTTTTCCTTTTCAATTAAGAGTGAAGGATGAGCAAATTCTGATCCATCCAAATGTGGTATGTATGTTCAGAAACTCTCCTTAAGAAAAATTATATTTCAATTCTGATTGACAAGTTGGTTGTTTCTAATTGAATTCTTCCCGGATAAGATCTCATTTGCCTCTTATATTCCTTTTAAAATCTTAGATCTTATCACCACTCCATGGAAATCATTTTTTTGTAAATCTAGCCACTTGATCTGCTGGATAAAATGAAGCACCGCATTCAACAATTTGAACATATGATTTTCCTCTCATTTCGTTCTTGGCATTCTTTGTAAACACAAGTCAATAGGAAATTCTTTGAATTTGAATATTTATTTCTTTGTTATTTGCATGAACCAAGAGAAGGTACTCTTATACCACTTGGATACAGATATAACCCTTATTGTTATGATATAAAAGTTGAATTAAAAGTTTAGACTGATTCTTGAAGAGTATGGAAGAACATTTTCTTGTTGTCCACTCAAGGTGGTTGACCGGCTATTAAAAATGACAGTGGTAAAACCTATGTTGCATATGTGGCCCTCTTGTGGCAGTAGAGGCCAACAACAAGTTCTAGTAGTGATGATTATCGAGGTAGTCAGCGGCTACTACCTCAAGGTTGAGAGGGGGGTAAGCAAAGCCAAATATAGAAATGATGGTGTACAATAGAAGACCAGAGAATGAGAGTGTGAGAGACCAAGAACATGATTTTTTTTATTCAATAATTGAAACTTCTTCGTAATTTGCATGCCTTCATATAAGTAACAAGGGAAACCCTAGAACAAGATGACCTCCACAAAATAATTGAATTTTAAATATAATATATACCTACAAAAAATTAGACCCTCCATAAAGTAATAAAAAGAATACAAAACGCAATTGGATGGCCTAAAAAGATTTCCCTGGGCTAGTAGAAAAGCTTCCCTAACCTAGTCATTTCAGAACCTAAATTTCTCAAGCCTTCATTTCCCTCCTTATGTGTTCTCTTGATGATCCTTCGGTGTTTATAAACTCTAAAAAATTCCACTTCAATCTCAATGGTTCAATCTAAAAAATAGTACTCTTTGTAGCTTCTATCTTGACATTACTAGTGATTAGACCAATTACTGATATACTGAAGTTGATATATCAACAATCTCATGATTGAGCAAACTTTTTTACTGGAGGATGGTCCAGAGCTTGAGAAAGGATTAAGAACAACTTTAATCCTAAAAGAGGCTATGAAAAAATGTAAGAGGGGAAATAAAATTTGATTTAATTATAGATTGTAGGAGTGAGGTAAACAACCTGCAACCAAGAAAACTAATTGCTTCTTGACAGATTGGGTAATTCAACAAACAAGGAACAAACTCAATGCCAACAATGTTAAGTTTAAATAATCAAAATATATGAAAAATTCACTACAATGAAGTTCATAACTTTATACATCAAGTCATCATGTAGAATATGATTATATAATCTAAAAAATCCAGTTAAAATGATACTAAAAATAAGCTGTCAATCCCGCAGCAATAAATTGCATACATTTCCCACTTTCTAGAAACCAATGACAAATTCATGTGTGCACAAGATTTTTATCAAAAAAATAACAGGAAATCCATGAAAGCTACCCTGTAAAAAGGGTATATTTATTAGAAAATACAAATGATATGTCTTTCATGATCATTTATTTCTAGACTCTCAGGCTAGACAAAGAATCAAGATGACAATTGCAGCAGCCTGCTCTGGTGCATAGATATTGAAAGAATAGTTAAGTCAATAATAAAAAAGGACTCTCAGTCTTGCTAGTTCTAGTTTTAACGCAAATTACTCAGATCCCACTTGCTTGGCTGCAATTTCATTATAATTGCTGGTTTATATACAACAAAGCAAAATAACTAAGGATCAGCATAGCATAAGCTGCACTGGGCCTGGCCTAGAAATCTCTCATTAGAGTGTTTCTTGATCTCCCAAACAAAGCATGCAGAAAAACTAAGCCCGTAATATCTCCGTAGATTTCGACACAAACAAAATCAATCCAATTTAGGAATTCAACTGATAGCCATTTGATGTTACAAAAATCAAGCAACTTTGACTACCTTCTGCTGTAAAGAGACGAAATCGCACTCAGAAACAGACCCATCGATGCTGGAGGACAGCAACCGACCTCGTCCTCCACTCTTCAAACAACGAGGTAACCAAACCATCGAAGATACTCTTGAGCTAGGGTTTCCATGGATTATCTGCAACCAGCGGGAAAAATTATGGTACCGGCAAGATTCAACCTAGAGATGGATGAAGAGGAACAAAACGCACCATCTGGCAATGCCAACCGACGGAACCGGGAGAGACGATCCAAATCTCTGTCGATCCATCCTCCCTGGCGGCGGCTACCTCCGATCCGTCGGCACTTGTAGCAAGAGCCACCACCGCGGAGGGCCTCCACGCTACGGAGCTACTCCTAATCATCTGGAGCTTCTCCATCCGCTAGGGGGGAAAGCAAAGGAGTAAGGCTGTCACAAATCCGGCAAGGAGGTCAAAACTAAAGAAAGAAGCTCCGGCGGTCGATAGCAAGAAATCAGTAGGAATTATAAACCTTGGCGGCGGCGGCGCTAGAACACAGCACAAGAGCCAGGACTTCGGGCCGAATAGGCAAATGAAAACACCAAAACCCTAGCTTCAACCTTTAATAATTATTACTCAAAAGCCGGCAGAAACTTGGCGGTCTGTTCGGCGGGCAGGTATTGACTTTCTGCAATTGACTTTGGTCAGAAAATCAATATCTGCAGGAATTGATTTTGTGCAGAAAATCAATTTCAGATCTGAAGTTTTAGATCTAAATATCTAGAACTAAGAAGGTGAAGAAGAAGAAAGGAAGAGGAAGAAGAAAGGAGGAGGAAGAAGTGGAGAAGGCAACCCCTAAAAACTTCTGCTACAAAGAAAAAGAAGGTGAAGAAGAAGATATGAGGAGGAGGAAGAAGAAAGGCGGAGGAAGAAGAAGAAAGACGGAGGAAGAAGCTGAAAATGAGGGAGATTGGGAGGACGAGGAAGGTGAAGAAGAAGAGAAGAAGAGGAGGAAGAGGAGGAGGAGGTATACCTGCGTCGGGAGAAGTGGAAGAGGACGATCGGGGAGGAGGAAGATTTTTGTCGGGGCGGCGCTGCTTCCGTCGGTTGCGATCGGGGGAAAGAAATTCGCGAAATCCTGTGTCTGGAGGTAAGAATTGGAGGATCGGGTTTTAAGAGTATGGTTAAAACCGACGTATTTAAGCTCAATACCAATTGCACTCCAATTCCGTCTTGCCAATCACAGGAAATGGCTTTACTATTTCTCAATGTCAATGTCAATGTCTGTGCGTCGAACGGACCATAACATGATACCTATATGATTTCTATTTGTTAACACTTTTTTCACTTTCTTCCCAGTTTACTCTCTCTCTCTGTATTTATTTATAAATTTTAGTGAAGTATAATGTCTATATTAATTTTGATTTTTAGGGTTTGTTTGGCTTTCTGACTGGCTTTTTGTCCAGGAGCAAATATCGTCGGCGTGCTCTGGAGCGTTTATTTTTTTGCCGCCGCCAGCGTGCCCTGGGGCATTTAATTTTCGCCAACGGTGTCTTTTACTCCTACTTCCCTGTGCAAAGAACTCGTAAGGCAGAGAGTCTCAAACTCTGATTGTTTACAAATGATGATACTATATCATACTTTCAAGGCGAGCTCAAAGGAATACTTATTGCCCCCAGAGTATTTTGCTCCTTTTGGCACGGTGGCAGCGGTCTTGAATGCGGCGGTTATAAATTGTTGTATACAATCTCGTGTTCGTCGAGTGGGTCCCTCAGAAGAAAATCAAGGCAAAGATAGCAGTGAATCGGGCTGGCGAGTGGGGAAGGAATTTCTCGACTCGCATGGGGTCGAGCCGCCAATAGCAGGGGGAGAGTGGAGCGCACAGGCCCACATTCGCCCTAGGGTCAAGCCAAAGGATAAGCGAGTGGGGTAACTGGGCCCGCACTCGACCTCAGTCTCGGGGTGGTAGCGAGTGTCAGCCTCATCAGGCGCTCGCCACCTCGGGCGAGTGGAAGCCGCATGAACCACTCGGCTCAGCAGTGTTTTTACCAGAATGTTCTTGTTGGTTTGTTACTAGTCCCTCCAAATATCAGAGTTTTGCTACTGACAGACCAATTTGGGCTGCGTTTAGTAAAACTAAAAGGCGGGATTGCACTATTGATAGGTCAGACTTATAAAACTATAAATAGACTCTTAAGGACACATTTGGAGAGGGTGGGTCTTTGGCTTTATTCTTCCTCTGGTTTGCTTTGGTTGGTTTCGAGAGTCCTTCAAGATGCATAACTCAGCTTTGGATTGGGAGGGGAAGCTCTCTCAGATCTTCCGGATGTGTGGCGGGACCTCCTCGCTGCAACTCAGGATCTATTCCTAGTTCAAAGTCTTTGGCCAGAAATTTAGATCGGGATAAGTGTAAACTACCCCTTTGAGTCTGAACTCTCTCTAAGACCGGATAACGGTTTCAACAGTGAACTACTTGTTAGAGATTTTGCTTATATTTTTAATATATATTTCTAATTATTTTTCTTTTAGAAAAAAAAATATAAAAAAATTTTAAAAGAATTTTACATAATGAAAAACAATTATTTAGGCTCCATTTGGCACGGTGGTGGTGGTTAGGAACATGAGCGTTAAATTGTCATTTGTTAACGCCCGCCTAAGAAACTTCATCCACTTTTATGTTCAAACGGATGATGTTTGTTGGGGGATCCTTAACGAATGATGGTTTAACCCATGCGTTTGTGACAGCCGCCACCCTGCCAAACAGTGCCTTGATAAACCATGAAATAAAATGCTATAAAAATAAATAAAAAAATTGAGCATGGATAAGACGTGTGATCGCTGTCTTAAAAGAGTTGCACCACCCTCTGGCAGAGCTTTCAATCGATACTCGTTTCTCCAAGGTACAACACCCATTTAGATCATAAAACTTTGACGTGCTTGAACATCGAAGAAGGACAGAGCACTCAAACTTTCACTGGATGAAGCAAACGTAAAATCACAAGAAAATAATATCGAAAATATGTGAGGTTGAAGCAGATGATGAGAAAAAGATTGTATGTGTGTATACTCCCATATTGTGTAGAGCTATTTATATACTAAAATAAATCTCATAACTTTTATAATATTTAAAACACTTAATTGTATTAATTAATACAAAAAATTAATTATGTGATAACATAAATAATTTTAATGTTATATAATTAATATTTTAAATTTTAATATTTATTTGTATATAATAAATATGTTATCTGTACTATTCTAAAAAAAGTATGAGGGTCTGTCAATAAATATGAGTTCGAAAATAAGGTAATTATATGAGTCATCAGATTTGCCTTTTTTACTCCTAAGCCGCTAGATATGGGGCTGCAAATATCGTATTTGGTTTGCAAATAAAAAAACCCCAAAATTCTCACCATCTCTCTCTCCTAAATCCCGATCCAGGAAAACGCCTCCCACCTTTCTCACGGTCATCTCCACCGCCGGCGGCCTGACCGGAGACCCTCGACGGATTTGTCGGGAGCCGGCGAACCTGCCGGAGGTATTCCGGTGGCGCTCCGGCGGGGACACCGCGAGGTTTTATTTTTTTTTAAACAAAAAATTAAAATTAATATATTGAAAAAATAAAATATATATCATTTAAAATAATAATAATAAAAAAAATTAAATATAAAAAAAGGTGCCCCGCCGCCGCCGGCTTGGTACTATCGCGCGAGACCGTAGGGCCGGAGGCGGGCGAAGCCCGCCGAGGGAACCACGCCCGGGGTACTGTTGTCAGAAGGCGAGCCCGCCTTCGCCCGCCGGGTACTGTGGCGCGTGGTCATAGGAGCGGAGCCCGGTGTCAGACACTCGTTTACTATATAACAGTATATAATATTTAATTATAATAATTCAAACAAAATAATAATTATAAAACTGAACGTTTATTATTGTATAATAAATATGTTGTGAAAATATATAATATTTATTATATATTTAACATTAATAAGATTAAAATTATAAGATTAAATGAATGCAACATATCGTAAGGTTAAATTATTAATATATATAGGTGCTATTATTAGCAAATTCACTTTGGTTACTAGCAAATCAGGAAAAAACAGATTCAACCATTTTTTTTTATTTTTATCTCTTCTCAAAAAGTACTACTAGCAAACCAATCTTATTTTTTTGTATTTTTTGCATTTTTGAATTTTGAGTCTCAAATGTTTCTCATTTGAAAAAGTGATCAACATGAAAGTTGTAAATCTCGAACACTTTTTGATTTGAAGCCGTTTAGGGCTTCAATTTGGACCCGAAATAAGACAAGCACGGAACGAGTCGTCCATACAGATTTTCGGTGTGGCTTTTTTCAGAGCCCAAATCGAGAGTCTAAAATACTTCAAATCAAAAAGTTTTCAACATGAAAGTTGTAGATCTCATCGAGATCTACAACTTTTATGTTGAACACTTTTTGATTTGAAGCAATTAAGACCCTCTATTTGTCCCCCGAAAAAAGTCACGCGTCCGTGCATATGTTCGGCATGACTTTTTTCAGGGGTCAAATCGGAAGTCTAAATTGCTTCAAATCAAAAAGTGTTCAACATGAAAGTTGTAGATCTTGTCGAGGTTGTCGAGATCTACAACTTTCATGTTTAACACTTCCTATGAAAATGTACGTATAAAACGCAGTTCAAAAAGACGCGTATATTCTTATATGCACTTAACTCGTATATATAGCACAACACATGCTTATAGGAATTAGAAATCAAATATATTTCTAAATCGGGCAATATTTTGTTTAAACACTTTGATACAGAAAAAGGAGTTTTGGATATACTAAATAAAATTTTGCATTTTTAATGCTAACATAAGTGGTTGAATAAATACTTTTGAAATCATTTATAATGTCATTATATGTAGTGAGTTATTTTGAAAAAAAGAATGTTTTAAACAAAATTTAAATTTTTTTTTTTAAAAAATTATGTTGATTTGCTAGTAACAAAATGGTTTTCAAATAGCCATTTTGAAAAATAAGGGTTTGCTAATAGTAATAGTTTGCTAGAAACCAAATAGGGTTTAGTAATAAGAGCACCCTATTATAATTATAATATAATTTTATTTGTTGCATTAAACATTTCTAAATATCGCATATGTGCAAAGCACGCTCACGCGATTAATTGTTTCGAGTTTTTTCATTAAGTGTTATACTTTTAAATAAAATTCAACAATCTCACTTCAAAACAAAAAATGTTAGAACATTTTTAAAATGATAGATTAAAAATAATAATTGATGGGTACCCCTTAATTTATAAATAATTATTATAACTCTCGCGCACCGGATCGTAATTCTCGCGCACCGGATCGTAACTCTCGCGCACCGGATCATAACTCCCGCGCACCGGATCGTAACTGCAGCGCACCGGATCGTAACTCCCGCGCACCGGATCGTAACTCCCGCGCACCGGATCGTAACTCCCGCGCACCGGATCGAAACTCCCCCGCACCAAATCGCAACCGCCGCCGCCGCCATCTTTACGGGCGGGCGGCGGCCGGTGGCCGGCCTCCCACGGCCAGCCGCCCAACTTAGCGGTCGGCCTCCCCCATGCGGCCGGCGGCCGCGGCAGGCCGTCCGGGGCCGGTCACCCCTTCATGGCCGGCAGCCTCGGTCGGTCGCCTTCTTGCGGGCCGGCCGGCCCCTTGCGGTCGGCCGCCTCCTTGCGGCCCGGCCGCCCCCTTGCGGTCGGCGGCCTCGGCCGGCCGCCTTCTTGCGGCCGGCGGCCGCGGCCGATCAGCCATGGTCGGCCGCCTCCTCGCGGTCTGCCGCCTCCTCCCTCTGGCGGCCATCGGCCGGCTCGCCTCCTCCGACCACCGTCGTGGGTCGGTCTTTTCTCCACCGTCCGATCATGGCGGGCCATCACGGCCCTCCGATCGTCACAAGTGATCATGGCCCTCCGATCTGCGATTAAGCACCCTAACTACCTCGGAAACCCTATATAAGCACCCCTGATAGTTCATTTCAAGGGATCCGGCTTCATTCTCTCCTTCGCTTTTTCTCTCTTCGTTCCTACTTTTCCCCAGAGCTTCTCTCTCTACTCGCCTCCTCCTCTCCTCTTTCACTCACTAACTTGGCAGGTTATCTCGCGAACGACGCCCAGAGAAGGAAGGAAGCGAAGTGCCAGTGAAGGCAACCCTCCTCAGTCCGAGGCATAGAGCGCAGACATCCTGCGGCACGCGAGCCAGAAGAGCAAGTGCTCAAGAAAGACGCACGTCAAAGTGCACGGACTCCTAAGCGGTGGTCTGTCACCTAAGGAGAGCTCTCTCAACTCCCCAGTATTTGTAACGAGGCGCGGTCTGTCGCCCTCGCTTTCTCTTTACAAGAGCGCTGTAACAAAGACAGATAGTGGAGTTTGGCTGGCACAGACCCGACCACGTGGTTTTTTCCCCTTTCCGGGGTTTTCCACGTCAAAGTTGTGTGTGTACATTTTCTCTGTTTCTACTGTGACTGTGTGCGTACTCAATCACCCGGGGCTAAGACGGACCGATCTAGAACCGGTCTACCGAAGGCATTGAGCGAACCACAATAGTTTGGCGCCGTCTGTGTGAAGCATTCCCAGCAAGTGAGACAAGACTCAGAAGTTTGTCAGAGCGAGACAGAATGGCCGGAAAGAGCACCCGAACGACTAGGGGGTCGATCCGGCGTGAGCAGGAGGATCTAGCTGTGTCACAGTCTTTAGCGAACGCGCCACCGCAAGAGGACGTTGCAGCACCTGGGGCGGCGCTGCCCAAGAACGTGGCGCCCCCGCCAGACATTCGGGTCGAGATGCTCGCCCTCTTGAGACAACTCGCAGGCCCCCACGTGCCCGCAGGGGTCCCAATTCAGGAAAATCTACCAGTACCACCAGCAGAAGGCCAGAGGGCCGTAGAAGAAGAATCTGAGTCGTTAAGGCACGACAGAGTCGAGCATCCCGTTCACCACATCAGGGCGGCGGGAATCACCCCTCTCCTCAGCAATCAGCAGCAACCGGTACCAGCAGAGCCAGGTGCAAGAATGACTCGGGAAGCATTCCACGAAATATTCGAAGAAGAGTTTGGACCAGTCGGCCGACGAGCGATGACGACATGGCGCCCAGCTCGGGGGGCATCACCCTTGGCTCCTGAACTGGCCTATCCCGTCCCTCAGGGATTCAAGATCCCCCACGTCAAAACGTACGACGGAGTGGACGATATTTGGGAGCACATCAACCACTTCTACACGATCCTCCACCTCTGCAACGCTCCCGATGAACTGCTTTATCAGGTCTTCCCTACCACCCTCAAGGGGCAGGCCCACACTTGGTTCCATTCCCTCCAAGATGGGTCAATCAAAAACTTTCCCCAACTGAGCCAGCAATTCCTTGATCAGTTCGTGGCCAATCGCAGGATCATAAAGGATCCATCCCACCTCTCCGGCATCCGACAGAGTGAAACCGAGACCTTGAAAGAGTTTTTCCGCCGATTTACTACAGAAGCTAGACAGATCCCTGGGGTAGACCCAGAACTCCTTCGAGTAGTTTTCCTCGGGGGACTCCGACCAGGCGGATTCTATTCCGCTCTAATGCGGGATATGGCCCCCAGTTATGCAGATCTGGTACACCGGGTGGAAGCTCAGATAGCCGCAGACAAGGCCATTGAGGCCCACCGTCGACAGTTTGAAGGAGGACAAAGAGGCAGAAGCAGCAGGAACAGCCCTCCGGAAGACGAGCAGAGAGGCGCGATGAGAGCCGTCGCATCGAGCATCGCAATCAGGAGCCCCGGAGAGGCCAGGATTACGGGCCTCCCCGGACTTACAGCCCTCTCAACACCACTCGCGCCAACGTCCTATATGCCATTCAGGGCGATCCGGCGCTCCCGCCCAATCCAAGGGTTGATCCATCAAAGTACTGTGACTTCCATCGAGGAACCGGGCACACTACTGAAGAGTGTGTAAAGTTGAAAGATAAGATAGAGCGCCTTGTTCGGCGGGGAATACTCCGGCATTTTCTGCAAGGATGTGTGCGAGAGCAGCACGGGGGCCCGCCTGCGTAGAGAGAACCGCCACTTGCGCACCGAGAAGCGCAGGGAGGCAGGCAGGTCGTCGGGATTGTGGAAGTCATCTTCGGCTTTCCCTTTCCCACGGTCAACTCCATCGCCGCTCCCCAAGAGGACAAGGCGGTTGGAATCATTCCCACCATTAGCTTCAGCGAGGAGGACCTCCAAGGCCTCCGCACACCACATCAGAACCCGCTAGTTATTGTAGCAGAAATATGCAACCCCAGCTTCCGCATAAAGCGAATTCTGGTGGATAACGGCAGCTCAGTAAATGTTATATTCATGACTGCATTAACCAGTATGGGAATCCAAAGGTAGAATCTTCATCCAGCATCAGGCCCCATCTACTGCTTCAGCGGGGCGCCCGTGTTCGTGGCAGACACCCTCACCCTTCCAGTGACACTAGGAGAATTTCCAAGGCAGGTCTCCCACGACGTGCAATTCGTGGAGGTCGATACAGAATCGCCCTACAACGCGATTTTTGGTCGGCCCCTCCGGACAGCTTTCCAGGCAGTCCCGTCAATTCCGCACCTCGTAATGAAGTTTGTCACGCCTGCGGGGGTTGGGGTCGTCAGGGGAAGCCAGGACATGGCACGATCATGTTATCTACACCAAGCACGGCCGGAGGTCGTCTCAGGAACCAGCATCTACCGCATCTAACAGGTCGCTTTGGAGAAGGGCCGAAACCGAGGCGAACGTGCCTCCTAAAAACGTTTCCTTATATCAAACTACCTAGAGACAACTATAAAGTCGCGAGGAAAACCCTCGTGCACAAACTATCCTGCTTACTGCTTTTTCTGCTTTCATTCTAACTCTTGCCATGCAGCAAACACGCCAGAAGGACATCTCGTCCCTCAGACCCCCCTGAGGCCAGGATTGTTAGTTCCACAAAGCGGTTCGGGACCCATCGACATGCGACCCACTTGGCTGTTTGGAATCCGTCATCGTGCAATGGCGCGACCAGGCTAAAGAAAAAACCAAACAACTCATCTCTTTACCTTTATATACTGTGATTACGATATCACTAACTCTTAAAACTTGCAGGACCGATTTGGAATCCGCCCCCTGGGGTCCCGCGAGCAACTGTAGCACGATTGTCTCGATCCCCCTGGCACGGCTCAAAGGTTCGCCCTTCACCCGTCTAGTGGATTGCGACGTTGTCGGGAATGAGCACCCCCGGTTGACCGCGACCCATAGCGCGACAGCCTCGGCCTGACAACAGGTCGCGATGTCACATGGGGACCGAATACCAAGTCCCACGCAGACTGTAGCACGGTGGCCTCGACCTTTCTCCTATGGCAGAAATGCTCACTCTTCTCTTAAGGAGCGGGTCGCAACATCGTTAGGGACCAGCTCCCTCAGTTGTGCGCAACCCACAGCGCGATAGCCTCGACCTCACTCCACCAGCGCAAGGACCCGGCCTTCGCTGCGTAGTAGGTTGCGATGTCGTCCGGGTCTTCGGGGCCACGCCTCGCAAATTCTAGGGTCCATCAGCTGCTCGCGGGGGTTCGAATCGACCATGTCCTCCTTCCGACAAGAGGCCGAGGATTATGACTCTTCACCTGCATCCGAAGCTCGACACCCCGCCATCCTGGGAAAGCCCCCACGATCGGTGTAATTACAACCTCAGGGTCCATCAACTGCTCGCGGGGGTTCGAATCGACCATGTCCTCCTGCTGACAATAGGCTGAGGATTATGACTCTTCACTTGCATCCGAAGTCTGACGCCCTACCCTCGTAGGGCCAGCCCCCCTCGCGACTGGTGCCTAACTAAGTTACAATCGCAACTAAATCGGGTTCCGGCCCCGCCAAATCCACATCTTAACCAACCACAGCCACACTATAGCGCGATGATTTCACTCTCTCTGGAGCGGTTCAGGGGTGCACCCTTCGTCCGCCCAGCGGTTTGCGACATCGCCGGGGACTAGTTCCCCCAATTGTGTGCTGCAACAGCGCGATGTCCTCAGCCTAGCAACAGGTTGCAGAGTCGCCAAAGGGACCAAAACATTGAGTCCCCCGCAGACTGTAGTACGGCGGCTTCGACCTCGCTCTCATGGTGGCAAGGCTCGCCCTTCTCCTACGAAGCAGGTCGCGACGTCGTTAGGAGCCAGCTCCCTCAGTTATACGCAGCCCGCAGCGCGATGGTCTCAGCTTCTCTACCCTGGCACAAGGGGACGCCCTCCGCCTCGTAGTAAGTTGCGACGTCGTCAGGGTCTACGGGGCCATGCCCCTCTAATGCCACCGGGTTCACCGCAACTCGCAGGGGTTCGAACGAACATGACCTCCCGCCGACAATAGGTCATAGCTCTCATAACTCTTCACCCCCATCCAAAGCAAATACTCATCCACCGCTCAGGGCCTGCCCCTCGCAGTCGGTGCTTGACTAAGATAATAATTGGCCACAATAGTCAGAAGCAAAAACAGTGACAACCACTCAACAAACATATAAAGTACAAAGGTACAAATCGACGGAGACAAGTCCACCAACACAAAGAAGTACATGTATACAAATCAGCAAAGAGCATCAAAGAGATTGTGAGAAGTAGCGAACAAACGACTAAAGCAGTGAATCAAACGAATAGAAAACAAGCCGGAACTTTGAATAATTGAAATTTTATTATCCAAAAAGATATCATTTACAAAGGTATGACCTCCCTTTTATAGAATGGAGGAAAGAGGATAGAATACAAACTAACAATGTGGGACTAAAGCTATACATCAGATCTGGGCGGCTAGAACAACAGACCGGAACAGGCCGCGCGGTTAGATAATGTTCTAATCGCTCGGCAATACCAGAACCAAGAGAGAGATGCGGTAGGAGACCGCTAGACCGCCCGGTTTCCAAGCCGCCGGAGATAAACCGTCAGACCGCCGGACACCACACAGCAACAGTCTGGATATCAACCCGCCAGACTCAAACCGCCAGACCGCCCGGTCTCATACTCCGACACTCCCCCTCAAGCTGGAGCATAGATATCAATCATGCCCAGGTTGTCACAAATGTGGAAGAAGGAAGTAGAAACCGGCTTGGTGAAGATATCTGTCAACTCTTTGTCGGAGGTGACGAACGGAGTGCAAATCTGTCTCTTCAAGACCTCTTCTTGGATGAAATGACAGTCGACCTCTATATGTTTCGTTCTCTCATAGAAGACCGGATTTTTGAATATGTATATAGCGGCCTTGTTGTCACAGAACATAGGCAGAGGATAGTTGTAGACCTCTCCTAGGTCAAGCATGAGAGCCCGCAACCATTTTAACTCACACGTGGTTGACGCCATACTCCGGTATTCGGCTTCTGCACTGGACCTTGAGACAACAGACTGCTTCTTGCTCTTCCAGCTCACAAGATTACCTCCAACAAATGTGCAAAAATCCGATGTAGATTTACGGTCACCTTTATCATCCGCATAGCTTGAGTCTGAGACTCTGAGTAGGCTTCAACTCTCAGATGACCATGCTTCCGAAAGAGTAGCCCTTTTCCTGGTGCTGCTTTGACATACTCTAGTATCTTCAAGGCAGACTGAAGATGACATTCCCTGGGAGCTTGCATGAACTGACTGACCTTGCCTACAGCATAGGCGATGTCGGGTCTGGTCACCGTGAGATAAATGAGTTTGCCCACCAGACGTCTATACCTCGTGGCATCAGATATAAGAGGTGAGTCATTTGTCCATGTGTTTGTCCTCTTCAGTGTCCATGGGATACCAGGCCGGTTTGGCACCGGTCAATCCTGCCTCTTGTAGAAGATCAAGCGCATACTTCTGTTGGGAGAGAACCATCGAGTTGGGCTTCCGAGAGATTTCTATCCCCAAAAAATATTTCGGGGAGCCCATATCCTTCGTGACTAGGTGTTGACGGAGGTGTTTCTTTGTCAAGTCCACCACAGCCTGGTCATCGTCGGTAAGAAGAATATCATCCACATACACCGCCAAAACCACAAGGCCCGATGCGGTTTTGCGAATAAACAATGAGTGATCGGCTGAACTTCTTGTAAAGCCAATGGCAGCCACAATGCCACTAAACTTGTCGAACCATGCCCGAGGGCTCTGTTTTAGGTCGTAGACGACCTTCTTCAACTGACATACTCGTGTCTCCCCCTGAGCAATATACCCAGGAGGTTGCTCCATATAGACGTCCTCCTAAAGATCCCCATACAGAAAAGCATTCTTGACATCAAGCTGGAAAATAGCCCACTCCCTGTCGATGGCCACAGAAAGAAGAACCCGGATGGTGCTAAGGCGAGCAACCGGGGAGAAAGTATCAAAATAGTCAACTCCATAAGTCTGAGTAAAGCCTTTGGCCACCAGTCGGGCTTTGTAACGATCCACAGTGCCGTCTGGGCAAAACTTCACAACGAACACCCAGCGACAGCCAACCACATCAGTACCTACCGGTGGAGGAACAAGGGTCCAGGTACCCCTTTCAGTAAGAGTGACAATTTTCTCATCCATGGCAGATTTCCAATGAGGAATAACAAGAGCCTCCTGGTAAGTGCGGAGAGTGGTAGTAGCCGAGATAGCCAAAGCAAAGCACTTGCGAGAGGGAGTAAGCCGATCATAGGAAACAACAGCTGCAAGCGGGTGTTGGGTACACGCCCGCACCCCTTTGCGAAGGGCAATGAGAAGATCCAGGTCGTCTTGTGCCTCAGGGACCGGAGCATTCGTGGCGGAGAAAGCTGGCCCGGGACTAGAGAGAGATGGCTGCGGAGAAGAAGGAGGGGATATAATAGGGAGAGGAGGAGACGGAGGAGGAGATGATATAGGAGGGGAGATGTCGACATGCGTGGAAGGATTACAGAGAGATGGTGGAGAGCCAGAGACAGCAGGGGGAAGCGGGGATGGAGAAGAAAAGTAGGATGTATTTTCGAAGAAGGTGACGTCTGCGGAAATAAACTGTTTGCGCAGAACGGAGTCAAAGCAACAATAGCTTTTTTGAGTGGTCGAGTATCCTAAAAAGACACATTTGTTGGAACGGGGGGAAAGCTTGTCACAGGTAGCAGACGGAGCATGCACAAAAGCCGTACACCCAAAGATACGGAGAGGAAGAGGAAAGGGTTCCTTGCCCGGGTAGAGAATGGAAAAGGGGGTCTTGCCGTGAAGAACAGAAGAGGGAATGCGATTAATGAGATAGCAGGCAAGAAGAACAGCATATCCCCAGTAGGAGCGAGGCACCTGCATCTACGTCATCAGAGTGCGAGCGATATCGAGGAGATGACGGTTTTTACGCTCCGCCACCCCATTTTGCTGGGAGGTGTAAACACAGCTAGTTTGATGAATAAGACCATGTTACATACAAAAAGACGAAAACTCATGACTGAGATATTCTTTAGCATTATCAGAGCGCAGTACTTTAATAGAAATAGTAAACTGAATTTTAATCATATTATAAAAAGATTGTCATACAGATAAGAGTTCAGAGCGATCTTCTAATAGATACACTCAGGTACATCTAGAGAAATCATCAATAAAAGTTACAAAGTAAGAACTACCCCGACCAATGGTGAGAGTGGGAGCAGGACCCCAGACATCAGAATGAATGAGATCAAAAGGGCGGGAGGAACCACGACCTTGCTTCGGCGAGAAGGAGGAGCGGTGATGTTTGCCAAGCTGACACGCATCACAGTTGAGCGGAGGACTGGTCTGAGGTAAGTGGGGAAGAAGCTGACGAAGAATCCGAGGAGGAGGATGTCCAAGGCGAAGATGTCATTGAAGCAGATCAGTAGATAAGGAAGAGAAGGCGGACAGAGCGGAAACATTGTCGAGGAAGTAGAGGTCGCCGCTCTCAGTCCCAGTAGCAATCGCCCGTTGGGTCCTCGGGCCCTGAAAACAACAAGAAGTAGGAGTAAATAATACAGAGCACTGAAGTTGCTTGTATAAAGTAGTAACTGAGAGCAAATTGCAAGGGAACTTCGGGACATAGAGAGTGTCCGCTAAGCGAAGCGAGGGGGTGACTTGAACCATGCCCGTTCCGTGAACCGGGGAAGGCGAACCATCCGCAACAAGAACTGGGGGTAACCGATCATGCGTCTCTAGGAGAGAGAAGCAGTGAGGGTTTCCGGTCATGTGATTTATAGCACCAGAGTCAATCAGCTATTTACCTTGGGTAACGACGTGTGCACTACCTGAGGTCGTGGCCACAGAAGTAGATGGTCGAGAGGAGGCGGAGGTTGAGGAAGAAGTATCACCGGAGGGACGAAGATGAGGATGTTTCTGCCAACAGCGGTCAACAGAGTGGCCGGTACGACCACAGTGAGAGCAGAGGAACCTTGACGGACCGCGCGTGCCAGATTGGCTGCGACCACTATTGCCACCCCGCTGAACTTGGTGAGCATAGGAGTCCTGTGGAGGAGGGGAGGACAAAAGAGGACATTGGAGCAGTGAAGTAACAACGATGATGTGAGCCGCGGTGGCATCCAAGGTGGGAGACTCAGCTTCGCCCAATATCTGCTGTCGGATCATATCAAAAGTCTCAGGGAGCCGTAGAAGATAACAAACAACCAGGAGTTCCTGGAAGTGTTTGTGCTGCTCGGCCAAGTCCGCGGAGAAAGGGCGATTCTGGAGGATTTCAGCTCCAAGAGCCTGAACTTGCTTATAAGCCACAGCAGGAGACATGGAAGGGCGAGCGAAGAGATCCGCGTAGAGAGTATAAATGCGGGATGTCTGGGCCCCCTTCGAGTAGAGAGCAGCAAGGTGAAGCCACGCGGTCTTGACTGTCTCATCATGGCGTATGATAGGAAGACATTCATCGGAGAGGCTGTTTAGCCAACCACGTGCGGACAAGCGCATCACTGGCATCCCAATCATCAAATTCAGCAGAGTCTGAAGGAGGAGGGTCATCAGTGAGGTGATGACGTTTGTGCTGAGAGCGAAGAAGAAAGGTGAAAGAAACGCTCCAATCCAGATAGTTGGAGCCAACAAGTTTAGAAATCGTGCCAAGGTTGCCAGAGGGAGTAGGAAGCGGCGCCGGAGTGGCGATAGGAGTGGTGGTAGTGGAGGTTTCAGAAAGGGACATAAGAGAAAACTGCGAGAAGCCGCGCGGTTAGAATACAAGCCGTGCGGATAGAAAGAAGAAGAGCTGCGGCGGTCACGATGTTAGACACCAGCGGCCAGAGAAGCCACGACCAAGCCGCAGGTCCAAGTAGGGGAAGAAGTCGAACGGCTAGAAGATAGACCGTGCAAACAGAAGGGAGGTATGAACAAGGCGAATAAGGCCGTAGGTCGCGGCGAACAAAGTGACAGGTCGCTGCGACTGAAAGGCAGGAAAAGGAGGTCGCGCGGACAGGGCGCAAGCAGGCGGAAGAGACAAACCACAAGAACAGGTTGCGAGAGGAAGGGGCAAGCCGCGCGGACAGGGCGCAAGCAAGCGGAAGAGACAAACCGCGAGAACAGGTCGCGAGAAGAAGAGTCAAGCCGCGCGGATAGGACGCACAGAATCAGGAGGAGAAGATCGAGTGCTCTGATACCATGTGAGAAGTAGCGAACAAACGACTAAAGCAGTGAATCAAACGACTAGAAAACAAGCCGGAACTTTGAATAATTGAAATTTTATTATCTAAAAAGATATCATTTATAAAGGTATGACCTCCCTTTTATATAATGGAGGAGAGAAGATAAAATACAAACTAACAATGTGGGACTAAAGCTATACATCAGATCTGGGCGGCTAGAACAACAGTCCGGAACAGGCCGCGCGGTTAGACAATGTTCTAACCGCTCGGCAATACCAGAACCAAGAGAGAGATGCGGTAGGAGACCGCTAGACCGCCCGGTTTCCAAGCCACCGGAGATAAACCGTCAGACCGCCGGACACCACACAGCAACAGTCTGAATATCAACCCGCCAGACTCAAACCGCCAGACCGCCCGGTCTCATACTTCGACAGAGATGTAGCTGTCACTCAGCGACCACGCCATCCTCAGCATCGGAGCCCTCCTCCTCTGACAAATCCTCAAGACCGAGGCCGACAACATCACATCCCCGCTTCTGGGACACCATCCGAAGGGTCTTCTCCATCCCCTGGCAGAATGCGACTTCCCGCAAGTCCTCCATCTATGGCTCTACCACCTGAGTCCACACCTCCTCGCGGACCTCCTCCGAGATCAGACACTGATCTCGCATGTAATCCACAGAGTCTTGGTACTCTGCCAGACCAGCCGCCTTCAGCTCAACCTTCCGCTCCGTGGAGGAAAGACGCATCACCTCCGCCCTGGATAGCTCCAGCTCTGCCCGAGCTTCGACTAGAAGACGCAAAGTCTCCTCCGCAGCTTTCTTCTCAGCCTTGTGCGCAGCTTTGGCGTCCTCTAGTTTGCATCGCAGCTCGGACCCAATCTGCCTAAGTCGCGAAATATCGCGCTCTCGTCGCCCCTTCAGATCCGAAAGGGCACTCTTCGCCTCCCTGAGCTCACCCTGAAGGGCCATGTAGTCGTCCTTCAGGCTCACGTAGTGGTCATTCCACATAAGCGCAATGTTCGTATGAGTCTCCATCTGCAAAAGAAAAGGGACAAGTCAGAATAACTTTCCTCAAAAGCCGCCACTCAAAAGTTGAGATCGCACATACCGCATGGTTCATCGCCTCCAAAGAAGAGGAGACCCTCTTTCCTTTCACCACTTGCCGCACCGCAACCCGTGCTGGGGAGGCCTGGGTGGTAGAGGACCCCAGGACCTCAAGATCCGCGTCATCCGGCTCGCCTCCAACTCCAGAGCCGCAAGGGGCAGCCCCCTCCAAAAGAACATCCTGTCACGGTAGGAGGCTAGAACCCGCCTCCTCAGCTCCACGGCCTCCAAACACTAGCTTCCTCTTCCTGTCACGGGAAAGAGGGATGGCGACAGCACGTCCCGAATCAACAGACAACCCGCATAACAGCAGGTGCTTCTCATCAACGAAAGTAGAGATAATGTACAAGATGTTGCCCAGCTCTCGGGGCTCTGCAAAACCAAGGACGGGAGTAAACTCTCGTTCGTGTCCCCTAGAACGTCGGCAACGGTCAGGAAGCGCGTTCCAAACCTCTGGCAATCCACCTGGGTTTCTGACATATCCGAACAAGGTATTCCTGTGGCGACGATCCGCCCGGGTCTCAAACTCTAGCCACCGCTTGTTGCTGAGGAAGTCCACGCGGCCCCCACCGTCGGCGCGCACCTCACACCAATCCTTGAAAATATCCAAGGAAAATCTCGATCCACGCTCGCGAAAGAATGCGATCAACCCCATGATCCGCGTCATCCCAAGAAAGGTAAACTGCGACGCAGGAACGCCACAGAACTTCAGAATCTCGGCAACTTTCTCGCAAGCTGGAAGGCGAAAATCGCACTGAAGTGACGACTCACAAAGAGTCATCCAGCCTCGCGGAGGGTTTTGTACCCGCTCTTCAGAACTAAGGATCCGCACCTCCAAATCAGGGGGCAGGTTGAAGCGCCTCATGCATATATCCACATGCTCGAGGGAGAGACTAGAATGCAGCCGCATAGGACGGCTCTGCACACCCCGCTTGGAAACCTGAAAGAACAGAAAAGTAAGGTCAGAAAAGCGAGTCCGAGCGCACGTTACGCCCACACATACGAGCCGTGCACGCACGCAAAGAGCACGTGAAATCAGCCCGCGCATGCCGCCGAGCCACTCATAAGCAGAGCGGCCGCACCGCGCGCACCCTGCGCACGGTTTCAGCCCCGCGCGCACCTGCGCACGTTTTCAGCCCCGCGCGCACCCGCGCGCGGGGCCAGCCCCACGCACAACCCTGCGCACGGTTTCAGCCCCGCGCGCCCGCGCGCGAGTGCAGCCCCACGCGCACCCGCGCGCGGGGCAAGGCCCGCGCAACCGCGCGCGGGTGAAGCCCCGCGCGCACCCACACGCGGGGCCAGCCCCGCGCGCACCCGCGCGCGGGTGCAGCCCCGCGCGCCGGGTCAGCCCCGTGCGCACCCGCGCGGGACCAGCCCCGCGCGCGGGGTCAGCCCCTCCGGCCTCGCCCGGTGCCCGGACCTTCTCTTCGATCGGATTCTTACCTTAACAATGTCGTCGTCGCCGCCCATCTCGGTGTTAGCACCCGTTCCGGCCATCGCCGCCAAGCCCCGCCGGTTGGCAGGAATAGTAACCAAGTTCTCGAAATCTTGAAGAGAGCGTCCACCAGAGTTCCTACAGGCGTTTTTTTGCGCATGCTGCTGCGTGCGTGAGAGCGATGGTCATGGGCGAACTAGAAAGTGAGCAAATTGAATTCCGAGCAAATGAACGATCTACGTCTCACATCCTCACCGAAAAAACTCAGAGCTTTATCTAGTCTCTTAAATTGCTTGTCTTCAAATGAAGGCTTGTGGGTCTTTTTATATTTTTCTTGAAGGGACTCGTTGATCGTGCGCGTGTGGGAGTTAATCGTGCCTGTGCATTGGTCGTGCTTGCTGCACGCGTGCGTGCCGACCGTGCGTTAGTGGGCCTCGCTTGGTTTTGTCTCCCCATTCGGGGTGATTTTGATTCCTTCGAGCAGGCGTGTCTCGCTCGGCTGGGTTTACTTGCTTGAGTACTTCGGTCGAAGTCTTACTAACTTGGCTTGGGAATCTTTAGGGAGAACCCCACCAAGAGCTGTGTTAGCTTGTGTTTCAACCGATTACTCAAAGAGGAAGAGGATAATTAGTGATTGATAATTGTCTTTTATGAGCCTACCGAGAACTTGGACTCAAACAAATTAGTACTGGATTTTACTGTTGAAAATTGTGAAGTGAAAGTGGCAGATTGTTCGACCTGGGATTTCTATCCGCGCGGCCTGTGCGGACTGGATAGGCGAATAGGCAGGTCGGCATGGAGGCACTGGTTTGCTGATGGTCAGGCAACCAGGGCGATCTGTCCGCGCGGACTGTGCGGACAGGACTGGCGGTTAATCAAGTCAGCGGATGTCCTGGAAGTGGCGGCCTTGGCGGTCTGTTCGCGCGGACTGTGCGAACAGAGGAGACGACCAGCCAAACCAGTTTTTGTTCTGACAGCAGGATGTTCCCAGATAGTAACCAAGCGGGTAGCTGAGAGAACTAAGTTGTCGACCTAAATCACCTAGAGGGGGGTGAATAGGTGAAATGCGTGTCAAATGCGGAATAAAAAATTAACACAGCACAGATAAGTAATCAAGCAATCACACATACGACAAGAGATTTATAGTGGTTCCCCAACCTTGGGTACATCCACTCTCACCTCACCAATCTAGTAAATCACTAGACTTGGCTACCCCACTATCTCGGATCAAAACGATCCTACAACTCGGAACAACGTTCCTACAAATCTCGATCCAAACGGATCTACACTCGGAAGAAAACCTTCCTACAAATCTCGGAGAAAAACTCCTACAGAACTCGGAGTCAAGACTCCTACAAGAATAAAAGGTTGTATACGGAAATACAAACGAGAACTATTCAGATCTGGATCTTCAACTCTTTCTTCCTTCTTCAGCTTTTAGGGATCGACAGAAATAAGTCGAGGAAGACAGAGACGAAATCTCTTCGATCTGGAAAACTAGAATCAGCGAGATCAAGTACTGGATCTGTCGATTGAGAATCGCTTGATCTTCTAAAACTTCTTGTCTGAATCTCTGGATCGGAGAAGACCGGCGACAAAGAAGATGAACAACGCTTTTGTCGGCGTGATCTTGTCGGCTTCCCGATGTGGACGATAGAAATCGGATTCAGAATATTTCTCTTAGGGTTTGACGTTTGACAAGACCTATTTATAAGGTCTTAGCAACGGTCAAATCCATTCTTAATAACGTACACGTGGACCAGTCATAACAGAGTATTTGAAAATCTCGTAAACTTTGGACTTAGAAAATATTCTGGGAAAAACACAGATATACACGAGTGATAGAATAGTTACTCGAGTAAGAGAAGTAACTACTCGAGTACATGAGGACATACTCGAGTCCAGTAGTTAGAAAATAATTCTCAGCTGGAAGAAAGGATATACTCGAGTACTTGGCTGGACTACTCGAGTATATACATGAGCTACTCGAGTATAGAAACTTAACTACTCGAGTATTTACAGATCTACTCGAGTACTTGACTTTGGTCTACTCGAGTCTGCAAACTAATATACTCGTGTAAAGGATATACTCGAGTACTTGGCTGGACTACTCGAGTATATACATGAGCTACTCGAGTATCATAGTGCCTACTCGAGTATGAGGAAGAATCTGAAGACTCGAGTATGTCCTTTGGATTACTCGAGTACTAAGTTACTTACTCGAGTATATGAAGCTATCTACTCGAGTATGTAGACTTAGAAAAATTTCTTCCTTGAGAACTCATTTCTCCTACTAAAGATCAGCAACACTTCAAGGTTCCATTTGTCCATGTGCTTGTGAAATGAAGTGCATCCCAATAGAGAGGCTACACATGAGTCAACACCATGGATCACACAATAAGGGATTACATTGTATGGTCCTGTGTTAGGTGACCCATTGTAGACTGACATTGGTCTACACTTGGCAATATAGTCCTGTAAACACAACTTAAACAAGGCATCAAATACAACTGCAATTCACCTTAGTCTTAGGAAGACTTCTTCAAATTAAGGTCATTGTGGAAACAAGACCCAACAGTAGCTCCTCTATCCGCGGAGTCCGGCAAGGTGCTGACTGGTACCAGTATCCGTCAGTAAGTGCGGACTGGCACTGGTGGCCAGTGATATGGTCGGTTGTTTTTGAACAAGTCCATGGTTGGCTCAGTCCGGGGAGATCGCACAGTAGTGCGCGGACTGCTTCTCAGTCCGCCAAGCTCGGCAGGTGTTACCATGTGGGTTGGTTGCTTGCTTGGTGTATACTCTGTAACACCTCCCCTGTAAAGACCATATAATATGGGTCCGGCCGGGGCCCCACAACATACGGACGCCACAGCTTTAGTATTAAAAGATGATATGAAAACTACCCAATCTCAAAACTCCAGACAAACACAGCGGAAACAGAACAAACCGACAGAAGTTATCCACTAACGATAGAGTATCAAATGGCCTTAAGGCCTTACACAATAATAGTCCAAAAAAATATAAATGTGCCAAGCACTCCTAGGCTACCTCGGCATGCAAGCCGGACAAAAACATAACAAAAGTAGCAAACACACAAAGAGAAACCAAGCACAGCAACACTTCATAAGGCTTAGGGCTTTTCGCCTGGCGCGCTAGCTCCTGCATGCGATTCTTGCCCTGTAAGGATTTGAAGTAACGTGGGTCAGCAAAGGCTGACCTCTACTGTGTAACAAATACATCTCCTCCCGGCCGTCCCTAACGGACCCCGGGGTACCACTCCACCTGCAAGTTAGCACTTCGTATACCAAAAGAGTATATATAATAAAGCAGTAAAACAGGCTTGGATGTCTCATACAGCATACATGTTCTCTATGTTTTGTACAAAGTGAAAGGGCCTACTATGCAGCATGAATGCAGCCCGGGTTTCACCCAAGGCACCCTAGTTCGTATGCATCTAGCACAACATCAAACACTGGGTACTTTCGTTTCCTCATTGGCTTAAAGCCGCAAACACAAGGGAACCACCATGTCCCTAACGGCACACACGCTATCACACGGAACCTTGCAAAGGCCCCACCCCGCACAAGGGTCATATGCCCCGGGGCTTGCCCGCACATTCTGACTTCGCACGTCAGGGTTCCGTCTCACACCGACCGATTCTAAGAAGTCTTGCTGGACCCCACCTGCTCATGGCCACATTGCCCGGGCTTGCCCTCCGCTCGACATTCTCGTCAGTCCACACAAGGGGCTAGTCTCGCCGGGACACTTCCCCCACATGACTTGCGCGTCACGGGATAGCCAGCCGACCACGGAGACATAGCCGCGCCTTTGCACAGCACAAACAAAGGTTCCCCCCCAATCACCATTCGCACCGTGTCTTTCCCGTGCTCCAAGGAAATCATCTACCGCACAACACGGAGCTAACCTTGTCCGGTTCCGACCACGAGTACTCACTCAAATATAAGAGGGAAAACGCATACACAACGGCGTAACGCCGCAACGGATTTCTACCGAAACCTCACATCTCACTATGCAACATCACCGGGTCGGACTAACGGTCGCGACCACGGCTTCACCCACAATGCCTAATCCGCTAACGGAGTGGATCTCTAATGCAAAGCATGTCGGGATGAACATACTCAACCCGGAGGTTCCTCTTGAACCTAGGCTACACGAATCCCTCTCATTTGAGAGATTCGGTGCTCAAAATACGAAAGGAAGGGGATGCTATTCATGCATCCTAAATCCTAAAAACCGAGAGGAGAAGTGTCGTTACCTTCCGTCCCCTCTTCCTAGCCATGGAGAAGATTTGCTCGGTCGAACACCACCGCAACGCTCCCACCTTCGCGGATCTGAACTCCGCTTGCGAAACGGACCTCCGAAGCTTCGCCGGCGGCCGGAACTTGGCCTCCTTGCTCTCCCTTCTCTCTAGAACTTAGAGAGATAAAAGAAAGTGGGGAATGAGGGTTTGGAACCCTATTCCCGGCCTTAAACCGCCCAGGGAGGCCCCCCACTGTTGGATCTTCCAAGGAAAAGAACGAACGGCCACGATCGGAACCCAAATTAGAAAATTCGGGCCGAACACGGGTTGCAACACGGCCGTGTGCATGGCCGTGTTAGCCATTCGCCGTCTCGACCGATTCGAAAACCAGCACACGGCCTTTGACACGGCTTCCGACACGGCCGTGTCGCCGTTGACACGCCCGTGTCGAGGCCCGTGTCACTCCCCCTCTACCGACCAACATTCCCAGCCAGAGAAGGACACGACCCAAGACACGGCCAAAGACACGGCCCTCGACACGCCCGTGTCAGCCCCGACACGGTCGTGTCGTGACCCGTGTCACGCCTAGCAGAATAAATTCTGCGAACAGCCCGAGAAGGACACGGCCAGGGACACGCCCGTGTCCAAGGCCGTGTGCCTTCTCGCCGATCATCGACCAACACGGCTCGGCGACCCAGGCTCAACACGGCTCGACGACCCAGGCGCAACACGGCTTGTGACACGGCCGTGTCACAGGCCGTGTGCCTACCCCCAAAACCCAAACTTGGCCAAAACGACGTCGTCGATCCCTCTTCCAAGCTTTGGGGTGTTACATACTCACTGGAGGAGTGTCTGCCTCGGCGCACGGACTGGAGCCTTGTCCGCAGAGTCCGGTAGATGTCAGTTTTGATGTCTTTGCGGACTCGGAGTAAGGCGGACTGTTGCTGTGTTCGCAAGGCGGGCAGACTGCTTTCATTGTCTGCCGAGTTTGGCAGTTGGCTTGGTGTCTTGGCTGCGAACTTGGGGGAAGCGGACAAGTTATGTTGCTGCAGAGTCTTGCATTGTGCTGACCATGTGTCCTGGTCCTTTGGCGACAAGGCGGACTGGGATGTCAGTCCGGCCTTGGTGATGCTGAGGCGAGCTGGCTATCGCACAAGGTCGTGGCGGACTAAGCAGATTGCTTGGTGTTTATCGCGGGGTGGTGGCGGTGATCCTATCGGCTAGGGCGGTGACCACACTCTTCATCGTGCCTATAAATAGGACCCCCCGTCACGTCAAATGTATGCGAATGAACAGTAAGTGAGCCAGCAAACTGTTGCTGCGGACTGGATTTTGGTATCCGCCCGGCTTGATGGAGTTGACCGGTTTGTGCTGTGCAGGTTGTGCAGATAGCGCTGGAAAGCCAGGATATGACTCTGATTGCGATCAGGGACAGTGTGGACTCTGCGGTTAAGCAACCGGTGGTAAACAGAAGGTCGCGGACAGCGATCAGGCGGTCTTCTCTTTGGCAACTTGTTTCGGGGTTCAATAAGTCGTCTGCTTCAGGCGGCCTGTTCAGTTCGGCATCAGCAGCTCGTGCGGTCTGGCAGCTAGGCGACCTCGCAGTTAAGCGGCTTGCAGATCGGCGGCTAGAGCTCAGCATTGGAATAAGGGGCAGTCCGCGCAGCTTGGTTTGCGGTCTGGCGACCTGGCGGACTGGGCGGTCTGTGCGGATCCTTAGTGAAGTAGTAGAATCGGCGGCCTCTCCTTGAGTCCGCGCGGTTAGGTTGCCTTGTATTTTTTGCTCTGCTTGGTACATTGGCGAAATCATGTCTCGCCTTGTAAGAAGATTGATGTGATCAATAAAGATTCTTGTTATTGCTTGTGTCTCTGGTTGTGTTTAGCTTTCTAAGTTGAGATAACCCCTGCTCATTCCAAAATCCGGGAAATTCAACATGGTATTAGAGAGAGGTTGGAATGGATAAGCAGTGATCAACTAAAAGTTGTTATTGCTCGTGTGAAGAGGAAACCAGTGTTGGACCATGGAAGCAGGACTAGCAAGTAATCTTGGTATTGATCTCCTAACTCAGACGAACTTTAAGAAGTGGATGTCTTGTGTGGAGAGCTTTCTTCTATGTGAGGACCTCTGGGAGGTGTTTTGCGGAGCAGAAAGGCAAAGGTCTACTACTGTCACTGGCAATGCTGAAGCGATGAGCGCTTGGGAGGAGAGAAATGCAAATGCGGAAAAGATCCTCAAGCAGTTGGTCTCATCGGAGCTTTTGGACTACATCGACGGATGTTAGTCAGCTGCGGAGATGTGGACTTCTCTTGTTGGGTTGTTCAACAAGGAAGGGAAGGTGGTTGCGGAAGATGGTCCTTCTACTTCATATCAGCAAGAGAGGAGAGATTCTCCTAGGCGTGATGGGAAGAGGAAGGAAGAACCAAGGTGCTATAAGTGCAAGCAACTAGGCCACATCAGGAAGGAGTGTAAGGTTATCCTTCACTCCGCGAACGTTGCTCATTCTGGGAGTAAGGGGGAGAACTTGGTTGAGACGTCAACAAGTTCTGATCGGATAAATGTCATTAATAGTGCAGCTATCTGGCATGAAAGACTTGGGCATGTGAGGATGGACAAGCTGAAAGCAATGACGGTGAGAAGTCTTGTAGGAGGCTTACCTAACTTGTTATTCTTCGAGGACGGTCATAGTTGCACGAAATGTCAACTCGGAGAAGCTGATCGCTTCAAGGTTGATAAGGCACAGAATAGTTGCAAGAGGCCATTGGAGGTTATCCATGGGAGATTGCTAGGGCCGACCGTCACTGCCATTCTTGGAGGCAGCAGGTATATGCTGTTATTGGTTGATGACTATACGAGGTATACTTAGGTATACTTCATGAAGGAGAAGTCGAACATGTTTCGCTTGTTTGTGGAGTTCAAGAAGCTTGTGGAGGGTCAACTTGGTTTGCAGATCAAGAAGTTGAGTGCAGGAATCAGAGGTGATTTCGATTCTGCTGAGTTCTTTAATTTCTACAGAAAGCATGACATCCGGAGAGAGCTCTCTTGTGAATACACTCCGCAACAAGGTCGTGTTGCAGATCAGATGATCCATTTGTTGACGGAGACCTACAAGTATTGGCTTCGATGTAAAGGCATTCCTAAGGCCTTTTGGGCGGAAGGGATGGCCTGCGCGGTTCATGTCATTAATCGGATGCCTCTAGATCCGATCAATGTGAAGACTCCGTATGAGCTGATGTTCGAGGAGAAGCCCAGTGTAAAACACCTTCGAGTGTTTGGTTCTACCTGCTATGTACAATCTCCTGGTGCTCTCAAGACGAAGCTAGTCTTCGTTGGGTATGATGAGTGGAAGAGGAGATGGAGGTGCATGGATCCAGTAACGAAGAAGTTCATCGTGTCAAGAGACGTTGTCTTCGATGAGCTGACGTCATACTGAGATAGCTCACATATTGAGCTAGAGATGAGCAAGTTAGATGGTGGGCATGAGGAGGCTGCTGCAAAGGTTCAGTTAAAGCTGCCTGAGTCACCAGGAGCTCAAGGATGTTCTAGCTCCAGGGCAGAGTCTTCTGGTTCAGGAAGCAGGGGGAGCGATGCTCAGGGTGCTTCTAGTTTGAAGACGATGCCTTCTGGTTCAGGAAGCGAGGGGAGTTCGACTCCAGGTGCCTGTGGTTCAGGAAGCAGGGGGAGCGATGCTCTAGGTGCTTCTAGTTCAAAAGCATCGCTTCTTGTTCAGATAGCAAGGGGAGCGATGCTCCAGGCTTGCCCAGGATTGGAGCTGGTTCAGGAGTTGCAGCGGAGGTGGTTAGCCGTGATGGAGGTCTTCGGAGATCGAAGAGGATCACCAAACCACCAGCTCGATACAGTGAAGGAAACTCGGTGAGTTTTATCTCATGTTCCTTTGCAGTCCCTCAGATCGAGCAAGGTTCTTTTAACTGTGAGGACACCACTAGAGTCAAGGAGGTTGTTGAAACCAAGGTTGAGGATGCGACTATTCTCAAGGGAGGCGAGACTTGGGACCTTGGGCCCAAGGTCGTTGGTGATACTCCTGTGACGCATAAGTGGAGGTCAAAGCTAAAGAAGGCAGAGGGAAACATGGCTCTCTTTGGGAGATGCTGGAGGGATCCCTTATGGTCCAGAATAGGCAAGGCGAGAACTATGTCTTTGACATCTTCTCGGAGGCTCTATCAGTGGGACCAGGTGCAAGGTTACGGGAACTGCTGGGGTTGCTTGCCACTTATCACTTTAAGGGAGAGTGTTGAAATTTGTGAAGTGAAAGTGGCAGATTGTTCGACCTGGGATTTCTATCCGCGCGGCCTGTGCGGGCTGGATAGGCGAATAGGCAGGTCGGCAAGGAGGCAACGGTTTGCTGATGGTCAGGCAACCAGGGCGATCTGTCTGCGCGGACTGTGCAGACAGGACTGGCGGTTAATCAAGTCAGCGGATGTCCTGGAAGTGGCGGCCTTGGCAGTCTGTTCGCGCAGTCTTTGCGAATAGAGGAGACGGCCAGCCAGACTAGTTTTTGTTCTGACAGCAGGATGTTCCCAGATGGTAACCAAGCGGATAGCTCCTCTATCCGCGGAGTCCGGCAAGGTGCGGACTGGTACCAGTATCCGCCAGTAAGTGCGGACTGGCACTGGTGGCCAGTGATATGGTCGGTTGTTTTTGAACAAGTCCATGGTTGGCTCAGTCCGGGGAGATCGCGCAGTAGTGCGCGGACTGTTTCTTAGTCCGCCAAGCTCGGCAGGTGTTGCCCTGTGGGTTGGCTGCTTGCTTGGTGTATACTCACTAGAGGAGTATCCGCCTCGGCGCGCGGACTGGAGCCTTGTCTGCAGAGTCCGGCAGCTGTCAGTTTTGATGTCTTGCTGCGGACTCGGAGTAATGTGGACTGTTGCTGTGTTCGCAAGGCGGACAGACTTCTTTCATTGTCCGCCGAGTTCGGCAGTTGGCTTGGTGCCTTGGCTGCGAACTTGGGGGAAGCGGACAAGCTATGTTGCTGCAGAGTTTTGCATGGTGCTGACCATGTGTCCTGGTCCTTTGGCGACAAGGCGGACTGGGATGTCAGTCCGGCCTTGGTGATGCTGAGGCGAGCTGGCTATCGCACAAGGTCGTGGCGGACTAAGCGGACTGCTTGGTGTTCGTCGCGGGGTGGTGGCGGTGATCCTATCGGCTAGGGCGGTGGCCACACTCTTCATCGTGCCTTTAAATAGGACCCCCCCCATCACGTCAAATGTATGTGAATGAACAGTAAGTGAGCCCGCAAACTGTTGCTGCGGACTGGATTTTGGTATCCGCCCGGCTTGATGGAGTTGACCAGTTTGTGTTGTGCAGGTTGTGCGGATAGCGCTGGAAAGCCAGGATATGGCTCTGATTGCGATCAGGGACAGTGCGGACTCTGCGGTTAAGCAACCGGTGGTAAACAGCAGGTCGCGGACAGCGATCAGATGGTCTTCTCTTTGGCAACTTGTTTCGGGGTTCAATAAGTCATCTGCTTCAGGCGACCTGTTCAGTTCGGCATCAGCAGCTCGTGCGGTCTGGCAGCTAGGCGACCTCGCGGTTAAGCAGCTTGCAGATCGCGGCTAGAGCTCAGCATTGGAATAAGGGGCAGTCCGCGCAGCTTGGTTTGTGGTCTGGCGACCTGGCGGACTGGGCGGTCTGTGCGGACTCCTTAGTGAAGTAGTAGAATCGGCGGCCTCTCCTTGAGTCCGCGCAGTTAGGTTGCCTTGTATTTTTTGCTCTGCTTGGTACATTGGCGAAATCATGTCTCGCCATGTATGTCTCGCCTTGTAAGAAGATTGCTGTGATCAATAAAGATTCTTGTTACTGCTTGTGTCTCTGGTTGTGTTTAGCTTTCTAAGTTGAGATAACCCCTGCTCATTCCAAGATCCGGGAAATTCAACATTTACTGTTCAAGATTTGTTGAACCTGGATCTATTGAACCGGCCATTTTCAATCGTTTTCTTCTTGCCACTCCAACAAGGTTGATAGACGTAGGGGTGTAAACGAGTCGAGTCTGACAAAATTTTTAAGTTCGTGCTAATCATTTCGACCTCGACGAGTTCATTTTGCTTGGTTTGAGTTCAGAAATAGGATTTGCATGTGTTAGTGACGCGCTGTGGCGGAACTCGTTTGGGTGCCCGCAACGTGCTTGAGTAAAGTTCCGACATTTCACACGTGTGTGATAATTGGTGCACAAAACGGTGCGTGCTGCATCACAAAGCCTATTAAGGCTCCGTTTGGGAGGACTTATTTTCACCGGTCAAGCGGCTACAACGACATGAACCGGACTTTAATTTAGGGTCAGATTCATGCGCTTGTAACCGCTTGACCGGTAAAAATAAGTCCCCTAAGCGAAACCTAAGTGAGCTCGAGCTGAACAACAATATAAAAGCTAGAGCTCAATCGAGCCCATGCTCAAGCTCTTACCAGTCCGATCAACTCAACTTGAACCTATATGGACGAGCCCGAGTTCGCGAAAGGAGAAGCCGCCGTGAGGGAGAAAGACACCGGAGGGCCGCCCCATCCGCCGTTCGAAGGCAACGACAGATTGAAACCCTAGGCTCCAACGTACTCATCTACCCGTGCGCATTTCGCAGGAGTTCGGTCGTATCAGTCGACCTTCTCACGAGTCCGCAGAATACCGTCGACAGGGTTGTCTGCCGCCGGAGAATGCATCGGCTGTTTGTCAGTTGGCACTGGCGTTCTGTGCATTTGTTCTCGGAGGCAGATCGGCGGTACTGTTATTGGCAGCGTCAGCAGAGGCAGTGCATCCCGACGGTTGTTGCTGGGAGATCATAGTGGTTTGTAATTTCCATTCTTTATCAAATCTGTATTACCTGCTGTGGTTGTCGAAGAAATTATCTTCTTTGCATTGAGGGCGATGCCTGATTTTCTCTATGATTAAAATCTAAATTATTACTAATTTTAAACTATTTTTTTTAGAATTACGTGCTAAGAAGTAAGAACCAATCGTTTTGTTTGTTCAGAGATTAGGAATCAGACATTGAATAGGATTCCCCTTGATTACATTTTCTCTCCATGATGACAGTATTTTAGCAACATGGAGGATTTTTGCCACCCATCACCTGTTTGTGCGGTCAATGTTTTTTGGGTCATTTTTCCATACAAAGGAGACCATTAGAGGCGTTGTGAGAGTCTAGTCACTAGGCATGTTAAATGAAGGAGGGGTAGACCAATTAAGACTTGGAATGAAACTATAAAGAAAGACATGATATACTTAGGCATTAGCTGGGTTATCAAGGCGCACGAGGTGTCGGGCGCACCGGGCGCACCAGACACACTCCCTTGCGCCTCAACATGGCTTAGGCGGGCGATGTGCCTGAGGCGCGCCTAGGCGCACCCAAGGCACACAAAGACGCACAATTCCTGAAATTGAGCATCCAATTTGCTGAAATTGAGTGAATTGTGCGGCCAATTTGCTGAAAGTGAGCGAATTGGGCGCCCAATTCGCTGATTTCCATGAATTGGGTACCCAATTCGCTTAATTTCAGTGAATTGAGCGTCCAATTCGCTGATTTTCCATGAATTGAACGCTCAATTCACTGATTTTATTTTTTTCCCCATTTTTGCGCCTCACATGCCTCCAGGCGCGCGACTGCGCGCTCAAGAGACTCTTTGCGCCTCGATGTGCCTTGCGCCTTTAATAACTTAGGCTATTAGTAAGATTATCACAAAAGATAGGACACAATAGCGACAACCGACAAAGGATCCATATAGCCGACCCCACTATAGTAGGATAAAGGCTTGAGTGTTGTTGTTGTGTTTCAGGAAGATTTATTTTAGCAACATGTTGAAACAATAGATAGTTTGATGCACACAAGGTGTTCATCATAAGAGAGCATCTATAAAGATACACTTGAATGAAGAGCTACCATGGAGGCATAAATTCCACTTCTGATGTTAACAAGGGCTTCATGTTTCCCTTGTTCTACAATTGCCCCGTTTTTCATTACTGCTATGAAGTCCACATTCTTGATTGTAGCAAGTCGATGGGCCACAATAATCGATGTTCGATCTACCATGACATTATCTAATGCATCCTGAACAATTTGTTCAGATCCGATGTCCAATGCGCTAGTTGCCTCATCTAGTAGTAGAATCTTTGGTTGCTTCATTATTACACGCGCTATCGCCACCCTTTGTTTTTGTCCACCAGATAGCTGAATACCTCGCTCTCCTGTTACTGTTTGATATCCCTGCTACAACATTTCAAGGTTAGTCTACAATGCATAATTTTTTCTTGTAAACAATTTAGATTCAAAGCTGTCTATGTTAAGGGTCTAATTTATTTTTTAATATGTAACACTCACCAAATTTAATTTCATATATATTTCAAATGTACCACCATTGTTCTCCTATATTAGCACAAGTGTTCATTGATTCAATTTTAGTAAAGAAAGAGTGATATATCCATACATTAACAAGAAAGAACAGATTGACTCCTTGCTAGTCTGGAAAACATTTGATATCGAGGTATATGTGCATTTCAACAAAATAAAATCATTAGAAAATACTCTAACCTGCTTCATACTGGATATAAACACATGGGCGTTGGATGACTTAGCAGCAGCTGTAATCTCTGCCTCAGTGACTGTCCCTTCCTTCCCGTAGGCAATGTTAGCCCAGATAGTATCGTTGAATAATATTGGTTCTTGACTCACCAATCCTATTTGTTTCCTCAACCAACTTAGGTGGAACTTTTCTATTTCAGTTCCATCTAGCAAGATTTTTCCTGAGTTAGGGTTGTAAAATCTTTGTAGCAGTGATATTACTGTCGATTTTCCACATCCGCTTTCCCCTATCAATGCAACAGTCTGACAAGTAAAATGATGTAGTGTTAAATTTATTTTATAATATATTTTTATTCTTATATCTAAAGCGTCATACAACCTTTCCTGACTGAATAGCCATACACATATCTTGTAAAATTTGGACATCTGGCCTTGTTGGATATCTGAAAGTGACATGCTTGAACTCAATGTTTCCCTCAATATTTTCCAACGTTATGCCAGAATCCCTGTTTGAATCTATTTGAGATTTATGGTCAAGGATTGTAAAAATAGAATTGGTAGTAGATTTTGCTTTATCCAAGTCGGGAATTTGAACCCCAAGTTGACATATTTCAATGGCTGACAGTGATATTACAAAAAATGTCTGCCAAAGTATTGAAGGTTATTAGTAATAGATCATGAAACTGCTAATATTAAAATTAGAAAAGATCACAGACATATCCTTTAGAAAAAAATTTAAATTATCCTTCTAAGTATCCAACATGCACAAGATGTTAAATAATTTTGGGTGATTGCCAATGGAAAGAATGTGTTCTTGAATTTGCACCTCCCAATGGAAGTATGCTTGTAAAGGTCATTAGTCAAATAAATCATTCAACATAACAATTTGAATAACACAAGTAATTTATCTTATGGGAATAATATGTGCGAAGAGAAAGGAAAAGTTGGATATGTTTAATATTGTTGAGAATATAGTCCCACACAGAGAAAATCATGTAGTATTGTACTTGGTATGTTTTGGGCCCTTACACTTATAATCATTTGATTTTGAATTAAAAAATTCCTAAGAAAATTTCTTATATTCCCAACGGCCCACTCCCATGTAATCCAATGATAAAATGTTTCATGTGTTAGAGGCTAAATACCTCGGAGATGAGCAAATATGTTGAGAATATAATTGCCCGTTAAGAAACCCAGTGCCTCATGCACCCAATATAAACGTTGGGCTCCAACTATAATCGATTGACTTTATGTTGGGTGCATCTCTTTTAACATGATATTAAAGCATGCTAGTGTTAACTTTTGGGAGAATACAATTTGTTCACGCCTTAGGCCGAAACCTTACCTGCGTTGTATTATATATATTCACACTTCAACACCCCCCTCAAATTCACGGAGGATCATACACCGAGAGTTTGGAAGGAAGAAACTCCTGCTGAGCACGAGTCTGAGGCTTGGTGAACAAATCAACAATCTGGCGCTCAGTGGGGGCATAATGGGGAACAAGAGTACCCTGCGTGTGTTGATGGCGAAGAAAGAAGACATCAACACCAATTTGCTTGGAGAGCGAGTGCTTGGTTGGATTTAGGGTGAATAGTTCTGATTTTGTCACAATAGAGAGTAGTAGGACCAGAGGGAGCAACACCAAGATCAACGAGCAACCAACGAAGCCAGACAATATCCTTAGCAGTAGTAGCCATGGCACGGAGCTCAACCTCTGTGCTAGAATGAGAAATGCCGGTTTGCTTCTTGGATTTCCAGGCAATAACTGAAGAACCCAAGAAGAGACAAAAATTGGTGACAGAACGACGATCAACAGGATCACCGGTCCATGTAGCATTAGAATAAGCATGTATCTGGAGAGAGTTGTTGCGGGGGTAGAATAGACCACAAGTCATAGTGACACGAAGATATCGGAGAATACGCAGCAGGTGAGCATAGTAAACTGATGTGGGAGCACTCATAAACTGACTCAACACATGAATAACAAAAGCAATGTCAGGTCTATAATGGTGAGGTAAACCAGACTCCCAACCAGATGACGGTACCATGTCGGATCAGAAAGAGGAGAGCCCTCATCCGGATGCAGCTGAAGGTGGAGCTCCATGAGAGTAGCATCAGCGCGAGAGTCGAACAGTGCAGCACGGTCCAACGAATCACTCTCATGTCACTCAATTAAAAAATTTGATGTGCAATGTGCCAATTACCCTACACACGTGTTAACATGTTGAGAATGTAGTCCCATATTGAATTATTCATGCAGTCTTGTGCAATTAGTATAGATCCTGGCCCTCTTTACCTATAACCAAATTTGTTTTTTTGATTGGATGCCTAGTTTCTTTTAAAAATTCTCCAAAATTACTAGTTCCTATTTCTAAGGAGACAAATGAGTTGTATTTAAGTAATTCCAGATTATGTAATCAAACATAATTGCATGCACACATATTCCGATCCAAAAGTGTATGCGTTTTGATCGCTATAATTACATGCAAGTCGTATACTAAATTACATGATGACCTATAAAGAAACACTTAGAACGAGACCTTGTAAGTTGTAGGAAAAAATAATTTTATTTCCTTTCATATTGTCTTATGTTTCTAAAAAATATTTATGCGTATGTGTATAAAATGGACTTCTTTCTATTTTGAGGAAAAACATATTTTTGCAACATTGTAAGTTAATCTTGGGACAAAGTTGGACCTCATAATATTGAGTAATGGTTATGAATTAATATTTTAAAAGTACAACAACAACAACACTCAAGCCTTTATCCCACTATAGTGGGGTCGGCTATATGGATCCTTTGTCGCCATTTTGCTTTATCTTTTGTCATAATCTCACTAGTGCCTAAGTACATCATGTCTTTCCTTACCATTAATATTTTAAGAGTATAAACTTAAAAATCAAAAGAAAGCCAAACATTTCATGTTCATTATTGCCCTAGACCAGGCCTTAATTGCAAACGCCGAGTGCTGAGTTTGTGCTTGGATCTATTGTGTAAATTCTCTAGTTGTCGTGGTGGTCGCTATCATCAAAGAAGGATACAACTACTGCGTCTTCGGCAATGGACTGTAATCAAAGAAGGTTCTCAAAGGATGAGGTGGCCTCACTCCCCACTAGAGTGAGTTCTTTTAGGTAGTGATCCTGCTATAGCCCCAAATGATGTGACAATAATATCCTATAGGTCTAGGGAAATTGTGGAGTTCACATGGTGTTTGAGACGCCATCCACTCGATCACGACTCAAATCTTTTCGGGGTCAACCGACACTCTTTCGACATGCACACTATGATCTAAGTATGCATTGTGCCCAATAGGACATTTCTTCATGTTCGGGAATAACATATGTTGTCTAATGAGTTGGAAGACGATGCATAGATGGGTGAGGTGCTCCTCTAAAGTAGCTATGCACACCAAAATATTGTCAAAGAAAATGAGCACGAATTACATAAAAGAACCTGAAATATCTTGTTCATGAGCGCCTGGAAGGTAGAAAGAGCATTGACGTGCTTAAAGGACATCACCAAAAACAAAAAATGTTTATGATGTGTCCTTAATGCCACCTTTTCCATATCTTGTGGGGCCATCATCAATTGATGGTAGCTCGAAAATAAATCCAACTTCGAAAAAAATGGGCCCCATGTAGCTCATCTAGGAACTCTTCCATCGTTGGTAGAAGTAATTTGCCTGACTGTCTTTGAGTTCAGGTTGCGGTAATTGACGCAAAACCGCCATATCTCATTCTTCTTGCGAGCAAGGAGGGAAGGGAATGAGAAATGAGAGTCGCTTGGTCGTATATTTCCTAGTTGGAGCATGTCGTACATTGATGCTTGATCTTGTCCTTTTGGAGAAATGGATAGCAATACCATCACACTACCACTATAGTTGTCCCTAGTAGGAGGCAAGTGCGTTGGTCCTGGACACAAACTCAAGCAACAACTTGTCCAAGCCTTAGTCCTCTGAATGATTTGCTTCAAGACGCAAGATTACCTATTGAGAATCTGGAGCACAACCTCGACATTCTCTGATGTCAGTGATTAACTGCACCCGCATTGTCTCCCGGTTGAAATCCCACATGATTGATTCCAACATTCACAACCATTTAATGTCTAATACCATTTCAAACAACTGCAGTGGAATGATAAGGAAGTCCACATAGAACCAGTTTCCCTCGAGAGGATAAGTTTGAGACTATCATATTTCATTTCCATTGAGTGTGTACCTTGCAACAACTCTAGGAAGGTTCAACTATTAATGGATTGAATGTATTGGAGGAAGGAGGTGTTGCTAACGACAGAAGGAGGCCACTAGAGGCCTTTTGCAGTTGGATTGTCCGCATGTGCGTTCAAGCATAGGTGGCGGACGACGCAGAGTCGCTCCACCGCAGAGCCCGAGTAGCGGGTGTCATAACGGCGAACGAGTTCATGTTGAAGGTCCGACCAAGACATGGCCGGTTGGATTGGCGTAGCCAGCGCACCCAGTGGAGGGTGGAACCAATCAATGCCGCACCGACCTTCTATGCCTCCGAGATATGTTGAATATTGAGAAACTATCCGGCTCGGGCAATCCATTCCATGAGATCAATGTCATTGAATAAGGGAACATCGAAGGAACGAAGTCCCGAGGAGAAAACCACGGGTGGAGGAGCCGGATCCTTGTAGGGGTCCGGAGGGGTGCCGGCGAGAGTCGACGAGTCGGCGTTCTAAGTCGCGAACATGTTGGGGCGGCTGGCCATGATGGTATCGAGTTTCGCGTCCATGCACAACATGAGAGCATGGAGGGATGCGATAGCGCCATCATGATCCTCAAGGCGACGGAGGATTGCCGGATCCGTCGAATGGGGAAGCGTCGAAACGTCAAAATGACATCGAGCGGAGCTGCGGTGGCATGCACTCAACAATGAGCAACAATAGTATCTTGGACAACGGACATCCGCGCTGGGGGTCGCATTGGATATTGCGCTGGGGATCACGCTGGATATCATGCCGGAGATCGCGCTGGGGATTGACGAAACAAATAGATCCGGAGGAATGACAATATAGAGACCATATCTGGCAGACGATGCGGCGGAGCGGCAGGAGAGGGCGTCAATCGACAGTTATGGCGGGAGAGGAAGCTTTGCGGGAGCTCTGGCGAGCGGCGACGTTGGGCTGGAGGACAGATCGGCGAGCAGATGACACAAGTTCCCACACGGCGATAAACATGGACAAAAGTGACGCGAACAAAAGCGGGCTGGTAACTTCGGGCGGCGGAAACCGCGGCCTGAAGTCGGCAGGTCAGACCAAATTGCTAAGGCACAAAAATGAGAGAGAGAAGGGGGAGGAGAAACTAGAGGAGAAAGGGGGGAAATGAAAATCAGAATTCCAGATTACTTCAAGCAGGCCAAAATACAATAATTATCCGGCTTTTATACTTGTCGGGCTCAAACTACGAAACCGAAACATAAAAGCTACCCAAAATAAAATAGATACAATAACAACACCTGATACATGTTGGCTAGGCCTACATGTTACGCTCTCCGTGCTCACGACATTGATACACACGCCACAGTCCACACTGGCGGTCTCCCTTCGCCCTCGCTCGCTCCGTCGGTGTCCGTAACAATAGGGGATGCACAACAGATTGATGACCAGTACGGATCGGGGTCAATTCGGCCGGCGCGACTTTAGATTGCATAATTCTGATCATACAAACTCAAAATCATGACTTTTGGTGTCATTGGAAGTTGGAACCATTTCAACAAGTTTGGTGCGTTCTTTGAGTCATAAGTGTGTTCTTTGAGTCACAAGTGTCTTCCAGACACAAGCAGAATTTTTCAAAATGATTCAAAAAGAGTATGTTTAACCTCTCTGAGGCCATTTAGACAAACAAAAAAATGATGAATTGTAAAACTGGCTCAAAATAATTGGATAAGACTATTGATGATTCTCTTTATGTATACGTGTTTAGCTGAACTTCATTTATTTTGCTTTATGAATGTTTTGTGCTAGACTTTCTATATGGACTATAGATAATGAATTTCATAGAATAGATGCCGTGCACTTGAAAGATAATAGGTTTCCGTTCTAATTAGACGAGTTAGGCATAAATATTTGTATACAAATCTATGAAACACTAGCTATTTTATTTTTGTTATACGTAGCCTGTAGCCATTATATATATAATATAAGGTCAAATTTGATTTATTTACAGATGGCATACCGTTATGAATTGAATATTGTTCTATTGAAGTTAAGTCATACCTGAAACACTTTCTCAAATGTTGTTTTCCCATTACCAACTAATTGTGCTCCAACATAAAAAATGGCAGCATAAGAACAAATTTGTAAGAGGAAAGAGACCCCAAAAGCAATTCCATTGACCACTCCAAGTTTGATTCCTATCCTTATACGGCCTTGATATTTCTTAATATACAATTCCAGTACCTTTTCTTCAGCTGAGAATGAAGCAACTGTCCTTATACTTCCCAGTGCTTCATTAGCCACTTGACCAGCTTCCTCATACAATTTCTGCACCAGTATCACATATGTTGAATTCTAAATGTGGATTCATAAAATGTAATATAATGTAATATTATTTGTTCCAAGTATGACTGCAAGAATGCAAAACAACAATTAGCAGCATGTTGAATCAAACCTTTGTTTCATCACTTAATCCTGTACGCAGCTTCGCTTGCATCCATCCATTGAGACCTATGAGGGGTATAACGGCCAAGATAAACAGTGAAAGTTCCCAACTAGCCACAAAGGCAAGCACCAAGCCAGCAATTAAGGTGGTGGTACTCTGAACAAGTAGTGCAAGTGTGTCTCCGACAAGACTTTTCATAGTAGCAGCATCTGTTGATAATCTTGTTCCAATTGCTCCACTGGAATTTTCAAGATCGTCAAACCATGCTATCTCCTTATTTACAACTTTCTGAAATGTCATCAACCTGATTCTTCTAATTAATCTGGCCCCGGCAACTGTAAAGAAGTACACTCTTATGGGAGTTGCCACGAGAGATATTGTACCAATTGCCAAGAACATTGTTGACCAAAATACTGCACCTTGATCGAGCTTTTCTGGTGGATCGTAGAAAATCTTTATCACTGAGGATATCAGTAAACCAAAAATGGGAAACACTAACCCATTGGCGATTGCCGCCACCGAACCAAGAAGCAAAAATGGGATCTCTGGCCTGCTGAGATGAGCAAGGCGACCAAGAGGTTCCTTTTTTGGCTTCTTGGAGGGTACATCTGATCTAGTCCCTTGCCTAGAGATATCTGTGTGCACAGTGGGCTCAGCAGAGGATGTTTCTCTGCTGTGCGGATGTTCAACAGAAGTATTTTGGTTCAATTGTGTTTCCCCGGCAGTTGAAATATCAGCTTCTTCCTGATCATAATTGACCGGTTGATTCAAATTTTGGTTCATTTCTTGTGACTGAATGAATTGGCTGTAAGCTCCATTTGGGTCCTTCAGTAGCTCTAAGTGAGAACCTGAAACACATAAAATCAATTCTGAGGTTATTGTTCTTTTGTTAAGCCAAATATTGAAAAAATAGGAAATGACTGGTTCACATAGAACCATACCTCTTTCCACAATATTTCCCCGGCGCATAAATGCAATTGAATCTGCATTTCTCACAGTGCTCAAACGATGTGCCACTATGATGGTTGTGCAATTCATCATGACTCTCTCAAGTCCCTCTTGAACAACCCGTTCAGACTCTACATCAAGCGCACTTGTCGCTTCATCGAGTAGCAATATTTTTGGATCCTTCAAAATTGCTCGCGCGAGTGCAATCCTTTGCTTCTGCCCTCCTGATAGCTTAATACCGCCCTCACCAACCATGGTACCCAGTCCCTGAGATACATGAACAGCTCTATTTACAACCTTTCGACATCATGTGTAATTCGCAAAACAATATTTCATAAAGATGTGAGAGAACCTGAGGGAGCTTGTTGGTGAACACTGAAGCATTAGCTAGTTCAAGAGCAGTTGTGATTTCTTCAATTGTTGCATCGTTTTTACCGTATGCAATGTTATCTTTTATACTTGATGAAAATAGAACAGGCTCCTGACTTACATGCCCAATTTTTCCTCTCAACCATCTGAGTTGAAGTTGTTTGATATTGATACTATCAATAAGAACTTCGCCATGTTGCGGGTCATAAAACCTTTCTATCAGGCTTATTACTGTCGATTTCCCACTTCCACTTCCACCAACCAATGCAACAGTAGCACCACTTTGAATGAATAATGATAAGCCTTTGAATATTCTCTCTTCTGGTCTGGATGGATAACTGAAATCTACACTTTTGAATTCTATTTCTCCATGAATATCATCCAGTATTTTTCCATTTGTGTCAGAAACATCTATTCTTGTCTTTCTGTTGATAGTCTCAAACATCTTATATGCAGCAACTTGGCCTGCAGCAAAAGTTGCCATGCATGGAGATACCGGACCTAAAGAACTGGAAGAATGGATGAATATCTTATTAATAATAGTTCAAATCATGGAAATAGTATATTCAGATGCTTTCAAAATGAAGCATGAGTAATACTAAGAAAACATCATGCCTTTTGATAACTTGGTTTTATTTCGTTGTGAATACCATATAATGGACAGTAGTTCAGACAGCAGACGAATGTTATACACGTCGCAATTGTTTTTCCAAGTAAGTTGACCTCAGCACTTTTGAATAATTTTCCATATGTTGGATTACAGTTGCAACATTGATGCAGGGTTGGAATGTGTGATCAGAACCTCTAGACGATGCAAACCCTAAGTGCAATATCCGGGAAATGAATCCTATCTAAACCTAGAATCATGCGTGTATGCAAAGAGTGATCCGACAATAAATCTCAAATATAAATAAAACATAAAAATACACATTTAACATAGGTAGTATCAAGTTAATTTTAAATAAACGAGCGAGCCAGATCTTCCTCCGATTGGATCGTCATTAATTTATATGCGCAACATTACTTAGATGTACTGTTTTAATTGTTAGTTTGTGCTTGGGCTGAGTTAAAATCCTAGTTCCACCACTGCAGTAACACATGTATGCATCCACAATCATAAGTATTCTGGTCCTAATAACAATGAAGAAAACAAGAAAACTACAAAAAAACTCACACGTGTTGGGGGGCTGATGGCGAAGGAGGGTGATCTGGTGGGCTTAGAGAAGTGGATTGGCTGTCGGAGATTGCGAGACTGCTGCAGGCTGCAGGGGGAGGGGAGACATGGCTGTGGGAGTGGCAACTGGAGGGGCCGGCTAGGCTGGACAGTGTAGGGGAAAATGGTTATGGAAGGTAGGTACTGGCTGATATGGGGAATAGAGATGCATTCATCTGCGGTTGTATTTTAATTACTTGTTACTATGAAGATTTGGGGGGCAGTGAACAACAAGGTGAAGGATTAAGGGGTTGTAAGTGATGGCTGATGAAGGAACCATGAATATTCCACAGTTGGAGGCACAATTGGAAGGTGCGGTTGATATTTGGGAGAGAACTTGGAAGGTTGCTGTAAAGGATTCTTAGAAGTGTGATGTTGGATGCTAGCTAGTATGTAAACAATGAATAGAGTTGGAGGGTTCCATATAGGTGGCTAGAATGAAATTTCGATGAGTGTGGATCCATTATTCCTATCTGTTGTAATGGAAGGTTGTAGGGAAGGGGAAATAATATAGGAAACAAGGGAAAAGTAGGGAATGCAATACTTAGGAATTGGCACATAGGGGTTTTGTGGAGTTGACATCACGAGAGATTGCCGGATTATGGGAAGAAACTTCCCAAAATCTGCAGTAGTCATCAAACCAGCGCCCCTCTACTATTTATAATAAAACATGACCGGAATAACATTCATGAACGACTATAATTGACTGTTCATGATAGTTATCTGATCTCGCTAAAAAAACACTTAAAATACATAGAAATATTGAAATGTCACTCTAGATGTTACCGCGGACTGGGATTGTCCATCGGGCGATGCAAAATATGACAAGTGACAAATCAGCCCCAAACAGGCTCAAAACTCATCCTCCAAAAGGTCTCACGGATCCCATTAAACAATCTCCAAAGTATACATCATCATCTATAGGCATGACCAAATACCAGTTGTAATTATTCTCTAAAGGTTATGTCATAGATAGAAATAAAAAAAAAAGCTGAGCAATGCCATAATTATTCTCTAAAGGTTATGTCATATATAGAAATCATAAAAAATGCTGAGCAATGCCATAATGAGCATTTTTTATTTGCGATTATGTCAGCCTTCCTATTGCAGTTCAGTCTTAATTAGTTAGTGATGTGTATTTATTTAAAAGTCTCCATGCCAGATAACTCTATATTACCTCATTTTTTGGTTTGAATGTTAATCTGAATGCATTCATGCAGTTAACTGCCAATTTTTGAGAAAGCTTGCTAAAATATTACACTTGTTAGAAACTTACATCATACTCATCAAGAAGGAGAATACAGTGCTAATGATAGTTCCACCACTGTAGCCATTGTCAAGTATCATCTTTCCGCCATACCAAAAGCCCAACGAAAGCGAACAAAAAATTAAAAAACTTATAGCACCGACACCAAATCCAGCAGACAATCCCTCATGTATGCTGGATCTGTAAACATTTCTCAGTGCCACTTCATATTTTTTCACCGAGAGTTTCTCCCCAGTAAAAGATGCTACCTGAAAGTGAGCATTATCATTAAGAAAAATTCTGCACTCAAGATATTTATTTGTTAGAGAATAATTGTTGATTAACTTGACGCTAAATTCTTCATACAGTTCTTATTGAGCAGACTGTTTGTTGTACAATTTCAGATGCTTCTGTGTTGGCCATCTGTCCACATATAGCATTCTTGATTGAATAATTGGACATGGTTGTGATGCATAGCCCAATTGGGAGTATCGTAGAGAGCATGACTAGTGCGAGAATCCAATCTTTAATAAATGCAAGAATGAGGCCTCCACAGATTGTACATACTAGTTGAATGAAACTACCAACCTGTAAAGTGGAGAAAGTTAAGGGCCATCGGCTTCACCATGAAAAGTTTCAACCATTGCTTCTTCATATAGTGTTGATGTTGATTTCGGTTGTACCTTTTCACTCATAGCTTCTTGAATGAGGATGATATCTCCTGACATTCTCTCCATAATCTCTCCTTTATTTGTTTCCACATCGAAGAATGCGATTTCTTGGCTTAGTATCGCTTTCAAGTACAATGTTCTTACTCTTGCGGCCTGCCTTTCTCCAGTTATCGTCCAACAACTCAGCTCTGGCAGAGGTGAGAGGATTTGTGTAACTAGCACAATTGATTCTTGTAGCTTGATTTATTATTTTGAGCAATGGAGGGTTTAGATGAATATCTCTGAACATGTCTATTATAGTTCACATCCAAATCTTATTTTTCACTTGTATACCACTTAATGCATTGGTGTAACTATTACTCTATAATCTTTCATAAGTCTCCTCATTTTTCTTTAATATTATAGCTACTAAATTGAGACTTCTTAGGTGCTAAATATTATATCCAGATTATTAAAATTTCATCCTTATTTACATCTAGAATGTTTGACAGTGTATGGTGTGGCACTTATGATGTATTTAAACTTGTGTGGTGGTATACAAATAAATAATAAGATTTATGATGTTACCCCTGTCCCAATAAAGCAGACAAAATTTCAGTTTTATCTATGTAATCTCTTTTAAACAATGCTTACGTAAAAATGATGACATCCCTGTCCCAATCGCCAAGTAGACATAACAAAGACATACCTGCAATTCAGGCATGATTCAGTTTCTTTCACCAGTTAAGGAAAATGTTAAGACAATGTAAAAACATTAAACTTATAGGCTTTGTTTCTGTTAAAGCAATCCATGCAAAAGGCTCATACAAAAACCGACAACTAAGCCCATTACTATGTAGGCATTAGTCTCACAACTTAGATGATGATTTTGTCTCCACTCATCTAATCTATTTGTACATGTAATTATAGTTTCCTTGATGTAATATATTCTTAGTACAAAGCGTGGTTCCAATCAACGGACCCGAATTTTTTTAACAATCAAGCATATGCTCTCGTCCTTTTTCTTTTATAGGCTTTCCCGATCGTGACCCCGCCAATTTTTTCTCCGCATCTACCTAAACCGCCACACTTGCTTTCTCTTGCCTGCACATGTCTGTTTTCTTTCGCTCGCACCCGCACCCGCCTATTTTCTTCCACATGCGCTGCTCCTATTTCATCCAGCGCGTGATGCACCTGCTTTTTCCTGCTCGCACCCGCAACTGCCTTCTCCCGCGCGCACCCGCACCTGCCTTCTCCTGTGTGCGCCTGCCTGCTTTCTCCCGCGCGCGTCTGCTTGCTTTCTCCCGCATGTGCCGCACGTGCCGCACCTACTCCATCCAGCACACGCCGCTCCTGCTTGATCCTACACCGCATCTGCACCCTGCCGCACGTTGCACCAACCTTCTATCGCAGCACATGACTGCCGCACCCCAGGTCACGCCCTAGGCCGCTCCACCGTACTGCAACACCCCTCTGTCGCACCTCAGGCCACCGCCTGGCACTTTGTCGCTGCGTTCTGTGCTTCCTTTGTGACTATGATAGGAAGAAGAAGGGAGAAAGAGAGATCTAAGGTAGAGGAATTAGAGAATTAGGGTTGAGTAGGAGAGAAGAGGAAATACCTTGAGATTCTATTGCTTGCCCACCAAGAGAGCCCCCCGAGGTATTTATACCCGGGGTTAAGAGGGACCGGCCGACCCCTCCCCATATGGGGGCTGAAACCCGTCCGGTTCGGCCCCCATATTGCCGGTCTTCAATTAGAGTGAGGGGGATGAACCGGTTGGTTTAGCCCCATTGTCACCTTTGGATTCCTTCCACCTTCGCGTGTATTGACGCCCAAACAAACGGGATGCGTCCGGGGGCGTAACATTCCCTTCCCCATCAAGAACCAACTTGTCCCCAAGGTGGTAATCGGGGTAAAGCTCCCGGAACTCCAGCAAATCCACCTATGTGTTGTGCGTCGCGGTCATATTCTTCCACTTGACTAGTAGCTCTGGACGATACTCAGCGCCGCGGTGCTTCCACTTGATCATCAAAATCTCCTCAGGTATTGGGCGCAGCTCGCCCGTGCTTGTGGCCTCAGGTAGGAGAGGACTGGGCCGAACAAGGTCGCCGAGCTTCTGCTTCAACAAGGAGACATGAAAGGTCGGATGTATCCGCGATCCTTCGGGCAACGCCAACGTATAAGCAACAGGGCCCACTCGCCGGACAATCCGGAAGGGACCATAGTAACAAGGTGCCAACTTCTGGTTTGACCGCTGGGCCACAGACAACTGTCTGTAAGGGCGAAGCTTGAGAAAAACCTCATCCCCCACCTGGAACTCCCGTTCCTTCCGATGCTTATCAGCCTGCACTTTTATGCGGTCCTGTTCTATCCGGAGATTCTCGCGTAAAGCGGCGAGTGTGCGATCACGATCACGAAGTGCACGGTCAACGGCGGGCAACGCCGTACTGCCGGCCTCATAGCTGCTCAAGGTAGGAGGAGGACGACCGTACACGACCTCGAACGGGGTCATCTTGCTGGCAATGTGGTAGACGTGTTGTAGCAGTACTTGACCCAATGCAACCAACTCCTCCACATGCGCGGCTCGTCCATAACATAGCAACACAGATATGTTTCTACGCCTCGATTGAGTACCTATGTCTGCCCGTCTGTCTACGGGCGGTGTGTTGTGCTGAAACGTAAAGAGGTCCCTTGTAAGCGAAAGAGCTCCTTCCAAAAGTTGCCGACGAACGACGGGTCACGGTCCAAAATGATCGCCCGGGGTATGCCATGAAGCCGAACAATCTCGCGGGCAAAAAGAGCGGCGACGGATTTGCCGGTGTAAGGATGGCTCAGCGCTACGAAATGCCCGTACTCCCGACGCATCAGTACATCACCGAGCCCCACTCCCGACGCATCAGTACATCGGCGACAGATTCGCCCTTCCTGCATCAATACAGCACCGAGCCCCACTCCCGACGCATCAGTATCCACTACAAACTCCTTCGTGAAGTCGGGAAGCACCAAGACTGGTGTAGTCGTCATGACCTTCTTGAGTGCTTGGAAGGCCTCCTCCGCCTCATCCTGCCAGAGGAAGGCGTCCTTCTGCAGCAACTGGGTAAGAGGCCTGACGATCTTGTCGTAGTCCCTCACAAAACGACGGTAGTACCCGGTAAGGCCTAAGAAGCCCCGTAGTGCCCGCACAGTCTGCGGCCGTGGCCAGGACAGCATACTCTCAATCTTCCGGGGGTCGGCCTTGACGCCTGAGCGGGGACTCAATGTCCCAAGTATTCCACCTCCTCCTGATCGAAGGAGCATTTGGACCGTTTTGCGTAGAGCTGGTTCTGACGGAGGATGGAGAAGACTTCTTCAACATGAGCTAAGTGCTCCTCCCAACTGGATCTGTATATGAGGATGTCATCGAAGAAGATCAGCACAAAACGACGAAGAAGCGGATGAAAAATCTCGTTCATGTTGGCCTGAAAGGTGGACGCCCCCCCCGGTCAGTCCGTTGGCCATCACCAAGAACTCATAGTGGCCATCGTGTGTCCGGAAAGCTGTTTTGTGGATGTCGCTCTCCCGCATGAGGATCTGATAGTAACCAGACCGCAAGTCCAGCTTGGTGAACCACTGTGCGCCGTGCAGTTCATCCAATAGTTCTTCAATCAAGGGAATAGGAAATTTGTCTTTTACAGTGACACTGTTCAGTGCACGGTAATCTACGCAGAACCGGCACGAACCATCCTTCTTCTTGACCAAGATGATCGGGGCAGAAAATGAGCTCGTACTGGGCCGGATGATCCCTATATCCAGCATCTCTCGAACGCTGCGCTCGATCTTGGCCTTCTGCATGTGCGGGTATCGATATGGCCGCATATTGGTAGGCTCCGCCCCCGCTTTGAGGACAATCTGATGATCTCGAAAGCGCGGTGGTGGGAGAGTGCGGGGCTCCTGGAATATGTCAGCATACTGCTCTAGGAGAGACTGCATCTGGACCGGTACCTCAGATAACCCCGTGTCGGCCGACTTCACCCCCAAAAGAACTGCCATCATTTTGCTCTCTTCCCCAATAAGCTGTAAGCTCCGGATAGAGATCTCCTTCACTGGAGACGATCTTAGGACCTTCATACAAAACTGCTTCCCATGTTGTAAGAACTCCATAGTCATGTGGTCCCAATCAAAGGTAACTCGCCGTAGCTGCTGCAGCCAATGTACCCCAAGAACCATATCTGAACCTAAGATCGGAAGGAGATAAACATTTTTATGACCAGTGTAGCCTTGTATGCTAAGCTCCACATGCTTCAACACCCCTTCACACTGCAGCTTGCTCCCATTGGCTACCATAACCTGGAAGGGCGCACCTCGATCGATCACGTGTCCCACTCGGCGTGCCACCTCGGGATGGATGAAGTTATGGGTACTCCCACTGTCTATCAGAATCGTCGCATGTTCCCGTCGGACCTTGCCCGCCATTCACATAGTGAGAGGGGCGTTGCAGCCCTTCATAGCCTGTATCGAGACTCCAAACTCAGTCACTGCCGATTCCTCTGTCAAGTCCGGCTTGAGGGCCATTCCACCTCCTTCTCGGCATCCTCATATAGCATGAACACCTGGACCTTTTGACATTTGTGTCCAGGAGCGAACTTCTCATCACAATTATAGCACAACCCCTTTTCCTTCCGCGCCTGAAGTTCCGACCAAGTCAGCCGAGTGACAACCGGCTTGCTTGGACCCTGGGAGTCCCTCCTCGCCACCGGCGTAGTGGTAGTAGTACGTGTTGTGCTTCGGGAGCGTTGCCTGATGTAGCGTTCCTCCTGTATCTGAGCTAAACTGATCGCATGGTTCAAACTGCGGGGCATCTACGACTGGATCTCATCCCGCAAATAATCCTCGAGTCCTGATACAAAACAACTAAGTAATGTTTTCTCCTCCCATTGCACTCGGTTAGCCAACTTCTCGAACTCAGTTCGGTACTCCATCACTGTACCCTTAGTGCAGCTTCTGTAGGAGCATCTCAAAGTCTTCGTACTCTAGAGGCCCAAAACAGTTCCACCTTCTGCAGCCACTCCAGGGTGTCACCACCATTCAACTTGGGAAAATTCATCCGCGTCAACTTTGGCGGCATGGACGGCCGGGGACCGGCCTGTCCACGCCACCCCGCCTCCTGTCCATACTCCGCCGACCTTCTTGGTTCCCCGGGTTCAAAAGGCATGTCGGGGAACCCTTGACGAAACAGCCCCGCCGCTGGAGCACCACCCCACTGCATGCCTCCTCTTGACGGGTGGGGCAGCAGGCCCTCCCCCCCTCCATATGGGGGAAACGGCCACCCGCCGCCTCTAGTGCCAAAACCGCCGAGCCGCTCCCACCTGTGCCGAAACCGGCTGACCGAACCCGCCGGAGCCAATCCCGGCTGCACCGACCCTGCCGGAGCCACCCCCGCCTGCGCCGAACCCGCCGGGGCCAATCCCTCCTGCGCCGACCCCGCTGGAGCCGATCCCGCCTGCGCCGACCCCGCCGGATCCCATCCCGCCTGCTCCGATCCCTCCCGTGCCGATCCCGCCGCTCTGGCTCGATCTGGCCCCCGCTGCGAACCCTGCGCCCATGGTCGATCCGGCTTGCCCTCCGTTTGTGCCGATCCGGTGCGAATCGACCCATGCAACGGAAGATCCGCCCGGATCCTCTTCCGACACGACCTTACCCTTCAGATTTTGTGCCAACAACGCCATGATCTCCTCCATTCGGGTGTCGATTCGTTCTTCTAGCCTTTGCGTGGATGTTTTCACGTTTTCCTCGATGGCGGCCACCGAATCCGTCAATCCCATCAGATTTTCTTCTAGGGTTTCCAAGCGGCCGATTCCCTCTTGCGTTCAAGTAGTTACCATGGTGGTGAAAGTGCTTTGATACCAAATGATAGGAAGAAGAAGGGAGAAAGAGAGATCTAAGGTAGAAGAACTAGGGAATTAGGGTTGAGTAGGAGAGAAGAGGAAATACCTTGAGATTCTATTGCTTGCCCACCAAGAGACCCACCCCGGGGTATTTATACTCGGGGTTGAGAGGGGCCGGCCGGCCCCTCCCCATATGGGGGCTGAACCCGTCCGGTTCGGCCCCCATATCTCCGGTCTTCAATTAGAGTGCCAGGGGGCTGAACCGGTTGGTTTAGCCCCGTTGTCGCCTCTGGATTCCTTTTGCCTTCACGTGTATTGACGCCCAATCATACGGGATGCGTTCGAGGGCGTAACAAACTATCTTCTTTTCCCTTAATAGTCATGGGCACGAATGCCAGGTTGTCCTCTTCCTCCCTTTCGGCTCTTGCTCCGGCTCCTGTTCCCGTTGTACGAGATGAACTGCGGAACACTATTATTTTTCTTAGCGGCAAGAAAATTTTTGTCGAGTGGGTGCACTCAGTGTGCCAAGTTATACAAACAAAGGGGTTGCTTCATCATCTCTCCAAGGCACCACCTGCTGAGCTTAACGAGCAATGACTTCGTGATGATGACCACGCTCAGTCCTGAATTTTGAATTCGATGGATGCTGGGCCATATCGTATGACAATATATCAAGAGAAGACTAAGGCAATGTGGGATGAATTTCACTCCTTGTATTATGGCAAGGACAGTCTCCAACACATGTTTGACATTTTTACGGAGCTTCAATCTCTTACTCTGGGAGCCAATGAAGACTTAACTTCCTTTGTTGTGAAATCAAAAACACTCGTCAAAATCTGTATTCAACTTCAGCCTTTAACGTCGGATCTCGCCACTCAACATGCTCAAAAGAAAGCAGTCGGCATTGTCATGATGATGGCACGCGTGCCCCTATATCTCCAGAGTGTTCGCATCACCATTCTCTTGTCCTCCACGGTTCCTTCCCTCTCCGATGTGTACTCCATGATGTTGAAGGTGACACCACCCCCTGATTCTTGAGGTCCTATCTCTCCGACCCTTCTCCAACACTCTTCTGAATACCATCCCACCCCGCCGCTTGCTCGTAGGGGTCGCACCGGCTTTCTTGGATGGGCACGCGGCGGTTGGAATCACTCCAAGGGTATTGACACTCACATGTGTACCTATTGTGGCCAGGGTGGTCATTTGGAGTCTACTTGATTTCGTAAGCATGGTGTACCTCTGCGGCCTCCGCAATAAGATGCATTCATTGCAATTGATGCTCCCTCCACCACCCATGTTGATATTGATAGCTTGCGTACCCAACTTCCGCATCTTTAAGGGTTGATTAGTCGCTCTCCTAGCTCTGTGGCATTTATTTCAATTGAAGGTATCTCTTGTTTTTCCAATAGTCCAGCTTGGATAGTGGATTCTGCTGCCACGAATCATATTACTCCACAAAAGCCGCCTCAATATTTGAACTATGCATACCTGGTGGCTAATGGGGAAACCACCTCTGTTTGTGGTATCCCAATGAAAGTATTGTCTCGATCTTTTTCATGATGTTGACTACTCTGGATGTAAGCCCGCAAAAACAACTATGGATGACAACCAGAAGCTCTGTGCGCACAGCTCTAATTTCCAAATCCATAATACTAATGTCGTCTTGTGGACAATCTAATTTATCTCATAGTTACACGATCTGATATATCCTTTGTTGTTGGGGTTGTCGGCCGTTTCATACATGCTCCACAAACTTCACATCTACATGCAGTTGAGCATTTCCTCCGGTATCCGAAGAGTGCTCCTGGTAAAGAGCTTGTGTATAAGCCCTCTTCGTCCTTATCTCTCATTACCTACTCGATTATTGCACTTATTTTGATGGACGCCTTATTACCTAGAGAAGCAAGAAGTAAACTATAGTCCCACGATCATCTGAAGAAGAGGAATATTGCTTAATGGTCTCGATCATTTTTAAACTTACGTGGTTGGAAAGTCATCTTAGAGATTTGGGTGTGAAACTCTCCTCTTCAGCCACTCTCTTTTGTGATAGTCAGGAAGCTATCCCCATTCCAAATAATCCCATGTCTCAAGAACGCACCAATCAAATTGTGGTCAACTGTCATTTTATCCGGAAGAAAATGCAAATGAAGAAACTAGACTTGGGACATGTCCCCGCGGCCGGACAGATTTTTGATATTCTTACCAAAGTCTTACCATGCCCATTTTTTCACCAATTCTTGTCCAAGCTTGATTCATATGATTTGTATTCTCCAACTTGCGGAAAAATGTTAAAGCAATCTATACAAAAAGCCCATAAAAGGCCCACAACTGAGCTCATTACTACGTAGGCATTAGTCCGGATGACGATTTTGTCTACACTCATCTAATCTATTAATACATGTAATTATTGTTGCTTTGATGTAATATATTATTTGGAGAATAAATATTTTTCTCCAAGTTTATCTTTCTCTACAGTTTCATCCTATTGAGAAAATCTGTTCTTGTATATCTATATTTAGTTATATACAAATTGTGGTAAGCACCTGAATTGATTATTGATGTGATTCAAATTCTCAATAACAAATATTGGATGATTATTTAATGATGACATTGCATTTCCCTAGTTGTTTGGGCTCCAACGTTCATGTGCTCGGTTGAGAATGATGGTCGCAAAAATGACATTTTCACCCCTAATGCAATTCCGCGTGGAGAATTGCGCCTCCGTGTCATGCAGAGATTATTATTCTATTACGAGCCTTCAACTGGGAGCGGGTGTGTGGTCTTGAGAGGGAGAAATTTTGGAGAAGATCCTCTCGACTCTCGACCCTTCCTCGACCTAGCCTTCTCAATGACAAAATATACAATGGGAACTGAGCTCGACCGAGAGAGGAGGGAAGAGGGGAGCATTGCTCAGCCCTAGCCCTAGCCATGAGTATGGGAGGAAAAGGAGAAGACTCAAGAGAAAGAGAATTAGAGTTTTTAACATCATAACCACCAAGCTCACCCTCCCCACTTATATATATTGAGAGGAAATGGTTTAAAAATTAATCAAATATGCTCCTCACCCAGGCTACATAATGTGTGAGAAATAAAAACGTGCGAAAATAAAGAGATAAATAAAAATATGCGACGAGAAAGTTACAATCTAACAGTAGATGCACAACATCTCAGACACGTGTTGTCACCCCCTGCGTTGTCCCATAGCATCTCCGCCTTCTTCGGATCAAGGTTATGCTCAAGCTTGAAGTACGGGGGTCCCACCAAGCCGACATTCTCATTCTCGACATTCACGGGGTCATCCATTTCGAGCCAAAAAAGACGCTTGCACCTGTGTCCAACTGAAAATATTTCATCACAATTGAAACAAAGGTCTTGTGCATGACGTTTTGCTATCTCTGCTCGTGATAGTCGCTTGATGGTGGGCGTGGCGCTGGATTCCTTACCCTTAAGTGGGGCACACAGAGTGCTAGAATGGGGAGTGTGTGTGTCCTTACACCGACTATTCCCGTACCTACTGCAGTGGCTTCCTGACGCCCATGGGGAGACATTTCTCATAAATGAGGGCGAGGCTCATGGTTGTGCTAAGGTCTTGTGGGGCTTGAAATTCAACATCTAGGCAAAGCCGATTGTGTTGGCTGGTAGTGATGATAAACACCTGATACTCTGACAAGATAAAAGGAACACAAGCAAGTAACATGTGGAAGTTCTCCACGTGACAATCCACAAGTCCAGAATACTTGAGATTGACGAGGTCCCCCAAGGGATCGCTTCGGATAGACAGCCCAAAACGCAAATTGCAGGAGTACTTGAAGGTGGCCCAAGTCAAAATACGACTCTCCAGAGCCAGTTGGCCATACCATAGCTGTGTCGAGCCCAAGAGGTGGAAGGAAGTAAATCCAATCCAATCTTCCAATGTCATGAGCCGGTTGGCAAAAAAATGCTCAGTGCGTGAGACATGTCAGGGGCTCGCTCCTGCCGTCAAAGAGGGAAAAATCCAACTCCGTATAACGTGGAACAATGCCTCCCATGGACCGAGGTGCGTGAAACTCTGAGGGCACAATCAGTTCACCCTGATTAGAGCTTGTCACAGGGTGGGAGGATGGTTGGGAGGTTCCCGACAGGGCAATGCCTTTTAAGCGGGTAGTCAATGTCGCGATTGAGGCTCGCTGTTGAACCTGAATTACCATCAACTTTTGCATGGTCTCCATAAAAGACCGTCCTCTTCCATAGTCACAGGAGGTGCGTGAGGGTTGTCCGGAGGTGGTAGAAGTGGGGTTAGCGGAAGCCCCGATGTTGCTGACTGGGCTCTTAGTTGGGCGTGGAAGCAGTAGAGCAGCGGCGTGGTAATGCTGGGAGGCTCGTCAGTTGTAGGTGAGGTCAATTCAGCGGGCTGGAGTATGAGAAACCATAGCAGGGGTCGTCAAATGCGGATCTATCGGTAGATGCTTCGTTGTTGGCCGATCGTTTGGCAAGCGCGTATCAATCAGGGCGGAAGTGGCAGGAGGAGGCGTGCGGGAGTCATCGAGGGCCGCGTGGGTTCGGCGGAGGCGGTATCTGGAGTCGTCGATGCGGAAGGAGCTGGCCGATCGTCGCTGCTAGAAAGTGAAATCGACGGATATGCGCTTTCTTTCGCAGATATCCCGTGGTATGCGAGGGATGGAGTCAGATGCTGCGGCTGGAGGAGGGACGAAGCTCTGATACCAAGATGTTATGGGCCTCTGATTGGGAGCTGATGTGCGGTCTTGAGTGAGAGAAATCTCGAAGAGATCACCTTGACCCTGCCTCGACGTAGCCTTCTCAATGGAGGATGATACAATGAGAGCGTTACGTGGGTGCACGACAATAATGTAATCCTCATGCGAAGTTTATATTTTAAAGTTTCAATTGAAGATGAATTTGAGATGAACAATCTGAGAGCAGTAAAAAGATATTGGATATGAAGAAACTTAGAGATAGACAATCAATTGTTTGTGGTGTACTGTGATAGAGTGCAAGTCCTTTGATCAAAAATCAAGTATATCATGAAAGAGCAATTCATATCAAAGATATCAACTTTTTTTAGATACCGTTGAAGAAGATAATATCCTGGTTCAGAAATTGCTACAGTAGAGATCTAACAAACATATAGATTTGTCATATTCTAATAGGGAAGTTCAACCATTTCTTGAACATTGTTGGGTGTTGGAACTAAGCTCAAGGGAGTCTAAGCAGATAGTCAATTCAAGCCAAGTTAGAAATTTTTATGGATGGCTTGAGTTGAAACTGTTAAGGTTGAACCATTTCAAGACTTTCAAAGAATCGATCCAAAGTACATGCGGTTCTTTTTATTTACTTCCCTGCTATTAAGCTGCAACAACGTGAGAGATTCTTGAGCATTCATAGTTTTGGATCCAGAGATTTGTAGGAAGAAAGTGACTCAGAGAAGCGAGAGTCTTAATTTACAATATAGATCAATGAAATTCCCATAACAACGATGGTATTAAGTCTCGATGGAAAGGAGCTATTCAACAACTGATTAGCAGTGAGAGCCCCGTGAATGAGGGTGTGCACATGTGACTATTACGTGAGCTGCAATGAATAATCAAGCCGATTTTTCAACTCCTCAATCCGGTTTCACACATAAAATGGCTTAAACAAGTGACTGTTAGATATGTTGTATATTATGAGTAGTAATGTTAGCTTATAGTCACCTCGGGTGTTAGGATCACCCTCCGTAATTCATGTATATGTATTATTTTGTTCAATTGTGAATACAAAAAAAATCTATTCTTCCTATCATGATATCAGAGCTCTAGGGTTCCGTCTCCTCTAACTCCTGCTCTCAATTGCTCGTTTCCGCAGGCTTCCGTTCGTCTTCCGCAGCCTATCGGTGTCGTCGGCCTTCCGCTCATCTTCCGCCGCGCTTCAGGCTTCCGCATCTTCCGCTTTCGCGCTTCAGGCTTCCGGACTTCCATCGACGCTTTTAATGTTCAGGCTTTCTCTTCCTATGATCCCGCTGTTCTTGACGGATTTGCGACTCCCGACGCCGGATCTGCGACTCCCGACGCCGGATCTGCTCCACCCCGAACGCCGCCTGTTTCCTCGTGCCGCCAGTTCCCGGTGAGCTCCGTCCTTCGCACGCATCCCCGCTCCCGTGCGGGCCTACTCCTCCACTGTTTCTCTGTTGCTTCCCGTCGGCCTTCAGTAACTTCAGAGCGGCAGCTCGTTGTTTCTTCGCATCCTCCTGCACCTTGCTTTTGCTGTTTTCTCCGTCGAATCACTACTTCTTGGTGGCCATCCCGCTCGATCTCGATCAATCCCGATTCCTGCTGCGGTTGGTGATCCCGTTCCTACTACACCTGCTCGTTCCGCTGAGACCGCTCGCTGCCCCCACTCGTGTCGCCAAGCTCGTCCGCTGCTCTTGCAGCCCGCTGAAACCCTCCGCCCCCGTTTTGGTTCGATGGCGTCACCTCACTCCTCTTCCATCTCCTAGCCTCCAGTGCCCCCAGACTCAGTGCCTACCTCCTCCAGCGAGTGCCCTGTGGATGATCCTCATGTGCGCCGCAACCCACCTCGTGAGAGGCGTCCTCCCGACCGCCTTAGCCTTGCAACCCTACCGCTGGACCTACCCGTCCTTCCTGCTACTACCTGAAGTACTCCAGAGTCGACTTCCTACCGTGAGGCTGCCCAGATACCTGAGTGACACTCGTACATGGGAGTTTGTTCATCTTCTACCTGGTGTTGTTCCTATTACTTGCAATTGAGTCTTTAAGGTCAAGACTCGCTCTGATGGTTCTGTGGAGAGGTACAAGGCTCGACTAGTTGCTTTTGATTTTCAGCAGGAGCAGGGGAGAGACTATGACGAGACTTTTGCTCAAGTTGTTCACATGATTACAGTTCAGACTCTTATTGTTGTTTCCGCTATTCGCCACTGGTCCCTATCACAGCTCGACGTGAAGAATGCTTTTCTTTACGACGATCTTCAACATGAGGTATACATGCTTTCTCTTTCGAGTCTATCCTCTTTTTCAGGCCTTGTCTGCTGCTTGAGGCAAGCTCTTTATGGGCTTAAGCGGTCGCCCCGCATGTGGTTTGCACGTTTCAGTTTAGCCATTACAACCGCCGGATTACAGCTATGTCCACATGATCCAGCTCTATTCGTGCACTGCTCATCCCGTGGTCGGACCATTTTGTTATTGTACGTGGATGATATGATTATTATTGGTGATGATCCTTCTTACGTGTCCTTCATCAAACATCACCTTCAACAGCAGTTTTAGATGACTGACCTTGGACAACTGAGCTGCTTCTTGGGTCTTGAGGTCAACTCCACAGATCGTGAATTTCAGCTCTCTCAGCAGTGCTACACATCAAATCTCCTTGCTCGGGCTGGTCTATTTGACTCTCGCACAGTGGACACCCCTATGGAGCTTCACCTTCAGCTACGTTCGGATGATGGGGTTCCACTCTCTGATCCTTCTCGATATCGCCACCTGGTGGGGAGTCTTGTCTATCTCACCATTACTCAGCCCGATATTGCCTATGTTGTTCATGTGCAGAGTTAGTTTGTTAGTGCGCTCACCTCTGTGCATTGTGGTCATCTGCTGCGGCTTCTGTGCTATCTCCGGGCGACGACCTCTCGTGGTCTCATCTTCTCCAGCAGTAGTTCTCTACAACTATGTGCTTACTCCGACTCCACCTGGGCTATTGATCATGTTGACCGTCGTTCTGTCACTAGTTTCTGTCTATTCTTGGGTTCTTCACTTATTGCATGGAAGTCCAAGAAACAGACTGGTGTTTCTCGTTCCAGCATTAAGGCTAAGCTTCGAACCATGACTACCACCGCTGAAGATATTATTTGGCTCTGTTAGCTTCTTGAGGATCTTGGTGTCTATTCTCCAAATCTCACTCTCTTCTACTGTGATAACACCGGTGTCATTCACATTACTCTAAACCCGGTGAAGCATTCTCTCTGCAAGCATATCACGGTGGATGCTTGCTTTCTGCGTGAGCACTATGGTCGAGGCACTCTTGCCCCTTTATTCCTTCCAAACATCAGATTGCAGATTTGATGACAAAGCCGCAGACGAGGACTCATCATGCCTATCTACTGTCCAAACTCTCGGTGTATGATCCTCCGTGAGTTTGCGGGGGGTGTTAGATATGTTGTATATTATGAGTAGTAGTGTTAGCTTGTAGTCAACTCGGGTGTTAGGATCACCCTATGTTATTCATGTATATGTATTACTTTGTTCGATTGTGAATACATAGAAAATCTATTCTTCCTATCACTGACTACTTTTGTAAATCTGACTTTGATCTGCAGCCAAATCCGCTCTTAGTAGGACATGTACAATAAAATATAACCATTAGATGAGCAGTTAAACATCTAAACCCCAAACCAAGATGCGAGACTAATTTATACACGAGAGAAATTTCCAATGAGCCAAATAGTTGGCCTTTACATTGGGCTTATTAACATTTCTTTTACGGTGATGAATGATTCAGCTTAGCCAAAAACTCTATCCATAAATGTTCAAAATAATTCACAAAGAATAGATTTGACACCCCGCGCAACACTTAAAAGATGAATCAGCGAAAAATATGTACACATATAATCACGACGAGAAACTTTCATATCAATCTCTAAAGATATATACTGAATCAAACAAGCAAATTTCTAGGTAGATGTTGCAGACATTCAAGTAAAAAAAAACATGCAACTAGCACCTGAGTAACTCTATCAATCACATGATGGATCTCTGGGTCTCCTCCAAAAGCATTAGTTAAATTTCCCATGAGGATGGAGAGAATAGGTAAAGATGCCCCATTTAGCAGTGCTCCAGCTGTTCCCAGAATCATTAAGAGAATATCAATGGAGTCTGCAAAAGAGAATAGTAGTTTGTGGAGAGGCACAGCCTGCTTCTTCTGCTTGCTGTTCTCTGCTTCTTTATTAAAGCCTTCATCATATACTTCTTGCTTTGATGATTCATTGTAGGAATTTTCAAAATTTGCACTTGCTATTTCCATGTCCTTTGTGTGTTAATGCCCCCTGTTAAATATGCAAATGTCAATATGCCTACCTCAGTGTTTATTCATGTCATGCTTTCTGATCTGTACACTTGTTTCTTAGCTTTTTTTTTAAAAAAAATTTCTGAGTTTAGAGAGAGAACTGAGCTTGAGCACTTCTTCCTGAGGTTTTTCCATACAAAAAAGGCTTTTATATGTTATAGATATATATATATAATTATAGGGACTTCCCCTCAGAGTTTGCATAATTATAGGTTGCACCCCTCCATCTTTCGAAATTATATTTACATCACCTTCCAATTTTCTCATTTTAGAAAAATGTTCATTCCGTTAGAAATATGGATAAAAATGATAAGATCAATTAAATTATTTTATGATTTTTCAATTTTACCCTTATATATATGATTATTTACCGGGACTAACCCTCAAAGTTTGTGTAATTACAACTTGCATCTATGTAACTTTTGAAATTACAATTAACATTTAATAACATCCACGCACAAAAAGACCCCCTGAAGATTTACACCAAGATGGTACTTTTGTGCATGGATGTTATGAAATGTAAACATTGAGGGGGGAGGTTTTTGTAATTTTGAAAGTTAGAGGGGTCAAAAAGACGGTTTCTAATTTTGAATGTTAGAGGGGAGCCAATATTTAAATATGGGTGCTGTTATTAGCAAACTCTATTTGGTTTCTAGCAAACCATTACTATTAGCAAACCCTCATTTTCAAAATGGCTATTTGAAAATCATTTTGTTACTAGCAAACCAACATAATTTTTTTAAAAAAAAATTAAAATTTTATTTAAAACTTTCATTCTTTCAAAATAACTCAGTACATATAATGACATTATAAATGATTTCAAAAGTATTCATTCAACCACTTATGTTAGCATTAGAAATGAGTCAAAATGCCGCAAAATTTTATTTAGTATGTCCAAAACTCTTTTTTCTGTGTCAAAATCTTTAAACAAAATATTGTCCGGTTTAGAAATATATTTGATTTCCAATTCCTATAAGGATGTGTTGTGCTATATATACGAGTTAAGTGCATATAAGAATATACGCGTCTTTTTGAACTGCGTTTTATACGTGCATTTTCATAGAAAGTGTTCAACATGAAAGTTGTAGATCTCGACGAGATGTACAACTTTCATGTTGAACACTTTTTGATTTGAAGCAATTTAGACCTCCGATTTGGCCCCTGAAAAAAGTCATGCCGAACATATGCACGGACGCGTGACTTTTTTCGGGGGAAAAATAGAGGGCTTAAACTGTTTCAAATCAAAAAGTGTTCAACATGAAAGTTGTAGATCTTGATGAGATCTACAACTTTTATGTTGAACACTTTTTGATTTGAAGCAGTTTAGACCCTCGATTTGGGCTCCGAAAAAAGCCACGCCGAAAAACTTGTACGGACGACTCGTTCCGTGAGTGTCTCATTTCGGGTCAAAATTGGAGGCCTAAACGGCTTCAAATCAAAAAACGATCAACATGAAAGTTGTAGATCACATCGAGATCTACAACTTTCATGTTGATCACTTTTTCAAATGAGAAACATTTGAGACTCAAAATTCAAAAATGAAAAAAATGCAAAAAAATAAGATTGGTTTGCTAGTAGTATTTTTTGGGAAGAGATAAAAATGCAAAAAATGGCTGAATCCGTTTTTTTCTGGTTTGCTAGTAATCAAAGTGGGTTTGCTAATAACATCACCCTTAAATATCTATGTTTCATTTGGAGAGAGTTTTGTCTCTGGGCTTTGTTTTCAACTATTGCGTCCGGATATTAATGGGATCCATTAGATTCAGGGAAAAGTGAAATGGATTTTTTGCACCGAGATTCGGGCTGGACACGTTGCTTGATAAGACTGGTCCCAGACAAATTTGAAAACGGAGCCCGGAACCAAAAATTCCGCATTTTATTTGACATAAGAATAGCAGGATACATCATAAATTAGTTCCTAAAAATACTTTTAATCTCACTCGCTCATAAAATTAACTTTGTTTTTAGCTGTTTTTTTTTTTGAAAATTTAAAGAAAAGAAAAGTTGTATCAACAAATAAGCCTGAAGACTTGTGTGGCAGTGTGAGAGTTAAAAGAACACTTCATCAAGAAATGGAGCTTGTAAACTTACCTCTTCCTGCTACAAAAAGTAATTATGTAGCCAAAATTTCTCAAGCAAGAATGCTTTGAAACACAACTGAAGATGAATAAGTAGAGCTTATCATTCCCATGTCATTTTCTACACTATATATGTATATATTACTTATTCTCTGCTATCTCATGGCTTGACATATGTCAACTTTACATTAAGGTACATCAGTGTCATTGCTATATAAACAAACCTTTGAATCGATCCGAATATGTTTAGTTTTGACTTTTTTTAATTGAAACTAACCCATGTACCCAAAGTATTGAACCAGATTCAAAATGAAAAGCTCGGTTCAGTTCTCAGTTCTACCTAAACTATAAACATGTTAGCCTCCTCACCTCCCCTAGACATTTCAACTATACTACCACCATTTGAGCCAAATGGCGAAGATTGCGATAATTGCGCTCTCTCCATTGTTCTTTCCCAAAAAAAAAAAGATAGAGAAAACAACAAATAACATAGTTTGAAACAGTGAATAACCATTGCAAACCATCACATACAACACCAACCTTTGGATCTTTTTTGTTCTCCCATTTACAGTATCATACATCTGGCAAAAGAAAGACAAAAAAAACAGTAATGTCGATTGTTTTCAATAGTTGTTGTTTTTTGCAATATGCAGAAGAGGAAGGAGGAAATCGGAGAGCGGGGTCTCGGTGTATGAGCTGCTCTCCTCTTCCAAGTCCATAGAAACCATTTAATAAACCTTGAGTATTTGGTTCATGTTGGGTCTTGAGTACCACCAGATCATGGGATTCGAGAACCGAATCAAACTCTCAGGCCTCAACTCTATTATTTCTGGATTCATAACTGTTGCGGTCAAACTTGACGCCTCGGTCGGACCGGAATAACTCGGACCGTCTTAGCTCACGGAGTGGTTGAGTGCGCACACAACCAATTAGAGAGAAACTGTACACACGATGTTTTGACGTGGAAAAGCGTCTCAACCGGGTAAAAACCCACGCTACCGGGTCTGTGCCGGTCAAAATCCACTATTTGCTTGCAGTTACAGCCTTCCTGGAGAATCGAGGGCGACGGGCCACTCCTCGTTACATTTTGGAGATGAGAGAGAGAGAGAGAGTCAGGCTCACGGTGGGCAACAGGCTGCTCCGCGTGAGGTTTGTGGCTTTGGCGATGCGCACGAACGCGCGCTTGTTGTTGCAGGAACTTCCTTTTTGACGCTTGTCTGTGGACTTAGGCAGATTTCGGCGGCGAGATGATGGTCTGTCAGTGGCTCGAAGAAGGCTCGAAAAAGGCTTGAAGATGTCTTAATGGTGACTCGTAAGAGGAATCTGACAGAGCTTCGACCTGAGGATGAAGAAAACAAGAGAGCCCAAGTCGAGAAATGAGGAGGTCTGAAGCTCCTTTCATAGACTCCAGGAGGTGGTTACGGTAGTTATGCGGCTATCCGCACACCGTAACCACCAATATTATTATTTTTAGTATAGTTTTGAGCATATATTTTGCTCATTATATTTGATGTTTGCAGACCAAATATTTAATTAATATTGCCCCCCCCCCCACTAACCAAATATTTAATTAACATTGCTCCGCCGGGCGCGCCGCCCCTTGCGGATGGATCCCGCGGGGACAAGGCTAATCACATCCCGAGTGTTTTATAAAAAATGAGGCTTGACCCAATCAATAACTAACTGAACTAAATCCCAATGGCATCGACGGGAACAGTCTGATTCGATCCCGAACAACGTTGTATGAATGTCATTTTCTGATTGTAAGCATCCTATTTGTTCTCCTATATAAACTATATTCATCAGGCAAAGCATGATGCTCATGATAACTTAAAATTGAGAGATAATAATTAATATTCAAAAGGATATTCCATTTCCAATCATTGCTGCATGCCTACGACCGGCCGCCGCTCCATCCTCTGCAGCCGGCCGCCTCTCGCTGTCGGGGTCTCGTCACTGACCATCCCCGCCGGCCAACCCTCCTCTGCCGTTGGATCGCCAACACACAATCTCGATAGTCCGATCTACGCGTAGCCACCTCGTGTAACCACCCATTATGTAGGGGTGCACACAGTCGAAATGATAATCAGTGTACGTGTAGTAAATCACTGAAAAATTTGCGACATAAATATATAGTACATAAAATGGTTATGATTTGCGGATAGCTTTGTAACCTCCATAACCACATTCACAACCCATAAATAGGACCACAAAACCCTCCTTCATTTCATCTTCTCCTCCCACCAATTTACCTCATACGCGTGTGAGAGTTCCTTCAGGAATCCCTCGAAGATCTCCTTTGTCTTCGAAGACTCCTTCGAAGATCTTCGAGTGCCTAGAAGATTCTTTTAAGATCTCCATCCTATTTTGAGCACCGCTGAGCACGTTTCACTCTGCGCACTCCGCGCTCAGCGCCAACAACGCCCTCAACTCATCAAGAATCCCCCCAGTGAACAACAAGTCATCCACCGCTCTAGATCCCTACACGCACTATATATAGGAGACAAGCCACAGACGTTGAGACTCGCAGAGCGTGCCCCCACAGCTTCCGAGCACCTGCGGAGGAATGCAAAGCATTCAGAGTCACAGAGTGCAGTGCTCCTCACTGCAGCAAGAACAAGGCTCAGCTCCGCGAGCGGTGGCTCGTCACCCTCCGATCCCATCTCTCTTTCTCTCTCCCTCAATAATTATAACGAGGAGCGGGCTGTCGCCCTCGCCTTCTCTCAAAAGCCTCGGACAACACCAATAAATAGTGGAAGTTTTGTCGGCACCGACCACGTTGTTTCTCACCTTATTTTGAGGTTTTCCACGTTAAAAAACTCTCTTTATAGTCGTCTCATTTTCATTGACTGTTTGTGCGCTCGACTGCTCCCGAACTAAGACACTGCAATCTAAACTGGTCTGCATGGGCCTCGATCAAGTTCGCCGCAACATATATACCCTAATATATAAATATATTCATTTGTGGGGTAACCCGGTCAATTATCAAGTAACCCGTTCAATTTAACTGAAATCGAACTTTTTCCATTCAATTATCTATATCTTTTTTATTAGAGCTCATAATTATCTTTATTAATTGGTCCACCTCTCCCCCATTTAATTACATGTCTACTGACTAATTAAACTCTCACAACGTCTAACAAATGCCTCTAAACTTATATTTAAGTGTATTAAAGAAGTATTTTTGAGTGGTAGAATTAATATTAGCCATCCTATCCAATAAAGAGAGAGAAAAAAGAGAGAAGAAAGAGGGGATGAGAGAAAGAGAATCTTTATAATCCTTCTATCCCTTATATCGAAGAATTGGAGGGAGAGGGGATTAATTAGAAGAGATTGTATGTGTGAAAGGGCAAAAAGAAGTGTTGTGGTGAATATTGAGTGGGGGCAATATTGGCATGGACTTTGGTTCATCTTTGCATTGCATGCTACTAGTGCTGGATGAAGTTGCGGAGGCCAGTGGTCCAAAATTGTCTCTAGCTACTTACAAGTGCATGTGTACAGGCTGTTGAGTTGCAACTGGGCATGCAAATATCTGTATAGTGTCATCAATAGGGAATGATATGAATGATTTGGTTGGCCAATTTGTTCATCAAATCTCCATCAAGCCTCCGGAAGCTAGGGACCATTCTCATCAATATATATATATATAAATATACACACACACATATATATATATATATATACAAATGACAGGCACGGGCCTTCGGCCCTGGGGGCATTTGGCGGGGGTGCGACAATCGGCGGGGTGTGACATTCGGCGGGGTGCGACATTCGCCGGGGTGCGATATTCGCCGGTGGTGCGACATTTGTCGTGGTCGGCTACATTTGTCGTGAGCGGCGACATTTGTCGTGGGCGACAACATGTTTCGTGGACAGTACCCGCCCCTATGGCCCCGCACGACAGTACCCGACCGACGACGGCGGGCTTTGCACGCTCCCGGCGGGCTCCGCCCGACCCGCAACATATACATATGAGTACTCAAAATGACCGTAAAAAATATAAATCAAGAATACAATTTTTATTTTGTAAAACAAATTATATTTTAACGGTAAAACATTAATTTTTCTCTTGTCATTTCTAACTAGAGGAAATAGATTTAGAGTATCTAGTGTTTTTATTTTTTGTATTTTAATATTGTAAAGTTTGTAATTACCTAAAAAGATATTGTCTTTATAATATACTAATATAAAATTTGATATAATTGTGTAATTATGAGTACAACTATTGTAAGTGTATAGGGACAACAAACAATGTTTCAACAAAGAATAGTTTTCGTATATTAGTAGAGATATATACACATATATATATATATATATATATATATATATATATATATATATATATATATAGACATACAGACATATATATATATATACATACATATATTATATGCATACATACATACATATATATATACATACATATATATACAGGGGGTTACTCTAGTGCGGGCGTACGGGCGTACGGGCAAGGGTCAAAGAGGCTTCAAATCAAAAAGTGATCAACATGAAAGTTGTAGATCTCAGCGATCCGAACAACTTTGATGTTAATCACTTTTTGATTTGGAGCCATCTTGGACCTCAATTTGGGCCCCGAAATCTGGGGCGGCGGAACTGCTACAGTAAAGCGTCCGCCGCCCCAGATTTCGGGGCTCAAATCGAGGTCCAAGATGGCTCCAAATCAAAAAGTGATCAACATGAAAGTTGTTCGGATCACCGAGATCTACAACTTTCATGTTGATCACTTTTCGATTTGGAGCCTCCTTGACCCCCAAAACGCCTTGCCCGTACGCCCGCATATAAGCCTGCCCGCATTTGAGATCTCCCTATATATATATATATATATATATATATATATCTATATGGGGGTTACTCTAGTGCGGGCGTACGGGCGTACGGGCAAGGGTCAAGGAGGCTCAAAATCAAAAAGTGATCAACATGAAAGTTGTAGATCTCGACGATCCGAACAACTTTCATGTTGATCACTTTTTGATTTGGACTCGTCTTGGACCTCGATTTGGGCCCCGAAATCTGGGGCGGCGGAACTGCTACAGTAAAGCGTCCGCCGCCCCAGATTTCGGGGCCCAAATCGAGGTCCAAGACGAGTCCAAATCAAAAAGTGATCAACATGAAAGTTGTTCGGATCGTCGAGATCTACAATTTTCATGTTGATCACTTTTTGATTTGAAGCCACCTTGACCCCCAAAACACCATGCCCGTACGCCCGCACCTTGGCTAGCCCGCATTTGAGATATATCCTATATATATATATATATATATATATATATATATATATATATATATATATATATATATATATATATATATATATATATATATATATATATATATAGTGTTGTGTACGTGCGCGGTATAAGCGCCTTCCATCCCGCCGTAATCACGATAAAATGCGCGTCAACTATAGTCACATGTCTTCTTAATAAAATGGAATGCATGTAAGATTTTGTGGCGTGCATATATCGTAATTGGGTACTAGGGTATGTAGTTTATAGGTGTGCATCTAATAATAATCCTATGTATAAAACATTTTTTATTATATGGCAATTGACACAATAAAATTTACACTCACACATATTTGTATTTTGGTTTCTTGATGAGGGGGTATTTTGGACACTCCATATGTTACACTATTTTGTATTTTGGTTTCTTGATAGTATAAAAAGATATATAGAGAGATATAGGCTCCGTTTGGGGGGACTTATTTTCACCGGTCAAGCGGTTACGACCGCATGAATCGGATCTTAATTATGATCCGATTCATAATTGCTTGACCGGTGAAAATAAGTCCCCCCAAACGAAGCCTTAGTCATAGGGGGTTGATATCCGCACCGCAGTTTTGACTAATCGCACCACACTTTCTCCTAATTTTTCGTGTTTTTTAGAAATACGCTTTGTACATGCATTTTTAGGAAAAGTGTTCAACACAAAAGTTGTAGATCTCGACTAGATCTACAAGAGATCTACAACTTTCGTGTTGAGCAATTTTCCTAAAAATGCATATACAAGACGTACTTTGGAAATACAGTCAGAGTTCGTGCCTTTTGGAAATACGCCTTATACATGCATTTTCAGGAAAAGTGTTCAACACGAAAGTTATAGATCTCGACGAGATCTACAAATTTAGTGTTGAATACTTTTCCTAAAAATGCATGTACAAGATGTATTTCCAAAAGATGCGAAATTTATGAGAAAATGCGGTGCGACTACCCAAAACTGCAGTGCAGCTACCCAAAACTGCGGTGCGGATATCAGCGCCCTAGTCATAAAGATGAGAGAAAAAATAAAAAGTCAAAGCCTAGATAATATATAATAGAGAGGGTGATCGAGGGAGAGAGAAAGTAAAAAAGGTGACAAGCCTAGTAGTAGTTACTAGATGCTATCAAAACCCTAATTCCATCCAGTCCTTCACTCTTCCTCCGCATGCATGCATGCACATACATGCATGCGTCCCACCAATGATTTGTTCTCTCTCTCTTTCTCTCTCTCATGTCTTCTCTCTCTTAAAGGTGACAAAATTTATCGTTTGACACTACTAATATAAACACCAACGTAGGCTTTTGGCGTTGCAAAAGTCTAGTAATTATATAATATGAGTAACGAGAGAAATGTTTGTGTATGACTACTCTGCACACTCAAAAAAAAAAAAACTTAAAATCACCTTATAATTCAATTCCTATTTCTACCATAGCCAACAACCAATTATGCGCTCGGACCATGAATTCTTGTGATACGGCCCAAACCCGCGCGATGGCTCTCCTGAAGGAGAACTGATCTGAAGTCGACACCCAGCTGCTAGAAGGAGAAAGGGATAAAGCTGCTACCAGGCGCCACCTCCAAAGACAAAACAAAAAGAAGAAACGTGAAGAAGCAGTAAACCAAGTAATAGCAGGCACAGCAGTACACTTATCCTAATATCCTAATATAGGATAAGTGAAAGGCAGAATAAATGTAAACTTATGTTTTTGTCATCTTGTACTAGCCTGCTCTATATAAAGGCATGTAATAGTATTTGTAAAAATAAGAAAAAATCCCTCATCTAAAGGAACATAAAAGATTCCTTTAAGAAGATTGCTGCTACAAATTGTGTTCCAAAAAAATTTTGAGCGATCCAATTACTAACACGTGGTATCAGAGGCAGGTTGCGTTAAGGTGAATCTTCTTTCACTAAATCAAGATCATTATGGCTTCATCATCTACCATAAATATGCCTCAATACAGTCAAACTGGAGTTCCAATCTTCAGTGGCGAGATGTACGAATTTTGGAGCATTCGAATGCTCACTCTATTTGATTCTCAAGACCTATTAGAAATTGTAGAGAAAGGCATCAAGCATGAAGCCATTGAAGAAAGCATTACTCCTATGAAGATTACGGAGATCACTTCAACTGGAAAGGGAATCACAAAAGAAGATAGAATCAAGAATGCAAGAGCGTTACTTCTCATACAGCAAGGTGTTTCTAATAACATATTTCCCAGGATTATGAGTGCTACTTCGGCCAAAGAGGCATGGGAAACTCTTAAAGAAGAGTTCAAATGAAATAAAAAGGTAATTTCTATAAAAGTGCATACTCTATGGAGACAGTTAGATGTCATAGAAATGAAGGAAGAGGAATCCATTCTGGATTTCTATGCCCGTGTGTTAAATATAACAAACCAAATCCACAACTTTGCAAAATTATTGAAGATCAACAATTAGTACATAAGATAATGAGAAGTCTACCCGAAAAATATGACCATGTAGTGGCAGCAATAGAAGAGGCACATGACATGGACCTGCTAACCACAACATAACTGATGAGTTCATTACAATCCCATGAGGATAGGTTAAACAAACATGTCCCAAAACTAGAACAAGCTTTACAAAGCCATATAACAACTTCTGGAAGGACCTTCAACACAACAGCTCCCAACAGAACACTTCAAAGGAACAAATCTAACATAAAGAGTAAGGAGAAGGGCAAGAACCTAAATCCTAACAACTCAATGTACTGTGAGTTATGTAAAAAACCAACACACAATACACAAGACTGTTTCAATCGATGTAAAAGGTGTAAAAAACCAACCCACTTTGATAAAGATTGTTGGTATAAGAATAAAGAAGAGGTTAAGTTCACAGAGAGAGAGGGCAAAGAAGCCTTATTCTTTACCAGTGACAACACAACATCAAAGACAGGTATACACACTAGATGGTATCTTGATAGTGGAGCCTCAAGCCACATGTGTGGAGATAAGACACAGTTTCTTACACTAGATGAAACAACCAAATCAAAAGTTTATCTAGGAGATGGAAACTCTCACACCATAGAGAGAAAAGGAGCCATAGCAGTTACCACAAATGATGGACAAATAAAAACCATAACTGATGTACAATGGGTACCACAGTTAACCCAAAATTTGCTAAGCATAGGACAGCTGCAAACAAAGGGCTATACGGTTATATTTTCAAAAGGAGAATGCAAGATAATAAAAGATAAAACAAATCAGTTACTTGCCACCGTCCCCATGTCTACCAATCAAGTTTTTCACTTAGAATTGCAACCAATGATGCTAAGCACCACCACATCAGATATAAGACAGCAAACCCCTTCTCAACTTTGGCATAAGATACTTGGGCATCTCCACTGGACAGCCCTACAACTCACACCAAAACAAGTAGAAGGAATGCCTGAGATAAAAGTAGAGAAACAGTTTTGTCAAACTTGTGCAGAAGCCAAGGCCCATAAGCTTCCCTTTCCAAAAGAAACCACCTGGAGAAGTAAAGCAGCTTTAGAAATAATTCATGCAGATTTATGGGGACCAGCCCAAACTTCCTCACATCAAGGCAACAAATACTACTTGCTACTAGTAGATGACTTCTCACGATACATGTGGATTCGGTTTCTCAAAGCCAAGTCTGAAACCTTTGAAGTTTTCAAAATCTGGAAATGCAAAACAGAAAAACAATTACAACAGCCAGTCAAGACATTAAGAACAGATAGGGGGGAGAGTTCTTATCCACTCCATTCAACTATTACTGTCAACAAGAAGGAATAAGAAGAGAACTGACTGCACCAAGATGTCCACAGCAAAATGGAGTTGTGGAACGACGGAATAGGACGATTGTTGAAATGGCAAGGGCTATAATGCTTCCTATAAACATACCTAAAAGTTATTGGGCAGAAGCAATGAATACTGCTGTGTACATCTTAAACAGAACACCAACTAAAGCCCTTAAAAGCAATATGCCATATCAGCAATTATTCCAAAGAAAGCCACCTATTGCTCACTGCAAAGTGTTTGGATGTATTGCATATGCACTCAACCAAAAACAAGACAAACTTGAACCAAAGGCTGAAAAACTTCTGTTCATAGGATATGATGAGGTCTCTAAAGCCTATAGATTACACAATCCCCAAACAAAACAACTAATTATCTCACGAGATGTTCAATTTGATGAGCAATCCACATGGGATTGGGGATCAGATATTAGACAACAACCTGCTGTGGTTGAACATAGAGATTGGATCCCATGTCCCATCCTATCAGCATCAGACAAGGATGACATAGATGCTCATCCAGCCAATCTGTCATCATCTCCCCATGCACAAGGTTACACTAATGAAAGCACATCGGAACCAACCACTTCCTCACCTATTCTTAAAACCAAAAGCCTCAAGGAAATATATGAATACTGTGAACTAGCTTTAAATACTAATACACCAGTAACCTTTGAAGAAGCCAACCAGTCAGAAGCTTGGAGGAAAGCCATGCAAGAAGAATTAGCAATGATAAAGAAACAAAACACATGGACTTTATCCAAAAGACCAATTAACCAAAAGGTCATTGGTGTCAAATGGATTTATAAAGTAAAAATCGGTGAGAAAGGAGAACTTTTAAAACATAAAGCCCGGCTAGTAGCACAGGGATACTCCCAAATGCCAGGCAGAGATTTTCATGAATCTTATGCTCCAGTGGCTCGTATAGAGACCATAAGATTCATCATTGCAAAAGCAGCCCAAAACTCATATCCAATATATCAGTTAGACATTAAATCTGCATTCTTAAATGGAATACTCAAAGAAGATGTATATGTAGACCAACCAAGAGGGTTTCAAATTGCAGGTCAAGAAAATATGGTATACAAGCTACACAAAGCATTGTATGGACTTAAACAGGCACCTAGAGCCTGGAAAGACAACCTAGATGCATTCTTACTCAAAGAAGGTTTCATTCGATGCACAGTGGAAGCCTCTTTGTATATCAAAACTCAACATCCATACATCTTGTTAGTATGCATATATGTTGACGATATTATCTATACTGGCAACAGCACAGCCATGATGCAGAACTTCAAAAACACAATGATGTTAAAATATGAAATGACTGATTTAGGACTTCTCCGATATTTCTTAGGCATACAGATTTCTCAATCCCCTAATCATATATTCCTCACACAAGAGAAATATGCCACTGAAATGATCAACAAATCTGGGTTGGGCGATTGTAATACTACTATCACTCCCATATCAACATCAGAAATTTTATTAAAGAGAAAAGAAGGGGAAGAAGGTATAGAAGAAGAATGTTACCGCAAATTAATTGGCTCATTGCTATACTTAACTCATACACGACCTGATATAGAATTTGGAGTCAACATTCTATCAAGGTATGTTTCAAATCCAAGTAAACAGCATATGGAAATAGCCAAACGATTATTGCGTTATCTGCAAGGCACAAAACATTTTGGTCTGCTATATGAAAAAGGGACAAGAGGAGAGCTCAATGGTTACTGCGATGCAGACTGGGCTGGAGATAAAGAAGACAGAAAGAGCACCGGCGCATACCTCTTCTCCTATGGGAACAAACCTATCTCTTGGAGCTCACGGAAACAACCGACAATAGCCCTATCTTCCACAGAAGCAGAGTATATGGCCTTGTCTAATGCAGCGTGTGAAGCCGCCTGGTTAAGAGAACTGGAAAAACAGACAAGAGAGGATAAAGAAGTAGAGAATCAAGAGAAACCAGTGCTTATTCAGTGTGATAACACTTCAACAATTGCATTGGGAAAAAACCCTATCTTTCACAATCGCAGCAAGCATATCGAAGTCAAACACCATTTTGTTCGAGATCAAATCGAACACAACAAAGTGTGTGTCAAATTTTGTCCAACGGAAGAGCAACTCGCAGACATCCTGACAAAAGCCCTACCACGACAACGGTTCGTCTTGTTACGAACTGCGATAAAAGTCGTCCCGCCTCCAGATCAAGAGGGGGTGAAGGAGAACTGATCTGAAGCCGACACTCAGCCGCTAGAAGGAGAAAGGGATAAAGCTGCTACCAGGCGCCACCTCCAAAGACAAAACAAAAAGAAGAAACGTGAAGAAGCAGTAAACCAAGTAATAGCAGGCACAGCAGTACACTTATCCTAATATCCTAATATAGGATAAGTGAAAGGCAGAATAAATGTAAACTTATGAAACTTATGTTTTTGTCATCTTGTACTAGCCTGCTCTATATAAAGGCATGTAATAGTGTTTGTAAAAATAAGAAAAAATCCCTCATCTAAAGGAACATAAAAGATTCCTTTAAGAAGTTTGCTGCTACAAATTGTGTTCCAATAAAATTTTGAGCGATCCAATTACTAACATCTCCTTCCTAGCCGCTCTCGCAGTGCCCGACATCTCTAGAAAGGGAGACACTTTCGTTCCTCTTTCTTTTCCAATCGCTCGGAGCGCGCGCCACAAATTACCCTCTCTCATGTTAGAGATTCCTTAATTTACTGCTTGTTCTCAGGACTAGTCTCCACTCGCTCGTGGATCATGGTAGAAGCCTCTTCAATCGCCACCCCTACGGCGGAAAGGTAGAAGAAGCGGATCCTCATCCTAAATATCATTTTTAAAATAGGGTATCTCGAAACATGAAGGATAAGTTCACTACATTTCCCATGACAGTAATTAAGGTCTGGTTCATGCGGTTGTAACCGCTTGACCGGTGAAAATAGGTCCCCCCAAACGGAGCCTAAGTTTTTGTTTGGCACGGCGGCGACGGCCGTGAATGCGGTGGTCATGAACCATCGCTCGTAAACAATCTACCTAACCTAAAAATATTCATGCATTTTATATGCTCAAAATTAGTTTATTTTCTTGCTAGAAGTTATAACCTTTGTCTTGTCAAACATACATTTTATTATAATGACATTTTTTCACGAAACTCACCAGAACAAATAAGCCGTGCCAAACGAAGACTCGGTCACATGATTCTCAACTTATAGTTGTTTGGAAATGAGATGCAGTCTCTGTCCATGCAAAGCAGCAATTGTCTTGTTTGAAATGACTCTTATATATGTCGTCTCTTACGTTCGTGTCATTTGTGAAGGTGTTTGAATGGAATATATAGTTTTAAAATCACCTATTCATGCTCGATTTGGCGGGCATTTTTGTTCCGGTGAGTTTCGATAAAAGCACTACTCTCATAAAGAATTAATATATGTATGTAATTTAATTGGCAAGACAATGGTTATGACCACTACCAAGAAAACAAGACTAGTTTTGAATATAAAAGTGGTTGGAAGTTCCTTATGTGAGGTCAGGTGTTCACAAAAAACGATTTATAACCACTGCGTTCACGGCCGTCACCGATGTGCCAAACGGAGCCTACGTAAAGAACAAAGTCGGTTAGAAGAATGAGCTCTCACAATTTCATTATCTAAACCCTAAAATAATTAGAATACTTTTTAAATGTATGGTTTGTGTTGGCATTTATGGAAATAAAAATATATTGTTTGTGTACTTTTAATCACATATTTTAGGAAATTGTAAGATCAAACTTCTCTCTCTATATATAAGAATAAAAGTAAGGTGGGTATATGTTGAAAAATTCCTTTAAGTATTATTGTGTATGTGAATTTTTTGTTAAGTGGCTCGAAGTATTTTGTGTATTGGTTAAAGTGGAACTATCTATTTCTTTCCCTTAGTTTGAGTTTTATAGGCAAATCCTAAGAGTATCGGATATTCCGGTATATGAACCAAACTCATTAAATCTACGAATCTGATATATATCTAAATATACATTAACATATTTAACTATTGATGCATGTCAAGAATAGTATTTAGTATTTATTTTACTTCTAACAAAATATATATCATTATATTTTTAAAAGTAATTTTTTTGGCATTATTCTCTTCTTGGTTCTCTCAGCAAAGTTAGCAAGGCAGGCTATTGTCTGCACCCTAAACCCCTCAAGCTAGGGGCTACTTTGTCTTTTCTTTGGGTATTAGTGTACTACTATAAGGCATTTTAAAACCAGAGCATCTCCCTCTCTATACTTATTGGTACCTACTACTACTATTATTTAAAATTTTAATTGCCCTAAACCCTAAACTAATTAGGGTTAGCTGGCATTTATAAATTAATGGTCATCCATATCTAATTTATGTAATAGTTAATCACAAAAATAATTAAATAACAAAAGGATTTAATGATAATTTATATATGTAGTTAGAATTTTAATATCTTATTATCTCAAGTTCTCAACTACACTATTATTTCTTATTATGAAAAAAAGGGCAACTCAGTGCCCAAAGCATTCCTGCAAAGCTAGCTAAAATTTGAAGAAGATTTAGAAAGATCCCATCATAAAGATAAAATATAGACAAAACTTACTCTCCATTTTTTGCAAGAGACTTATAAATATATAGACACAATAATGATGAATTAATTTATTAAAACACCATTTACTAAAAAAAATCACATTGTGCACCACCAACAAATAATGCACTTTATTAGTAATTAATTAGTTTCTTATTGCTATTTTTAGAATTATTATATAGAAAAGGACTATTATTGGGCACATATATAATTGCACATGGTTGGGGTTGCATGGACTTCCTTCAATTATTGCCCTTTGTCAACCCTTGAGAAATTTGTTGCATTGCTTCTTATAACAAATAGCATATCAAGAGTGTCAAGTGGAAATTATTCCTCCGAGAATTATATTTTTCTAACTTTTTTAAGGTTCCTTTTGGCACTGCGGTGGCAGTCGTGAACGCAGTGGTTATGAACTGTAGTTCCGAAAAGCGTGGCCTCGCCTAAGAAACTTCATCCACACACTTCTATGTTCAAACCAAGTTATTTTTTCCCTTGTGGTGGTAATATTAACACCATTATCTTGCCAAATAATGCATTCTATCGCGGCGCGTTTTTGTCCCAATTTGCCCGAGTAATAAAGTCATGTCAAACAGAGCCTAAATCAACAACCACCTGTAAGAAAATGAAACACGTGATTTTTTTGTTGAAAAAAGAGAAAAAAATAGAATAATACGCACCACCAATGCCATCATCTTCAGAGTGTTCCATATTTGATGCTGTCTCGAGATAACGCACCTACAGAACATCGACGCACTATCGGCCTTTCAAGGTGCACAGATGACCACCAAAATGCACCGGGGTTTCGCGGGAGTGAGTAGTTGGAGCTATGCACTTCAAAATTAGACACACATTAGATTTTTGATTAAATACAGTTGATCCAGCCCAAAATACTTGAACCAAATTCAAGTGTGTACGTATACATACATACATACATATATATATGTATGTATATATTAAAAAGAAACCTGCCTTTGATAAAACATTTAAAATTGTCAAATATAATTTTATTGTTTTAATCAAATGTCTTAACATATATTATAATCTATTTCAAAAAAAAATTAACATACAATGTCCATTCAAGTAATTAAACTTTATCCCCAAAATAAAAGTAATAATGAAAATCTATAAAATAAATAAAAATTTTAGTAGAACTCCTCTGCCAACTATGATAGGTTGTCATCAAACACGTTAGTTGTATTTTCAACGAAGAATGTTTATTTTAAGCTACACTAATGAATTGATAGAGGTTGAGCTCCATGCCTATCACACTCGGGGTACTTTCGGGATAGGCATAAGAGCAAATCCCAATGCCTGTCACCTTATGTGTAACTTTTGTCTAAATAAAATGATTAATTAAAGAAAAAACTCAACAAAAAGAAATATAAGAAATTAAATTGATGAGGTCATTAATTTGTTTGAAGAGCTGACACCATCCACAAAACCCCCCAGTACTGGGATTAGGATCATCTTCAGTTCACGCGAATTAGAGGGGATACAGTTCGCGGTCCTGATTGCGCCTCTCAAATCGGACTGCAGACTGGGCGAGAAGCCAACTCGCGGCTGACCTGGCGCGTGGGCCCCGCGAGTGGAGTTGAGTTTTTTTCATCCGTCCGATTTGGGAGGCGCAGCAAGGACCGTGAACTGGACCCCTCCAGTTCGCGTGAGCTGGAGAAGATCTGCAGTACTGGATACTGGACAAATCCCTCAAATCCCTTACAGCAAATAAAATCCTCTTTTAACAAGGAAAATATTCACACCCTCTAGAAGTTTGCATAATTAGCTTGCATCCCTCTAATTTTTAAAATTACAAAAACCTTCCCATCAATCTTTAAGTTTCATAACATCCAAGCACAAATGGACTCCCCTGAAGATTTACTCCCCTCATTTTTCGGTGTTTAACCGTAAACCCTAAATCCTAATCCCTCGCATCCCGTATTCAGTCATGCCCGAACCCCTTCCTAGGGTAACAACAGGTGCGAGAAGTCAAATATCGAGTTGCTGCTAAATTTTTTTAAATTTTCAAGCTACGGCTAACTCTAGAGTGCACGTGAAAAGGCGAAACTGGGTTACAGTTAACAATCCCCTAACAATATTGCATATCAGATCAAATAATAATTAAACAAATGTTTTAGAAAAAGGCTATAATGCAATTAACTCCCTCCTTGCATCCCATAAAAGATTCACTCTATTTGGGATCTCAAATAAAGGTCCATTTCATGATGTGAATGCATACGCTCAACATCTAATGATGTATAATTTTTTGATTAAAAGAAAAAATATTTAAAAATGAACCCATCAAATCAACCAAAAATAAATCTGAACCGTGAAATACATACCGTCCATTATTTCACTATAAATGGAGAGGATCATATTTGAATAATAAATATTAAACAAATGTCTTATAAAAGGGGTCCGGGGGCAGTGCTGTGCGCGCACACGCCGCACTGCACGGTGCTGTGCACAGCATCGTGTGGTGGCGTTGAGATCGAGTGCGAGCGTCGAGATTTGTGCTGTGATGTGCACGCATCTCAGCGCACTCGAACTCAACGCCCACCGTTGGATGCCGCACAGCACCGTGCAGTGCGGCGTGTGCACAGCACTCCCCCCGGACCCTTAGAAAAGACTATTAGTGGCAAGCTCCCTCTCTCCATCAAATCAGAATTCTCTTCATTCCGGATCTCAAATGAAGGTCCATTAATTTCATGGTGTTGATACATTCTCACTTGATCATGTACTTAGGCATTAGTGAAATTATGACAAAAAATATGGCACAATAGCGACAAAGGATTCGTATAACTGACCCCACTATATATAAAAGGATAAAAGTTTGAGCGTTATTATTAATAAAAATATATATATATAAGGATATATAAAAGTTTGAACCTTAAAAATAGATCTGAACCCTAAAATGAAAACTACAAATTAATAAATTTCACTCCCTACAATTGGACTGCATCACCCTATCTTGCTACTTCTTCTTCTATATATCCCGCCCTCTCCTCTCCCTCCCCAACCCCACAGACAGCCTCCCCCCTCCCTTCCTCTCTAGCTTTCTCTCTCTACTTCTCTTTCTCTCTCTACCTTTCTCTCTCCCTCTGCAACTCTCTTTCTCTCTTTCTCTCTCTCCCTCTCTTGCTCTCTCTATCCTCTCTCTTCTCCCCGGCCATGCAGCGGCTTCTCAATATGCATAATGCGCACCAAAAGCAGGTGAAGCTGCCAGCATGATCTGATCGAAGCGCCAATTTATTAATTCTAAGCTCTTCTTGGATTCTCTGAAGCCTTTCAAAACCCACGACGACTGATCAAAACCAAAACTCCATGCTTGAAGCCGCCGCCAGATCATGCGACAGTTTCATTTGCTCATGGCATGCAGCACAATTCAACCCTAATATAACCCTAAATCCCCTCCCCCCCTCTCTCTCTCTCTACTATTACTACTACTCAAGGCAGTTATATGGGCAAAATCGTAATTTCACATAGGTTTAAGACACCTTAGTGGCTTAGTAGTAGGTTTAGGAGACCTACTCAAATGTGAAGAGAGAGAGAGAGAGAGAGAGCGATTTTACTGTGCTCGATCAGACGATTGTTGAATTATGAAGTCATGATCCGACGATTTATGAAATTTTGAACTCATGATATTCGCAGATCACAACATTTCTTTATATATATCTCTACCATATAAAGAAGTATCAAGTGAATGAAATAAAAATTCATTGGAAACATCTTAGCCATCGGATATATCTTGATATGTTAACAACCGCTGGATATTTTCTACTTAAAAAACTGAAAAATAATAGGTCTCCTAAAGCTATTTATGCTTAAGGACAAGAGAGAGAAAGAGGAGGGAGAGGGGGAGAGGGCAGCGGGTTGGAGTTGGATATAAGAGGAGGAGAGAGATAGAGAGAGAGATAGAGAGAGAAGAAAAAGAGAGGGGGAAAGAGTTCTGGGAGAGGGAGAGAAAATGAGAGGAGAGAGAGAAAGAAAAAAAAAAAATACGTATATATAGATATTTTTTTACAAAATAAATATTATAATAGTGATGTATATTTTATTACGGTTATTTTGAGTACTCATATGCATATGTTGCGGGCAAAGCCAGCAGGGGGCGGGCGAAGCCCGCCATCACTGGCCGGGTACTATCGCGCTTGGCCGTAGGGGCAGAGCCCCGTGTCGCGAAGCCCGCCGGGGGCGGGCGAGCCCGCCGTCGCCGGCCGGATACTGTGGCGCGTAGCCATCGGGCCGGAGGCCCGTGCCTGTCACTCGTATATATATATATATATATGCCTACATGCATGCAAAATTACAAATTGCACCACTTTTATTATTGAAATTACAAAATCTTTCTCCTGAATAATACAAAACATAACATTTACCTCTCCTAAAGTTCACATTTTATAACATTCATGGACAAAAAATATACCCACCTTAGAGTATATTTTCGATGAAGGGTATTTTGTGCATGGATGTTATGAAATGTGAACTTTAGAAGAGCAAAATGTTATGTTTTGTAATATTCATGAAATATTTTTGTAATTTCAATGATAAGAGGGGTGCAATCTGTAATTATGCTAATTTTGTGGAATAGTTTTGATAATTATTGGTGTATATTAATATATAAGCTTTTATGTGTGTGTGTGGATATATATATATATATATTAAGGAGTGTAGTTCCCTAGATATTAAGGGTGAGTCCTATGATATATTCTATACTAATTAGAGTCCTGCATCCAGCAGCCCTCATTAATGCCCTTTTGTTTTCAATGGCGGACCCCCCTCTCTCTCCTCCCTATACTTCTCTTTCTACCTTGTGCTTTTTTTAACTGGAATATAGGTGGTTGATCCATCCCTATCCTTCAGTTTTAGCTTAGAACCCTAACATTGTTACTTTTGAATCATTGAATAATCATATCTAATACAATTTAGGTTCTGTTTCTGGGGACTTATTTTCACAGGTCAAGCGGTTAAGGTCCGGCTCATGAGGTCACAACCGCTTGACCTGTGAAAATAATTGTCCATCCAAACGGAGCCTTAATTAAGATGATTATATATATAAGGTATCCTAACAATATTTGATGTGTTAGTGGGAGACATCATGGAAATTTTTATAGATTATTTCTTTGGTTTTGGATATTCTTTTGATTTCGTGAGTCCGCAAATGATATGAGAACATTATTTTAGTGTTGAATTGAGAGAATTTTTATTTTATGGTGTATGAGGGGTTAGTTATAGAGCATAAAATCTCTAGTAGAGGGATTGAGCTAGACAAAACAAAAATATAAACAATAGAAAAACTACCTCCTCCTTCAAACTTAATTAAGACCATTAAAAATGTTTAGGACATTTCGATTTTTATTGCTAGTTTATTACGGAGGCCGCTCTTAACCCTACTTTTAGAAAATGATGTGCCATTTGTAATTGAAGAAAATAGATTAAAATGTTTTTCTATTATAAACTTATAATGGCACCAATAATTGTCGCTACAAATTAGGATTTGTCGTTTGAAATAGTGTGGGTTAAGATTAGTTTTTCCATAGATGAGGGTTTAATTAGGCCAACAAAATAATAATACAATTTATCAAATTTAATACGCTAGCAAAACACTCACTTCCAGATACGATAGCAACACGACAATCGAGAAAGAACATTTTATCTAAACTTATTGTTTTTATCAATCATTCAAATCTATAACAATCTATGTTATGTACTAACAAAATCAGATGCGGCGAAGTCAAAATTGACTATGTGGATCCTACTACTACAATAATTTGATTTGAAGATCCGTAGCAAGAAAGCAGCGGAGATTCATATTTCTCGGTTGGTGAATCTTAATTTGGAGGCGCTTAATGAGTACATGGACGACACTTTTCTCGAAGAACTTCGTCTGGCACTTTACAAGGTAATTGATCTCCCCAGTCATTGTTTCATGGACATAGACTATTATTTTGCTTTTCGGATCCTCCAAAGAGGATTTTCTCAACACAACATATTTTTTAAAATTAAATAAAAAAAATGCATAAATTAAAAAATTTATGATGGAATGATAAAATTGAAAAGTTGAATATTTCATAAAATGTTTTTTTCTTTTTAATATATATAACAATTTGACATGATTGAACTAGTTTAAACTTGAATCTTTCGTCCCACCGATTCGATATCTGATCCCATATTCAAAACCTTCAAAATATATAGTATATAGTGAACTTAAAAAATGAGAATAAAATACGTAAACTGCACCGAACTCATGATTTTTTAGTAATTTTGAAAGGCCCACTCATGCTTGGGCCCTCGCCAAGGCCCGACTATTGCAAACCCGGGCTTTACAAGACCTGGCCTATGGGCGGGCCTGCCTTGCCATTTAAATTTTTTATTGATTTATTACATCTATTTCTTGTGTTCTAAAGAGAACTTTGTAACGGTAGAGGACCATTAGACTAATCCTGGTTATTGAATTATATCTAATCAAATTTCACTCAAATTTAGTTGTGGACAGCAAGCGCATGGGATGCCGAGCAAAGAACGAGTATTGTTGGTGTGCTTTACTGCATTTGGGGATATCGAGTGACGATACTGTATGATCGCAACGACACATTATTCATAGTGATAGGGAACGGAAGGGTTACTGTCGCGATTGCGCCGGCTCCCCGTGGACTGTTATTGGTACTAAAAAGAAAATTTCTGCGGTATCCTTCGATCTCTATTGGATCATTAGCACTACATTTGAGAATTGGCTACCGCAAACAATATTTTTATTTGCACATCAATATATTTTTTAAAAATTTAGAGATATAGTTGTTTATCATAATGAAAAAAGAAACATAAAACTTAATCAAAATGCATTAAATTTATCAAATCAAACTTGCAAAAAACATCATCCATGTTTTGATTCTTTTTTAAAATCTTCCATGGCTCCCTCTCTTCAATTTTTTCATCTCCAGACATTTCGAGACTAAAAATTGGGTACCTCATTTCATTCAACCTCATACAATTACACCATCGCAGGGTATTTACTGAACCAGATCGTAACAAAGAAGAACAGAAGCCGGAAAACCGGCTATCCTCCAACATCTAGCCGCCTAACTGGCTGCGGTCTGAGTGGTCTGCCCAATCAGACCGCTCACTTTCACTTCAACAAATTCAACATATCCAGCATTGTCATCCACTTGACAAATGAAACTGGTGTTTTTGTGCATTAAAAAGCTAGCAATAGTTTTTCATATCTCTGGAGCCCGAATAGAAGGATTTCACGAAAGATTTGGCGAGCAGTGCAAGAAAGAGACGCGTGCCATTACGAGAAAAAAAAACGCTAAAAAAACTTAGAACTGCAAAGTGATTATCCAATAAAGTGATTATCCAAAAACGAGTGCGATTAACAGCGGCCAAAAATAGAAAGTTGTCCTCAAATTTTCATGAACTTTTAAACTGACGGCTAAGATTGATCAGTGGAAGAATCCAACGCCAAACAACACCTCTCTCGCATGCGACGCGTTCTCTTAAAAACCGATGGCCTTACCCGCGTGCGGAGCATTGCTCCACCATTTCCCTCCAACGGAAAAACTTGAAATAGAAATCCCTTGGCTTCAATCTCGCCCTCCTTCGCATCGGCCTCTCCCTTCTTCTCCGGCAGCTTCTTCCCCAATCACGGCGAGAAGGAAACCCTAATTTCCCTTCTGATTTGGAGAAAATTCCTTCGAAGATGGGGAAGGGAGGCGATGTAGAAATGGGGATCCCCGGCGCGCTGTACCCGAACATGATGGAGAGCCCGCAGATGCGCTGGGCATTCATTCGAAAGGTGTATTCCATCGTAACCCTTCAGATTCTTGTCACCGTCGCAGTCTCCGCCGTCGTCGTCTTCTATCGCCCGATACCGGAGTTCTTCCAGTCGAGGACGACGCCGGCGGTGGCGGCTCTCGTCCTGATCACCATCTCGCCGTTTCTCGGTAGGGTAATTTCAGCGTGAGTTGTTTTGGTTGCGATCCTATCAATCCTTTCTCATGAAATCGATGGTTTTAATCTGTGTTTTTGCCGAGCAGTGATGCTGCCAATGATGTTCCTGCGAGAGAGGCATCCGTGGAATCTGATTTTTCTAGGGTTGTTCACGATTTGCATTAGCATGGTGATCGGCTTGGCTTGCGTTACCAGAAGTGGTAAGTGAGAATGCTTCTAATCTGATGTTTGTTCTGTTTGTGATGTTGTGAAAATATCAATTTTAAGAATGATTGTGGTGTTTAATTAGTATGGAGGATTAATAGATGAGCATTTTAAGGAAGAAATTGTTTTTAAAAGAGTAAAATAGGCCTATTATGATGCATATTATCTCTAAATATCTATTTAAAAAACAACTTTAAAGAAGATGCATGAAGGTAATACTTTATTTAGGTATGGATGAGATGCTTTCTGAGATTTATAGAGTTATGATGAGATTATTGTAGTGATTCTATTGACAAATTATTTAAAAAAATTGAAGATTGGAGGGATATCAAATGATTGAAGACAAAAAAAAGGTATAGAGCATACACTTAAGAAAATGATTTCAATTTCAAAGTGTAAATTTGATTTCATGCTAGAAAGTTCTACTATTGAGCCATGGTGCATCAGTTAAGGTGTTGGCGTGTGACCTTGAGGTCACGGATTCGAGTTATGGAAGCAGTCTCTTGCAAAAATGCGAGCTGAGATTTGTCTACATTTCACCCTTGTGGTGGGACGCTTACGCGGACCCTCGCTGCGCGAGGATGCTTTGTGCACCGGGATGCCCTTTATTAATTGAAAAGTAAAAAAACAAATGAAAGAACTTTGTATGATATTTATTGATCTTGAAAAATCATAGGCTTGATATTTGATTTGGTGCACATTAAAGGGGAATTGTATGTGTGATGGAACAGTATTCAATATTAGAAGTAGTTTTGGAGTTGCCGCAACAACGACACTCAAGCCTTTATCCCATTATAGTGGGGAGTTTTGGAGTTATCAAAGAAATTTTAATCACATTAGATTTATATCAAGAATCAACGTTGATTCCATTTTTTATGTAATAGTTATAGAGAGGCTTATAGAAATATTAAAAGGAATTTGTCTTGTATGTGTGTTTAGATGTCATAATTCTAATCGGCGAGACATCTATTAACTGAAACATTAGAACGAAGATATTGTTTAGCAAATTGTTGAAGAAAACATAAAGAAAAACCTTTCTTTCCTTCTTCTATTTAAATGTACAAATACATGTATTCCAATGTATGCGGATTTAGAGAGATTAATAAAATCTTTGTTTATTTTTCTCTCTCCTGTGTTTCTCCACAAAGTATCAGAGTCATCGGTCCTAATTTTGTAGGTCGTGTTCTCTCTGGGTGGTTAGATATCTCCTAACCGCAACCTATCCTCGCGTGCTCTTTGGGCGGTTTGACCACTCCTAACCGCAACCTTCCCTTCTCTTCCCTCTCCCGTCTCTCCTCCCTCATCTGCTCTCCTTTTTTAGCTTTTCTCTCCTCTGACAGTGGGCCCCACAATTCTGCTACTCACCGCAGTTTCCCTCTCCAGATCGTCGTTGATCTCCAGACCGCAGCCGCTGCTCTGCTTCCTCGAGCCGCTGGGTGCTAGCCTCCTCTTCCCACCGGGGTGTTCGCTGGCGTGTGTCGTCTGGCCGCCAGGTCTGTTCGTTGGGCCTCTTAACTGAGGTCTGCTCGTCTCGGCCTCCTCTGGGCCTCTTAACTGAGGTTTGCTGATCGTGAGCCTCTTGCCCTTTCGTCGTCGATTCCAAGCCCTATATTGATGCTGGAGGCCCGATCGTTAACCTCCCTACCAAACAGTCTTTGTGTCCCGTTGCTGGGGATGGAAGGGGGGTCGGGACTGTGCTGGTCTCTTCCACAACAACCTTACCTTTGATGTGTTGAGTCAACAAATTTTTGATCTCATCCATGCACGCATCCAACTTTTCTTCCAGTCGTTTCTCTGATTCCCTCAACTTTTCTTTGATGGCCGCCACCGTGTCAGATAGCCCAGTGTAGTTTTCTTTGAGAGTTGTCAACCGATTAGATTCTTCCTGGGAGCGAGTCACCATGGTGGAGCTCGATGGTTTAGAGAAAGACAGCAGCCGGCGGCTTGGAAGTAGGGTGGTCGCTGCACGCGGACGACGTTGATGCTGTGAAGATCGTCGAGTCAATTTGACACAAAAGAAGAAGCAGTCGACGAAGCAGACGTCCCAAATGGAAGAAGCGGCAGCAACCGTTCGACGAGGGAAATCCACGATCTAGAGGAAGCAGTCGGCCATCTGGAGGAAGCAGCGATGATGAAGTAGCAACGACAATCTGGAAGAAGCAGTGGGCGATAAAGGAGGGATGGGCGACGAAATCGTTGGTCGGGATGATATAGCAGTGTTCGAAATCGTCTGATCAGGGTGGTTGTGGACGCCGAAGATGAAGGCTGAAGTCCACGATCGGGGAGGAAGCCTTCCGCCGACGCTGTTACGGGCGCTGGAAGTCGGAAGCAGCGTTCGACGCAATGGAGCAGCATGGTAGTTAGAAGCAGCGATCGGGATGGAAGTCGCTGAGTTCGATCGATTGGGGCGGAAGCCTTCTCACGTTGTTCGATTCAACGAGGCTACAAGGGCTGGACGGGACCGCCCACTGTGGTCTCGTGGAAATGATGTGGCCACTGAACTGGGAGGAAAGAATCCTCTGATACTAAATGTTAGGAACGAGAAAGGGACTTGGGAGAGTAGAGAAAAAACTATGGTTTCGAGAGGGGAGAAGGAATACCTAAGAATACTTGTTTGTCCATTGCCAAAAACCCTAGGGATATTTATACCCCTTGAGCCATGAAGGGGCCGGTCGGCCCCTTCCATAGGGGCTGAACCCGTCCGGTTCAGCCCTCAACTGCCTTCTTGTTTTAATTAGGGAGGGCTGAACCGGATGGTTCAGCCCCGCTTGATGCCGAATCCTTCCGCCGTCTTTGATATTGTTGTTCCGCGAACAAGCCATTATGAAGATTCATAACATGGGGGAGCTCGATCTCAATTTTTTTGGTGTCAACACTCTTTCCATCGACGCCATAAAATTTAGAGAAAGACCTTGGCGGTGACAGTTCCAAAGTCCAAATGAGCTTTAGTTTTAAAGCTCATCTTTGGATTAAGATGTTCTTGTTAGTGGTGGTTTCGTGTTTGCAGTGGTGTTCGATGACAATATTGTTCTGTGAATGCTTTTGCGCCAAACACTAGTGTAGTGTGAGAATCCTACCACTTGTTCATTTAATGAAGAAAGACTTGAGCGGGGTCTACCAAATGATTCGTGATTCTTATTGCATATTAATATCATTAAACCACAATTATACTAAGAGTTGCACAATAAAATATATGAAAGTTAAAAGCCCGCAACCAATCACCGATCAAAATATAACAATAAATAAAAAGAAAGACAAATTTGCCAACAAGAGTCCAGAGTACAAAGTTATGTACTCACATGTAATGACTGAACTTATCTGAGGTATTAAGCTAAACCCACCAATGTTTTAGTCATTCTTGAGGTGGCATACGAGTACTTCCCATGATCTTACACATACCAGAATTACTTCACCCAGATGTTTAATTAAATATGAAGTTTTAACTTTTAACATAACTTTACTATTTGCTCTCAAAAAGCTCCTCTAATATTACGTGGTCTATATTACTATATCCCAATAACTTTTCCTTTAATTCTAATATGTGATACATTTCTTTCATGTGACTTTTTTTACTAAGTTTATTATCCTAGAAACCTTCAAGGACATGCTTTTGTTTGGGCTCCATTGTCCCAAAGACAATTCCCGCTCTCATAAGACCATCCTCATCAGATTCAGAAAGTTATAGACCCGCCAATTTCTCATAGAGATGAAATACTTGTTTCCTTTGGGATGAATTCCAAATCCACGTCGAAGGAAAAACGATGATGAAGAGAAACTGAGAAAGAAGCTATGATGATGACTAGCGAGCCTTCGCAAAGATGGGATCAGTGGCAAAGAATTGGAGAAACCTTAGTTATGGACCTGTGACAAGATTGCCACATGCTCATCAAAGTGGAAGTTTCATCATTTTTTTGTTTTAATATCCACTAATCAACACACCTATTGTATGACATGTGTAATCCACTAAGAAGTTAATTATAAGTATATCTCTAAAGTTTCTTATATGTATATGTATTTACTAAACTTTCTAATAAATTAAAACTCAAAATTTTGTTAAAAAAAATAATTTTCTAATTATCAAAATAAGTTTCTTTCAACAAAATTTAAGTGCAATGATGCTCTTACAAGTTACAACAATGAAAACAATCGATGATGGAATATGTCGGTGATGTCCAGTGATCATAATAGCTGGTATTTTTCATTTCATTCATTCATCATAATTGTTTTTTATTCTCCAAGTTATTTTTTAGGAAGTGGTATCAAAGCCTCTGCAGAACACCTATAAGACCGACAATGACAACGAAGGGTATGATTATTAAGACTCAGCTGACCTGTTGGTTTGATTCCTGACGCACAGTCATGCGTCAAACCGTGCGTGATCATTTTTCTGACCTGCTTCTATTTAAGCGCAACTTTCCTTCTGTTAGGGAGGAGATCGTTTTCAGCCATTCCTGCGCCGTTTTAGGGCAAAACTCCACCGTTCCTCCTCCGCCCTTCATCTTCCACCAAGGAGAGAAGCTCCGGCCATGCTCGCGAAGCTTACCTCTCGCCGGTGCTTGCCCTCGGCCTTCTCCTTCACCTCTTAGCTCTATTGCAAGTTTTGCCGTCATAGCCATCAAGCAAAGGGAAGCTTGCAACCTTCTTCCGTATCGTGATACAAAGAAGACGGGTCCATTGGAGGGTAGTGACAGCCTTCTCCACCCCGGACGTAGTTGAGGACCGAGCTTGGACACGGACTGACAACCCGGCGATTCCTTCCGTGACTCCTCGACGAGCCTTCGGATTCGATCAATTTCTTGACTTGTTCTTGCTTTATTGTTGTATATGTGTGGTTAAATCTTCATATGTAGATGATGTTGCACTTTAGTTGTAAGCGTTATTTGTTTCATGTCTATGTGTGTAACATCCGTAAATATTGACGCAAAATATTTATTTAAATTGTAGGGGCGAGTCGCGACGGATTCTGAACGAGACAACGCATTGTCAAGGTACAACGTTACTATGCTTAGGGTCACATCCATTTTTTTTTGGTAACGTATGTTAGCTATAATATTAGTATAGTGTGAGTTTGGGTGTGCCGTTAGCAGTCTTTTAAGTTGATTTGGTTGATTTTGGGGTGCCAATAGCACTTTCCCCCTCTCCCCTTTGCGGTTAATTAGAAAACCGCACGGCTTTAGCCGTATTCGATTTAAAACCGCACACTTCTTCTATCGGAAGAAACCCGCAGCCCATTTCTTCCCCCGCTCCCGTTTCGCGTGTCCGTCTCCCGCAAGCAGCGCCCGACGCCGATCCTTCCAGCCGGGCTTCCGCAAGCCCTAGCCGGCGGCCTCCCTCCCTCCAAAAGTCTACTCCGGCTTCTCCTCCTTCCTCTACGAGCATTGGTGGGTATTCCTTTTCCTTCCTTGGCCGTGGAAGAGCCGATTTCAACCCTAACCGAAGGAGGTTGATTTTGTTTTGGTTCCGGTGAGTCGATCCCTTCCTTTTCTCGATTTCTACTTGGATATCCTTCGTTTTGGAGGTAGATTAAACTAATTTTCTTTTCTTTTGCGCTATTTTAGGTTTTGGTGTTCGTGGTTCACCGCGGAGTTTGAGTGGGACGCTTTGAGAACCCCAATATCTCCGCATAAAGGTAATATACGAAGCTAGTACGCATTTGTTTTGCAACCTTAGATGATTTGGATTTTTACCACCGGAAAACCCTTAGGGAAAAATTATGAGTTTAGGTTTGCCTTGAATTGCAGGACTTTGGTAGGTACGAGGCAGCTTTCTGAAGGTCCCCAGTAGTAGGATTTGCCTTCGGAAATAGAAGATGTCGCCGCGCCGAGTCTACGAGCGCCGCACCACCGCTGTAAGGAAATTCAATACCTGTTAGTTAGACATAACAAATGTTATATTTTGTATACGCATATGTAGGTTTCGTACAAGCAACATAACCATGCATAGAAAAGTGTGGCGGTAGGAAAATGGTCGCGGAAAACGTGTAGGATGACGCCCTTTCCCATGACCCAGTTAGTCAAGTTATGAATAATTATTTTAAGTACGAAACTTTACCCGCGTACGTAAGCTTGGAATTTGTCCAACCAAGGGCGTGAATGTCCCTTCAAGTCGACCACAGGAAAGTCAAGGGTCGCTTAGTAGTACACCAGAAAAGATGTCCCTTGCAGAGTAGCGTCAGACCAAAAAGGTCAGCCAGCACACAGAGTTTCTTCCGTGCTAGGTAGAGGCGCACTACCTTTCTCATAAGGCACGTGGAACCTTATGAGTAGTACAGACTTGGGAATTATTTTCCCTTGAGCCAGTTAGCAGATTCGAGACCGTGTCCGCGTGACACTAGAACAATTGGGTTCGTAAGATGGTCTCGGGTCGTCAGTTTCAGTTGCGCGTTAGGAGCTACTCTGCCTAGAGCCTTCCTAGTAGATGAGCAGGTTAGAAGCCACCTAAAACTCAAGTATAGACCTGACATGAGACAGTACGCTAGTTAGTGAACGCCAGGACTTGAGTTAGTAAAATAAAAGTCACGTGCTTAGTACGAGTAGATGTGTGACCGGAGAATAGTGCGAAGGCATGCATAGCACACAGCATAAAAGTTTTAAATGCATAAAATTATTTTTCAAAGACATGCATGCATTCATATGTAAAACTGGGTTTTAGTGTCACTAGGAGGGGTTATTTTTTCCTTACTCTGACCCTTCGTGGGCACTGTTTTTCAGGTGACCCAGGTGGGAAGTTACGTCTAGGATGAGCATGTGGTGGCGTCAGTTTGTACTATTTATCTTATTCAGTTTACTCTATTTCAGCATGTACCTGTAGATGAGAATATTGTAACAGATTAATGTTTTATCTAATTTGTATCAGACTATTTATGGTTAACCAGATTTTCAGTTAATTCAGTTTTACTTCCTGTTTAGTGGCTCTGTGAATCCAGATATCAGGTATGTGGTTACCCTTAGTTTTCTTTATTCAAACTTCCGCTGTAAGTCTTAAATTGCTTAGTATAGAATTTATTACCTGCTGCTACTAGTTTTAATACTGTTTCTTAGTTTTCTTTATATCGCTGACCCGGCCGGACGGCTGATTTCTGAAATACTGGGAAGGGGTGTTACAATGTGAATCTATATCGTTTTACTGCTTTAGTTGCTTGAGCAGCACCCGAATTTTCACCCGCCACCATAGTTAGTATTGCTGCTCTAGCGATCGCTAGATGCGCGCTTTGCGACGAGGTGTTTGCGACCCTCAATCCGATGTTCTACTCGTTCTCTACGCCTGCCTACTCTTTCATTCCACTGAGCGAAGCAGCGCATAGCTGCCTGCATAGGAGCAGATTTAATTAGCTTTTATTTTCTTGTAACTAAAACCAAACCCCTTTGTGACCTCGACCTAAGGACTTCAATCTCAAGTTCTCCTTGAAAGACAACTCCACCTTGCGGTGTTCCTTGAGAGATTCGATACTTGGGAAAGCCTCCACATTTTATATTACTTATGCGTTAATAATGCGCAGATAATGGCCTGCGAGAAAGATGAGTTGACCCGTGCGTTTTATTTGCGCGCGGACGCTTCCGCCCGTGCGTGAAGGAAAACGCACGGGTAACCACAGAGCGCTTAAAAAATGGATAACAAAGAGGAACCGTGCGTTTTCTTCGCGCACGGTTTAGAAGAAACCGTGCGTGAAGATCGTCGAGCTCAGCTCGATGATATTCGTCGAGCTCCGCTCGACTATTTTCCCGCGAGTAAAACGCACGATTAGGCAAAAAGCGTGCACTAAGGAAACGCACGACCGTGTGTTTTCCACAAGTCAGAATTCCTGATTTGGGGAAAACGCACCACCTACACAGCCAAAAACCAAAGTTGGAGCAAAAGCTCCCAGCACCAACATACATCAAAAAAATAACCAAATCAGCACGGAGAGTACCCCAGTACTTACCCCCGACAACAGAATGCGCAATTGCACACCCTCGGGCCAAAGCGGTGCACAGTGTGGTCATTGATCGATCGAAACAAATATAACTGATTACCGGTTGAAATGCAGTGCACGAGTGAGAAAACAGGCCCAGATGAGTCTGCAAAACCCTATAAATATCGGACTCATCAATTCCATCTTTGATTTGGAATTGATCTGGGTTCAAATCCCGCCCCACCTCTGTTTTTTTAGTCTAGTCACTAGGCATGTTAAACGAGGGAGGGGTAGACCAATAAAGACTTGGAATGAAACTGTAAGGAAAGACATGATGTACTTAGGCATTAGTGAGATTATGACAAAAGATAGGGAACAATGGCGACAAAGGATCCATATAGCCGACCCCACTATAGTGAGATAAAGGCTTGAATTTTGTTGGTTTAGGTTGGAGTGGTTTGATGGTTAATGTAACATTGAGAAGACATACTGTTCAACAACCATGTTAGATTTATCCTGAACCCAGTTCCATTAGGATGAAAGGAACAAATTTGATTGCTTCTCCATTGATATATTGAGCCACACAATCCATCTCTGACATCTAAACTCTCTGAAACTTGAGTTCAAGAGGGATCTCAAAAAGTATTTCAAAGACTCTACTTGTATTAACTCCCTCTTGTGGTCTTCAATAGATTTATATCATAATATTGACCCATTTCTACTCACATGAGTCAACTTCCTGTAAAATTTATTCGAGTCATTAGCATTCGACATCGAGGTCTGCTCAATTTGAAGTTGATACATTGAACGACTTTTTTTCAGAATAACTTCTTTAATTAAATCATATATCTATTTTGTTTATGCACACAATAGATTTATTTTGTATGGAACTAGAGCCCAACTTGAGCATGACATTATTGTCCAAGAGGCTATAAGTTTCTTCAGTAGCAATGGGGTATGTGATATATTGAAATTTGATTTGAATCATTGCTTAGGAATGAGACCACCACTAGGTGATGCTTCCTCTTGACGCCTCCGAGAGAGCATGTAAGGTATAGAAATTTGACTCCATTTTACTTATCAACATTGCCGCTATAGACCGCCTTTGTCCGTCTAAAAGCAATTGCCCTATGGATAATTCGGTAATGCACAACATCAAACGTGATTGTTTTGGGATTGAAATGAGGCAACAACGAAGCGCCAGTATTTCCACCATATACCAATGTTGCCCCTCTAAAAATAATTTGACATAGGACAAATCTATAGATGGCGGGCATGCGAGTCCCTAACTCTAGATGAATGCAAACACACTAAATGCAATGGATTCACGACAAATTCTAAAATGACAATGAGAAAGGATACATGCATGCAATCCAATGCACAAGAAGCTCACAACTTAAACCCTAACCCTAATGCAACTAGACCACTTTAATCATGCAATTAGTTCCGACGCCCAACCAATTAAATATCTTTAGTTTTAAAAGTCTTCCACTAGCATCACAAGCAATCACAAATATTACAGTTTTCGCAAAAGTATAGCAATTGTAAAACTAAATATGAGTGCAACAAAATTAAAATGTAGGGAATTGAGAGGTGGATCGTAGTTTAGGGGTTCTCAACAGAGTTTGGAGGGGCTGCTGTTGGGAAGGAGACTGGTTGGGCTTCAGGGGGCCTCCGGAGGTAAATGGCAGGTGGGCGGTGGCTGGAAGTGGTTCCATCCGGATGGAGTTCTTGGCAGGGGAAAAGGATGTCAGATTGGAACTGTAGCAGGGAAACCGACAGCAGGTTGGGTAGGGAACAAACAAAGAAAGAAGGAGAGGACTCACCAAAGGTTGTAGGGGTGGTGGATAGTAACATCGAAGTGGCGGTTGCTCCACAGTGTGGCACCATGGAAAGATGGAATCGGCACCATGTAAAGATGGAATCGGCACCAATAAGATTGAACACACGTCTTTGTGTGAAAAATAACACCAATCCCCTTAGCTTGTAATCCAATGGGGATATTATAAATACGGGGATATTTAGGTTAAGTGTATAAGATGGCTCTAATCACGTGATTGTATAACTTAACCCAAGTTTCGAAATAAAGCTAAGAAAAATAAAAAAGAAAATACATAAAAATATGAAAATTTGAGAAGGTCGTAATCGCGGGGTCCATCATCCTACCAACAATTAAAAAATGTGGTTAATGAAAATCTTTCAAATGAGCCGCGATCAATCTTCATCACAATCACTTGGGCTAATAAATAATATAAAACATTCAATCACGTATTGTATAACTTAACCCAAGTTTCGAAATAAAACTAAGAAAAATAAAAAAGAAAATATATAAAAATATGAAAATTTGAGAAGGTCGCAATCGCATGGTCCATCATCCTACAACAATTAAAATATGTGGTTAATGAAAATCTTCTAAATGAGCCGCGATCGATCTTCATCACAATCACTTGGGCTAATAAATTGTTGGAAACGCGTATGGGCCTTCGCTCTCGCGACACAATCACACAACTCAAATTCCATCTCTTCAATCGGCACCGCGAAATGGACCGGCGAAACCAACCCGGCGAGTAGCCACTACCCGGGCGAGAACAGCCCGGCGAGAGCACCACCGCTCGCGGCTAGCAAACTGGCGAGACTGCCACCACCGAAACTGAGGCGCCCTTCTTGCCGCGAGATCACCTCCTTCTCGCCGCGAGATCACCTACTCGCTCAGCGACCAAACACTCCAACTCGCACGGCGTCAGCTCCTCTCTCTCGCACGCCGGCGAGATGAACTAAACACCCGACTAGTCCTCTTCTACCCGCTCGGCAAAGTTCCTACTCGCACGACAAAGTTAGGCGAGCTGCTGCTCCCTCTCCTTTTCACTCGCTCTCCTCACTTCAAAACTAAGCGCTGCAGCGCTCCTCAAACACACGACAGAAATTAGGAAAGCTTCTCTCTATTTCAACAACAAAACAAGAATACTGACATGCCTATTTATAGGCTAGAACAACCAATAGGAAAGCGACACGTGGCTCTATATTAAATGTCACTTCTAAACTACCATCTACTTGCATTAAATACAAAACAACTCATAATGATAACTCAAATAAATCCTAAAACTTGTTGACCCGGTCAACAAGTCAAAGTCCAACAAACTCCCCCTCAAACTTGGCAGCACATACCGAGTTTGCCTTTGAGCTTTAGGAACGTCTCCACCTTCAACGCCTTAGTGAAAATGTCCGCGACCTGCTCTCCGGTAGGGCAATACACCACTTCAACCGTCTTCAGTTCCACCTGCTCACATACCGTCTTCAGTCCAACAAACTCTCGATGTGTTTGCTACGTCCATGCAGCACTGGATTCTTTGCGAGCTGGATGGCCGACATGTTGTCAACAAACATGGTCATAGGCCCATCCACTTCATGGTGCAACTCATGCAGGAGGTTCCTTAGCCAAATAGCCTGGCAGGTACAAGCCGCCGCCACGATGTACTCTGCTTCACAAGATGATAAGGCAATCGTTGCCTGCTTCTTCGAGCTCCATGAGAATACTCTCGTCCTCATATTGAAAGCGTATCCGGAAGTGCTCTTCCGATCGTTTACATCTCCACCAAAATTACTATCGGAGTACCCAACCAGCTTCAGCTCCTCACCGGTGGAATACTTCAGTCCATGGCCTCTTGCCCCGTTTACATATCTCAGGATCCTCTTCGCAGCTGTGAAGTGATCCTCCTTTGGTTCCTCCATGTGCCTGCTCACAACCCCAACTGCATACAGGATGTCGGGTCGGGTGAAGGTCAGGTAGCGTAGGCTTCCCACTAAGCTCTTGAATAAAGTGGAGTCTACCGCTCTCTCCTTCGACTCATTGCACAACTTCAGTCCTGGATCGGTCGGGGTAGAGATGAGCTTGTTATTCTCCATCCTGAACTTCTTCAAGATTTCTTCAGCATACTTCTTCTGTGAGATGAAGATCTCATCTTCACTCTGTTTCACCTCCACACTTAAGAAGTAGTTGAGCTCTCCCAGGTCCGTCATCTCGAACTCCTTCTTCATCATCCTCTTGAACTCCTCATACGTGTAAGGGTTGTTGCCTGTGAAGACCATATCGTCTACGTATAGACATATGATCATCATGTCGCCGTTCTTCTCAACCTTCGTGTAGAGGGCATATTCATGAGGGCTCTTCATGTAGCCATGCTTTTGGAGATATGCATCAATCCTCCCATTCCAGGCTTGAGCTCCTTGCTTCATCCCATACAACGCCTTGTCCAGCCTGCATACCTTCCTCTCTTGCCCTTTCACCACATATCCTGGAGACTGCTCGATGTACACATCTTCCTCCAGGTAGTCATTCAGGTAGGCAGACACAACATCCATTTGCATGATCTTCCACCCATGGTGGGCAGCCAGTGCGATGATCAATCGGATGGTATCTATCCGCGCCACTAGGGCAAAGACTTCATCATAGTCCACTCCTTGGACTTGTCGGTAGCCCTTCACGACTAGCCTTGCCTTATGCTTCTCTACGCCTCCATCTTTGTTCTTCTTCACCTTGTAGACCCACTTCACCCCGAGGGGCTTGTGGCCAGCAGGTGGATCTACCAGCTTCCAAGTGTATTTTTCTTGATGGATGTTATCTCCACATCCATCGCCTTCCTTCAAGTTTTTTCTTGGGCTGCTTCGTCATATGAGTGCGGCTCACAATCTGCTAAGAGGCAATATAAAGAAAAATTGTTAAGTGTAGGTGTCGTCTCCTCATAGATCTCCTCCAACCTCCTCATCCTAGGTTGAGGACGATCATCTTTGCTTCCGCTGGTGCTAGCTCCACCAGATCTGCCTCCACTAGTACTTGCTCCACTCGAGTAAGGGGTGAGAGCTCCCCCTGACTCTCCACTTGGTGGTGATGGTGGCTCAGCTCCACCCATCTCAGCTTCGGCTTCCTGACCACCCTCCTCTTCATCATCATCAAAGAACATTCCCTTGGTGCTCCTCATCGCTTCATCCCAACTCCAGCTGCTATCTTCATCAAACACCACGTCCCTCGAGATTATAGCTTTCTCCGTCACCGGGATGTACAGCTTGTGAGTCTTGCTCATCGGAGCGTAGATTACGAAGATGCACTTCTCACTCTTGTCGTCTAGCTTCTTCCTCCTCTGGTTCGGGACATGAGCATAAGCTACACATCCAAAGACCCTCAAGTGCTTCACACTCGGCTTCCACCCACTCCAGGCTTCAAACGGAGTCATAAACTTCACACTCTTCGTTGGGCATCGGTTTAGCAAGTACACAACCACCTGTACTGCCTCCGCCCAAAACTTCTTTGGCAACCCTTTGCCCTTCACCATGCTCCTTGTCATATTCATAATGGTCAAGTTCTTCCTCTCTACCACTCCGTTCTGCTTAGGTGAGTATGCCGCCGTCAGCTGATGAGAGATCCCCCATTCTTTGCAAAATTCATCAAACAGCCTAGAGGTGTACTCCCCACCTCTATCTGTCCTCAACACCTTCAGCGGTTGACCACTCTCCTTCTCAGTCATCGCCTTGAACTCCTTGAACCTGTCAAGGGCCTCGGCCTTCTCCCTCAAGAAGTACACCCAACACTTCCGACTGAAGTCATCCGTGAAGGTGATATAATACTTGCTTCCGCCTACTGAGGTAGTCTCAAACGGACCAGCTATGTCCGAGTGAACTAGTTCAAGTTGCCTTCTCGCTCTTCGGGACTTGCCACCCTCGAACGTCTGCCTCTTCTGCTTCCCCTTCGTACATGCCTCACAGACTTTCTGTGGAGGCGAGATCATAGGAAGTCCTTCCACCATCTTGGAGTGAGATAAGAGCTTCAACCCAGTGAACCCCAGATGGCTCAACCTGTGCTGCCACAACCATGCTTCCTCTTCTTCTTCAGTCCTTGCGAGACACACCGTCTCCATGGCGTCCATCCTCAGCGTGAAGAGACGATTCGTCGTCATCTTCACCTTCACTACCTCTCTTCCTTGATGGTCCTTCATGACCAAGGACCCATCCTTCAACTGCACGCAATACCCTTTCTCCACCAGCTGCCCAAGGCTTAAGATGTTACTCTTCAAGCATGGCACGTAGAACACATCATTTAGGTGCACCTCCTTCCCATTCAAGGTGACCGCTATCACTCCTCTTCCTTCCACCGATATCTTCGAAGCGTCTCCAAAACTGACCTCACCACCATTTGGTTCGAGGCTGGTGAACAGTTCCTTCTCTCCACACATGTGGTTGCTTGCACCTGTATCCAAGTACCATACTTCATTCCTCCCACCTTCAGCTCCTCTGTAGGTTAGGAACATCATCGGATCGCCACCAGTATTACTTGCTTCTGTGTAATGGTTGGTCTCTTCTTTCTTCCTCGATGCCCAACAATCATAGCTCATATGCCCAAACTTGTTACAGTTGTAACACTGTATTTGGGACATATCTCCTCTGCCTCTTCCTTGACCTCTTCTTTGGCCTCTACCTTGGCCTCTTCCTTGGCCTCTACCTTGGCCTCTTCCTCTTCCTCCTGCATCTTGTCTCCAACCTTGAGGTTGTTCCGCCTCTCTCTGATGGTTTTGATTCCTTCCTTGATCTCTTCCTGCTCTTCTCCCTCTACCTCTTCCGTGGTAGCCACGGCCACGCTGGCCTCCTCTTCCAGAGCTCTCTCCAAAGTTCAATTGAGTCTGGAGTGCCTTACCCAAGCCACTTGACTCCTCGTCTTGCAACATGCGGTACTCGTGAGCTTGTAACGAGCCAACAAGTTCATCCACTGCCATCAGGGTGAGATCTTTTGACTCCTCAATCGCCACCACCACATGTCTGAACTTCTTTGACATAGACCGCAAGAGCTTCTCCATAAAGCTTACGTCATATGTCGTCTCTTCATTCCTCTTCATTTCATTTGTGAGCGTCCGCAGACGGGTCACGTAGTCGCCAACCTTCTCTGAGCTCTGCATCTTTGTCACTTCATACTGGGCTTGAAGGGATTGCAACTTCACCTTCTTAGCCTTATCAACTCCGTGCATGGAGCGTTGTAATATCTCACATGCATCCTTCGAGGTTCCAGCATCTGAGATCTTCTCAAACGTCGTTTCGTCTACACCTTGGCAGTGTTTTAAATATCGGATGTCGGCGACATATCAGATTGAGTTTTTAAATGTCGGATGTCAGAAGTCGGAGACATGTCGGGGATATTTTTAAATATCGGATTTCCAAATAAAATTTTAAATTTTATATATACTAACTATAATTATATATTATAAAAATAGAAAAATAATATAATAAAAAGATAAAAAGAGTAATTTATGTTACGAAATAAAATCGAATATTATCTAAAATAAAATATTTTTAACAAATAAAAAATAATACATTGTATAATATATTTAATAGTATCTAATAAATATATTTATTTTGATAAAAATAAGTTTATTTTAAATAAAGGAGATTTAAAAGTTAAAAATCTTTAATTGATTATAATTTTTTTTTCAAATTTATAATAAAAACATGCAAACAATCAACTAATAAATGTATTAAATGTTTCCATATTTTTTGTAATATAAAATTAAAAATTGTGAAACAAGTATGCAAAATTGATTGTAACAATAAAACATTAAAAAAATCGAAATAATAAGTCTAATTGATTTAAACATACATAATATAATATATATATACGATTTAAATATATACTGCTAGTCTACTAATATAACATAAAATAAAATAGCGGGTGATATATTTAAAACTCGTGTTGACCGATATGTCGGAAAAAATCGGACATGTCGGCTTATATTTTACAAAAGGACATAATCTATTTTTTTAGAAAAACAGATCGTTTTGCCTTAAAAAATGACATGTCAGGAGACATGTCGGACGATATTTAAAACAATGCACCTTGGTATAGTAGGAACAACGCCTTCTTATCTCTTTTCTTTGACTCCCTCAACGCCGTCCTCTGTGTGTTAGTCAACGCCGCCTCTGCTTCTGCAGTAAGCTCTTCATAGCCTTCTTCTACTATCTCCCACAACTCTTTTGAGGCGAGTAGCACTCGCATCTGAATACTCCAGTTCCCGTAATTTGTTTTTGTCAACTTGGGGACTTGCCCCAGCATGGCGCTTCCCATCTCCATCTCAACTTGTCACTAAACTTCCCGAGCAACGTCCAGGGGGTCCAACCTCCCTCTGATACCACTTGTTGGAAACGCGTATGGGCCTTCGCTCTCGCGACACAACTCAAATTCCACCTCTTCAATCGGCACCACGAAACGGACCGGCGAAACCAACCCGGCAAGTAGCCACTGCCCGGGCAAGAACAGCCCGGCGAGAGCACCACCGCTCGCGGCTAGCAAACTGGCGAGACCGCCACCACCGAAACCGAGGCGCCCTTCTCGCCGCGAGATCACCTCCTTCTCGCCACGAGATCACCTACTCGCTCAGCGACCAAACACTCCAACTCGCACGGCGTCAGCTCCTCTCTCTCGCACGCCGGCGAGATGAACTAAACACCCGGCTAGTCCTCTCTACCCGCTCGGCAAAGTTCCTACTCGCTCGGCAAAGTTCCTACTGCAGCGCTCCTCAAACACACGACAGAAATTAGGAAAGCTTCTCTCTATTTCAACAACAAAACAAGAATACTTACATGTCTATTTATAGGCTAGAACAACCAATAGGAAAGCGACACGTGGCTCTACATTAAATGTCACTTCTAAACTACCATCTACTTGCATTAAATACAAAACAACTCATAATGATAACCCAAATAAATCCTAAAACTTGTTGACCCGGTCAACAAGTCAAAGTCCAACATAAATAATATAAAACATTCAATATGATTGTGTTGAGGTCAAAATGCAGCAATTATAGCACAAAATTGCCATTATAGAGCGACATTGTCCTTCTGAAAGTAGTCACCTCAAGGGTATTGAGACAATCTACGACATCCGACGTGATTGTTTTGGGGTCCGAATGCGGCGCTAGCGAAGTTACCAACATTGCCACCATAAAATTTCATTGTCTCTCTAAAAGCAATCACCCTATGAGTAATACAATAATCTACACCATCTGTCAAAATTATTTTGGGGTCCGAATGCGGCAATAACGAAGCAATGATATTGCCTCTATGGACCAAAGTTGTCCCTCAAGAAGCAATCAATCCGAGACTAAAATGATAATCTGGAGCATCCAACACGATTGTTTAGGACAGACAATACTCTACTAAAAGCTTATGTTTACTGCACCTAAGCTATTGTCAGTTGTGCATGATTTGGACGTCCATTAAGAATTTGAACAAGAGTTAGCATGATCCCATTCAAGAGCGGCTCAGAGGCATTCTAACTTGTCTTGAGCTAAGCGTGTTTAACTGTAGGATGGCCCAATCAGTTGTTTTTGTTCAAGTTAGGCATGGCTTATAAAGTTCAATTTGAGCTGGATCAAAGCCAAACTTTATTGGATTTCAATCATCTTCCAATCTTTCAAGTCATATTCTTTGGTAGAGCAATAATACACGCTGCCATACATAATTTACGCAATGATGCGCATATATCTCTACTATTATAAAAAAGGAAACTTCAAAGGTGTAGTGATGTAATGCTGTATAATGTAAATTCAAAACAAATGTGGACCGTCCAATCTAGATAATCATTCTTATCTTATTATTTTATTTTATTTTGTTTTTATTTAGAACAGAGGCTAAATGTTAATTATGAATGGGGTCTGTTAGGAAAGCCCATGTAAAGGGGCCCATATAGCTCATGTTTCTTGTTTATTTTTCCTTTCTCCTCTTTAGTCCCACTTCATGTATATGAATCTCTTCTCTCTTTCTCCCTCCTATAAATATGTATTCATACCTTGTACTGAGATATAGAAAGAGTATTTACAAGTTTGAGTGTTTATCTACATGGTATCAGAGGGAATCGGTCTCTCCTGGCGGCTAGAATTTTTACTAACCGCCCTCTCTTTGTTCTAACCGGGCAGCCTTCCTCTTCTCGCTAGGCGCGCGGCTACGTGGCCTCCTCTTCCTTTGCCGCTCTCGCCTCCTTCCTTCCGTGGAGCCAGCTTCCTCCTCCTTCCCTCTCCTCCTTTTATAGCTTTTTTCTCTTCTGACACGTGGGCCCCTCCTCCGGTGCTACTCGCCCGGCTTCCTCGTCTTGCCCGCTCGAGTTCTCTCAACTCGCGGTTTAGTCTTCTGACCGATCGAGTTCGCCCCTCCTCCGGTGCTACTCGCCTGGTCTCCTCTTCTTTTTTTGCCCGCTCGAGTTTTCTACTCGCGGCTTCCTCCTCTTGCCCGCTCGAGTTCTCTACTCGCGGCTTCCTTCTCGTACCCGCTCGAGTTCTCTCAACTCGCGGAATCGTCTTCTGACCGCTCGAGTTCTCTACTCGCGGCTTCCTCCGCTTGCCCGCTCGCGTTCTTCTATTCGCAGCGGCTTCCGCACGTGGTCGTGGCTTCTTGTCGCTGGTCTTCTTTCACCGTGATCGTGCGGCCTCTCCTGCTTCCTCCTCTCTCTGTCCGCCTCTGGTGGTCTTATCGCGCGGTCTCCTTGCCTAACCGCTGCGGTTAGCCTGCTCGGGCGCCTTTCTGACTGTCCGCTTCAGGTGGTCTTCTCGCGCGGTCTCCTTGCCTAACCGCGGCCTGCTTCTCTTCCCCCTGGTCATGGGCTCCTCTCCTGAATCTTCTGTTCCGTCGGTCTCTCCTGCTGACCGCCCTCCTATAACTGAAATTCGCGATGAGTTGCGGATTACGACTATCGACTATGCTCCGGTTCCTCCAACAGATGAGTGGCTACGCAATGACGGTCGGGTGCAGACGTGGCTCCTCAACTCTCTGGATAGTGAACCATACCGCATGGCCATGTATCATGAAATTGCCAAGGCCATGTGGGATGAGCTTCAAGCTCTCTACTCTGGTAAAGACAGTCTACAACACCTCTACGATATCATCACTGATCTCCAACATTTGGATGGTTGCGGAGCATCCGACCTCACGTCCTTTGTGGCTCGGGCCAAGACTCTGGTCGAAGCATGGATTCAGCATCAACCTCCCACGCTGGATCTTGCGGCACAACGTGCTCAGAAAGAGGCTGTTGACGTAGCCATGATGATGGCTCGTGTTCCGCCTCATCTACAGAGCATTCGGGCACAGATTCTCTCTTCCGCGGCTACTCCCTCACTGTCCGATGTGTGTGCCATGCTGCTTAAGGTCTCGCCTCCTCCTGATTGTCCGGCCCCTCCATCACCAGCTCTACTTCAGCAAACTTCGGCTCCCCTTCTCCCGCTTCCCTCGTCTACTCGTGGGGGACGTCTGGCTCGCGAAGCCGAGGTCGCGGCAAACCGCCCCTAAAGTGTTCTTTCTGCGGGAAGGATGGTCACCACGAGGCTGTTTGCTATCAGAAGCATGGATTTCCTCCTCGCCCACAGGCTACTGTTGCTGCTACCGACTCCTCTTCTCGGTCTGATCTTGACGAGGTCCGCCTTCAGCTGCAACTACTCCATGGTTTGCTTAGTCGCCCTCCAGCCTCGGTTGCCTCTGCCTCCTCTATCTCCCATGAAGGTATGGCCCATCTCTCCACAAGTCCACATTGGATAGTGGATTCTGGTGCTACTCATCACATTACTTCTCGGCGACCACAACAATACCTCCACTCGTGACATCCCAGGTGTATTACCGTGGCTAATGGGGACACGGTTCCTGTTGTCGGCTCTGCTGATATCCCTCTCACTCCGTCTCTTTCTCTTCGCTCCGCTCTTCACGTGTCGGGATCTCCTTTTAATTTACTCTCTGTTGGTCGCCTTACTAAAGATTTAAACTGCTCAGTAACCTTTACTTCTTCCTCTTTTCTGATACAGGATCAACAGAACCGGACTATCATTGGTAAGGGTCGACTGCAGAACGGGCTCTACATCCTTGATGACCCTCCAGCTATCCTGGCGTCTGTCTCCTCCGTCGATTGGCATCGCCGTCTTGGGCATGCCCCTTTACCCATCCTCCAGAAGGCTCTTCCCGATGTATCTTTACCTGTTTTTCAGTGTGAAACCTGTGTTTACGGCAAACAACCGCGTTCATCCTTTCAATCTCATTGTACCCGGAGTGCTGCTCCTTTTATGTTAGTTCACTCTGATATTTGGGGACCGTACCGTGTTACTAGCATTTCTGGTTATCGTTATTTTTTAACGTTTATTGATGATTACTCTCGGATGACATGGCTCTACCTACTTTGTGATCGCTCTGAGCTTCCACAGATCTTTCGGGCATTCCTCCTCGAGACCCGCACCCAATTCTCCACCACTATCCAAACTCTCCGAACGGACAATGCCCGCGAGTACACTGGACATGAATTTGCAAACCTCTGCTCTGAATTCGGGGTTATTCACCAAACATCATGTGTCTATACCCCGCAACAAAACGGAACAGCTGAACGTAAGAATCGACATCTATTCGATGTGGCTCGCTCCATCATGCTTCAGATGCAAGTTCCTAAATCTTACTGGAACTTCGCTCTCTCCACGGCCTGTTACCTCATCAACCGACTTCCGTCAACAATTCTCCACAATGCCACCCCATTCAGCCTTCTGTTCCCTTCTACTCCTCCATTCTCCCTTCCACCCCGCATATTTGGATGCGTTTGCTATGTCCACACTCTTGGTCCCTCTATGGACAAGTTGGACCCCCGGGCAACCAAACAGATCTTTGTTGGCTATTCCCGGACCCAAAAGGGCTATGTATGTTACTCCCCAGCTACTCGGAAGGTGACTGTCTCTGCCGATGTGACCTTTCGGGAAGATCTCCCTTTTTTCTCTACCTCTGATTCTCCACCTTCCCCACCCGCCGTCATACGTTCTGCTATTCTGGTTACCACTCCGTCCTCCCCACCAAGTCCGAACAAGGCCCTCCCTGTTCCATTGGCAAACAAGACCCTCCCTCCTCCCCAGCCACCTATTATACGTGTTTACACCCGTCGCCACCCTGTCTTTGTTACCCCAATGCAGTCGGCTTCGACCTCTGATGCTTCGCGCTCTGACGATCCGGCACCAGATTCTACCGCTCATCCCCTGGCGAACTATGTATCATTACATCGCCTCTCTCCAGCACTCCACAGTTTTGCCACCTCCCTCTTCTATTTCTATTCCTAACACTGTGCAGGAAGCTCTGCATCATCCTGGCTGGCGGGCGGCTATGGACGAAGAGATGACGGCACTCTGGGCGAACCAAACCTGGAATCTGGTACCTCTCCCTCCAGGTCAGAGACCCGTTGGCTGTAAATGGGTCTTTGTTATCAAACATGCTCCAGATGGCACGATTGACCGTCTCAAGGCCCGACTGGTGGCTCGTGGCTTCACTCAACAACACGGACTTGATTACGAGGAAACTTTCTCTCCAGTCGCGAAGTTGAATACCGTCCGTGTCCTTCTCTCCGTGGCGGTTCATCGGCAATGGGCATTACACCAACTGGATATCAAAAATGCTTTCCTAAACGGCGACCTCCAGAAAACTGTCTATATGCAGCAACCTCCCGGGTTTGAGACCACGGGAGAGTCTCGAGTATGTCATCTGAAAAAGTCCATTTATGGTCTCAAACAATCTCCTCGGGCATGGTTTGATAAATTCTGTAAGGCAGTTCGGGAAGTCGGTTTTACTCGAAGCTCTGCGGATTTTTCCCTCTTTACGCGGCATCGAACAACTGGAACTGTTCTCTTATTGGTATGCGTTGATGACATCTTGATTACTGGAGACGACTCAAAGGGCATCCAAGCAGTTAAACAGCACCTTAGCTCCGTTTTCCAAACTAAAGATCTGGATCAACTCCGGTACTTCCTTGGCCTTGAGATCGCGAGACGGCCAGACGGTCTTGTCATTTCCCAGAGAAAGTACTGTCTGGATCTCCTTCGGGATGCTGGTTACTCCGGATGCAAGCCTACTACCACACCAATGGACGCAAATCAGAAGTTGTGTGCTCATGCCTCCGACACTGATCTTCCTCTTCAGAATCCGGAATACTATAGAAGACTTGTTGGAAAATTAATCTACCTAACAGTTACTAGACCAGATATATCCTTCGCCGTTGGAGTGGTCAGCAGATTTATGCATGCTCCGCGCACCTCGCACCTTCATGCTGTTGAGCGCATCCTCAGATACCTTAAAACTGCTTCGGGTCAAGGACTTGTCTACAAGACCTCATCCTCTACTCCGAGATTAGTTGCATATTCTGATGCCGATTATGTCGGGTCCTTGGATGATCGTCGATCAACCAGTGGTTTTTGTACCTATTTTGGGGGTCATCTCATCACCTGGCGAAGTAAGAAGCAAGTCGTTGTGGCTCGATCCTCAGCAGAAGCAGAGTACCGATCAATGGCTTCGGTTGTCTCTGAGCTAACGTGGCTGGAAAGCCTTCTTGTCGATCTCGGGGTAAAACTTCCATCACCTTCCCTTCTGCTATGTGACAGCCAAGCAGCTATACATATTGCAAAGAATCCAGTCTTCCATGAGAGAACAAAGCATATTGAAGTAGACTGTCATTTTATCCGGGAGAAAGTTCAAATGAAGAAGATCGAACTAAAACATGTTCCAGGCACTGAACAAGTCGCTGATATTCTCACAAAGGCTCTACCAAACACCTTATTCTATCAGTTGTTGTCCAAGCTTGGTGCATACGACTTGTACGCTCCAGCTTGCGGGGGAGTGTTAGAAAAGCCCATGTAAAGGGGCTCATATAGCCCATGTTTCTTGTTTATTTTTCCTTTCTCCTCTTTAGTCCCTGTTCATGTATAGGAATCTCTTCTCTCTTTCTCCCTCCTATAAATATGTATTCATACCTTGTATTGAGATATAGAAAGAGTATTTACAAGTTTGAGTGTTTATCTACAGGGTCCATAAGCAGAAAGCTAATTTTGCGTAATGTCATCACATGAAAAATGGGGTCCTTTCATTTTGCCCTTATTTTTATGTATATAAAAGTAATGGCTAAATTATTCCCGACGAAGCTATTTTGTATTAATGTGCGAGGAAATTTCGGTGATACATCTAGCAAATCAAAATTTCTTCGTGATTCAAAAATAGGTGAAATACAAAAGAGGAGTGTGGCGTGTTTGTCTCGAATGGACGCAATTGATTCAATCTCAGACCGACCTGATTGATCCATCTCTTTGATAGTTCTAGAAGCTCAATCCATGCCAAAACCCGATATGATTTCTAATCATCTTCTCTCTTCAAACCAAATTTAGAGCACTCACAATATGCCACATGTCCATGCGAAGGACCTACCGGACTGGATGCGAAGGAAGGAGACTAAGTTGGGTCGGTTACTTTCACTAGAGCCCATGGGTCGACCTATTAAAATATGTGCCTTGTCGCAACTTGCAAGGCGGTGTGCCAATGGGTGGCAGAAGGAGGAAGCGCGTGACGGAGTTGTGGGTGCGCTAAAATGTGTTGCCTGAGAATGCTACGCATCCAAGGATATCTCTAGACATCAGCCTGTGTGTTACGGTCAAATCTACAATATCATAGATATTGTCCCTTTTGATCTAACTCAACTCATATTAAGCTGAATTGTATGATTTTTTCTCTCTTCCACATGTGGCATACAAGTCCTTTACAAGAGATCACCCACCTAGAACTACTCCTACCAAAGCATGGTTAATTATGAAGTTTCTAACACAAGACCACGTGCTCCCAAAAAGTCTTTGATATTTAAGTGTCCAAATTATACTTAAACTCAGTAAATTTCCCTTCAATTCTGTTGTGAGATCATCCATGATTATCACTAACCACAAATATTTATCATCCATTACTATCATTAACCACATGTATCCATATCACTAGCCATAGGTATTCATCCTAGACTCAGATGTTAAAGGACTACCATCTTTCGCTTGATTCATCATCGAACTACAGATCATAATGAAGGTCTGGCTAGGATACCATTTGTAATGACCTGTCCAACAATATATATGTATTGTTCGCTTTGGTTTACTGGAACACACAAGTTTACCCGTTTTCCACAGATGACTTACAAGTACTTCCCAAAAGATCACTCATCCCAGGACTACTCCCACCGGAGCACACCAAACTATTGAATTTCCAGCACAACTTCATCACTTACTCCTAAAAGACACATCTGATATTTAAAGTTCTAAATTACTATTTAAGAACAATAACTTTCTCAATAATTCCAATGTGAGATTTGATTCATTATATATCTATAATCCATAATAATCACTAACCATAAGTATCCATTATCTATGACTATCACTAATCACAGGCATTCATTATTCATGATTATCACTAACGATTGACGATTGCGGAGAGCTTCGAACAAACAAATATTATGAAAACTAGAGCTACAGATCAAAATATCGTCGAAGAAAATAAGTAAACTTGCTAAGAAAGGGTATGAGTGGCTCATTAACTTAGTTATTAAAGGTGCAAGGCACACCAAGGCGCAAAGGGGTCTTGGAGCTTAGGTGCAAGACTCAACGCACAGACGCGCGCCTAACGAAGACAAGACGCAACCACATCCATTTTAAATAATCAACATCAAACATCATTTCACCTTGTCGATCAAATTCTTCATATAGTCTACTAATTAATCATGAGAATTGTTAAGTGCACTGCTATTTTGGCTATGTGCACTTCAATTTTAAGTAAATTGAGGTTTTATTTCCTTCCAAAAAAAAACTATGTGCACTTCAATTTGAGTGCACTGCAGTCGTTCCACCCCTCCAGTCCGCGATTTTGTTTATAGGGTTTCCTCATCTGCAATCGATCGACCCTCTCCCGCCGGCGACGATCCCCCTTCGCGGACTCTCCCGCCGCCTCTCCCGCCCTCAAAGATCCCCCCTTCATGGAGAATCAGAGCAGAAGATTTTGTTCTTTTCGTACAGAAGCACCGACCGAGACGGGAGGCGGGATAAATCCTTCTTTCTATTCCCGAAATGAGTGGCGGGCCTGATTTCCTTCCCGAAACCAGCGGTGGGATGCAAGGAGAACGCAAGAGGCGGCCGCTCGGGAGACAACGATTCTTCCTTTTCCTGATCCCAACTGCAGCGGCCAGAAAACTACTCCCTGTCCCGATTTCGATCAACGGTGGTGAGAAATTTCTTCTCCTTTTTTTTCTTTTGCAATCTTTGATGGCGACGAGACGAGCGATCAGGAAAAAATCCCTCCAGGCGGCGGGCGTAGAGCTCGGGATTCTTTTTCTGTTCCGGTTGCAGCAGCGACCACGAGATTAGAGCGGGGCAAAACTTCGAACGGAGACCTATTTACTTTATTTTTGATTTTCTCATTTTAATGAAACCATATTGTTGTTAATTCGTGTTATTTGTTATCGTTGGTTTTCCAAATTTGAATGTAATATATGGTGTGTGTCCTATTTATCCTTTGTTTTTATGAAAAAATGTTATGGTTCATTGAAATATCAAGTTAATCTTGTTAGTTTGCTATTAACAAAAATACGGTGCCCCTAACAATTATGTGTGCACCTATCGTAGTGCGGTGCTCTTAACAAAAAAGTGCACCTAGCCAAAATTGTAGTGCACTTAAAAATTCCCTTAATCATTCATTGCTATCATTTATATCTCTTAAAAAATAGAATTAATGTGGTCACTTGCATCATATATAAGTCCCAACGCATAATTATTTTTTACAAACACTAAATCAATAAATAATTATTGAGTGCTTACATTATTTTTTCTTAATTTTTGAAGAAAAAAATTTACAACAAAAATTTCACTCAGACGGGCCTTTTATATTTCAACATTTGGAAGGTCAATAGAGAAATCGTCAGCTCAAATGACATAACTAAGAACTTAAAATAATCATGGTGAGTACGGAAGGCAAACTTGTTTGTACCGTATGCATGTATGCGAATATGGTGGTAGCCAGAATGCAAGTCCAACTTCAAAATCTGACGATCTCCTTGTAGCTCATCTAGAAGCTCTACCACCGACATCGGAACTTGTCTTTGATGATCTTGATATTCAACTATCGATAGTCAACACAAAAATGTCAGATGCCCTGCTGCAATATCTTTGCGCACCATCTCTTGATCTAACCTTTTGGAGGAAGCAATACTGAAAAGGCTGAACCATGACATGTATCCTTCCTGGAAGGAGGAAAACGTGGTTGTCCTGGGACGGTTGGGAGAAGTCCCATTGGGTCCTCAAACAATGTTGCATGCTCGATCATCAACCTCTCCAAGAAATCCTATTGTGAAGTGTAGGCTTGAATGGTGGTAAGGTGTTGGGAGCTGTTACGCTCCTCACCATACCAACACACTTGGTGAGAATGTTACTAAAATTAAGATAAACGTGGTGAAGTCCCACACAATATCCCATAAGGCGCGAAGCTAGTAGACTCCCAATACAATGTCAAAGTCCGCTAATGGACCAATGCAATTAGTGTGGACCTTTAGCAATATGTCGGCGCAGTGCTCATCTAGGAAGTGGCTCATCATAACGACTACATGCATGCCCTCCTTCAGCCTAAAAAGAGCCAAAGAGCTCGTGCGACCACCTCCCCAATAAAGTTGTGGGTGTTGCCCAAATCCACTGTCACCCTGACGGGGTGATCGAGCACCCACGTCTATAATTGCATAGTATACACACTGCGAGCTCCTGCCATGGCATGGAGAGAGATCTTTGGCTCATCTTTCTCTGCAGGCGCAATGTCCTCGTCATCCTCTATCTTATGCCAAAAAACTTCTTACACTAATTTCCTAATGTGTAAGCCTCGACACAATTGAAAAGGGCCCCTTGGCATGGAGCTCAACAGTCTCTGCCAGAGATAGACAACAAAAAAAAAGGGAGGGCCTGCAACTGGCCCATTGTCTCCACCCCAAGGTAGGTGATGCCGTCGGTTCGAGGTTCTTGGGAGGAGGTGGCATCCATTGTGCATCGCTAGCCAGATCTAACTGAAGGTGAAGATCACAAATTTGAGTTAGGCCCATGGAAATAATGAGGTTTGAAAGGCCTTCAAACTCCGCAAATGGCGCTCTGGCCGGATGTTCAGCACATGCGTTAGTAATGTCTGGATTTTCTCTAGATATGGCCCCAATGTGAGGGAGATCAACTCCCCCGGGATTGCTCCCTGTTGATGGCTCAAAGTGTATTTCACAATATTGCTTGAAGTTATCCCACGTCATATGAGGCTTCTTTCTGTCCAAGCGCAGCGCAGGAACCGTATTTGGGATGCCCCCATTGAAAGATATGCAGCTATTGAAATACATTCCATGATCAATGTCCGCTGGTTGGTTAAGAACTGTTAGCAGTGGGTCAACCTACTCGAGGGGTAGTTACTGTCATTGTATGTCAGGGACTCCAGTTTGACATAACGTGAAAGGGAGTTGTTCCCATAGTGCCCTCAATGAATAAAATACACGAGTCCGAAAATAAACCTCAACGCATAGGCCGAATCTGCCCGAGTCGAAATAAATGTGTCATAAATAAGCGAGGATTGCATCAGACAGCTGCAATTTTTTTCTTAGGATTGCATCAGACCGTTAGTTGTGCATAGCCAATGTTCTGGATGCTGAATGAAGGAAGCACGGTTATGTGCACATAAATCAAAATGGATTCTTGGGTCTGATGTCTTTGTCTTTGATTTGAGGGCATGGTTCCGCAACAAACGTGACGGTATAGAGGGTCACTATTTCAGTGATATCTGTGAGCAACGACTTTGTGCATTTATTGTCAAAGGTTAGGTCTTTCTCCTCTGAGAGAAGCCACTTTGTGCATAGTGCCAAAGGTTAGGTCTGTTTCCAATCTTCTCCCGCTCGTACCCCCAATAATTGGGGACTATATGGGTTCTTTCTGTTGTTGTTGTATTGCAACAGACAGTTGAATTTTTTTTCTTTCCAAAGCATTGGAAATGACAGGACCTAAATTCCATTTTTGAACACTAAACAAACAAAAATATCTCGTTTGTTTTCACGGCTTAGTGACTTGGTGTTTCTTTTCCTGCTTCCATTGATTTCTGCGCAGAAAAAAGTGTACACGACTGATCATTTCATCCAAATTATTGTACGATCCAGAATCATAGCAGTTAAAGCATTCTGAAGTAGCTGTTACCTAATATAAATGTTCTTCTTTAACAGGTCCTGTCTTCTTTTCTAGATGACAATCATGAGTAGATGGAACCTGCTAACATAAACCTACTCCTTGTTAAACCTGATAAGGAAAGATCTGGGGGTAATATAAATTCTGCTAGGGAAATGCTCAGTATCTTCATAAATTATGTTGGCCATGTTTTAGAAGAAATTATTGGGGATGGGTCCGTTCGGAACGGGGCGAATCAATTGCCGGCACATGGGTTGCATTTTTGTGCCTGTCAGCCGGGCTGGCCATGTGGTGGAAGCTAATAGGCCCCTTTTCGATCGGGTGAACCCATCCCTAAAAATTGTTGGGCGTTTTAGGTTCAAGTTTAGGCATGTCATCTTCTTCGGACTGCACTGAACTACCGATGCATGCCATGAGCTGGTTAATGCATCAATCATTACAGTTACTGCATATTTCTAGTGGACAGCAGCATGACAGGAATAGTTCCTAAGCCGTCCAATCTGGGCGCTGGAGCAATAAATTCTCGCCGACAAGATTGAGATTTAATCCCGTATTATTATATTGCATTTGATAATTTTGCTCCTTATGTTTGGTGTATAATTTGTTGTGAATGATAGATATGGTAGGCTTGTGAAATATTTGCTGAAATAAATGAATTGCAGGAAAAAATGGATTCTTTTTTAAAGGTTGAAGGGTTAGAATAAGCAGGAAAAAAATCGGAGTATAGGGTATGTATCATAGCGGGTGTTCTTGAACTTGCTACTTTTCAAACCCAACGTTCACTCTTCAATCCCTACTTTGCATTAGAGTACTGCTCCCCAGATCAGGAATAAAACAAGCACAACCAGTTCTAAAGGGGTAAAAAATTCTGAATGTATACTGAGGTAACTAAAACTTAAGTAGACCGGCAAAGATTTTAACTCAAAATTGGCTTAATATTGCCAACCCAAAGTACTATGGCCCGCCCAACACTAAGGTCTATCACGTGATAGAGAGGGCCAGCACCATAGTATCATAAATTTTCATTAACTATGTTAGAGGGTCTCACTATAGGACCATGTGTCAAGTGAGACCACGTATTTTTGACTTATCCCCGGCACCACCTGTTTCCGTTGGTGCACTACGTGATTAAAGTGTTGATTTAGTCTCACATTGCCTATCTTACGCTGCATCTAGTACTTTATAGGACTCAAGGGCCTCTCCACTCTTATCGGCCGGCATCAGAGCTAAGTTTTGAAGCTCTCGCCTCCAGTGTCCCATATGAGGGGGGCGTGTTGGAGTGTTTTTGAGCGGGACCACGTGCAACTTAATTATCATTTGCATGATATAGTGTTGTTTTCGTCCTGCATCGGGGACATGAGTTGTCTCTTGTGCTTTATGGATTCTGGAGGTCTCTCCACTCTACCTAGCTATGCTTGAGTTAGATGGTCCCTAATTTTCTACAGGATCTGACTGCATTGAATCATTATTTTGTTATTTTGTAAGATACAGCTACTACATTGTCTTGTTTCTGCATATTTAAAGGAGTTTGGGTTCAATCCATGTTTCACCAAGTTATTTTTGATAGAGAAATAGAAAAATGTTTCCTGAATCTTAACATCCATTTCAAATTCTTTATGATTATATTTTACCTGATGACCTAAACTTGTTACTCATGATATGTCAACCTATCTTATGCATAATTTTGTTAGTCACAATATGTCAACCTATCTTAGGCCTAATTTTACTACTCAAAATATATCAACCCTTCTTCTGGGTTACCCTACAGGTAAAGTCATAATAGAAGCTGCGGCCCTGACCGTGGTCGTTGTAGTAGGACTCACACTCTACACATTTTGGGCCGCGAAGAGAGGCCAAGACTTCAATTTCCTGGGTCCGTTCTTGACCGCAGCACTCTTGGTGATGATGATCTACCTCATTATCCAGGTAAAGAATATAAAAATCTGTGTGGAGAAGAATTATCATGTTACCTCTGCTGAAATGATGCCCAACATTTGTTTCTTCCATGCAGATCTTTCTCCCAGTGGGGAGAGTTGGAACAACCATCTATGGCTGCCTAGCCGCACTGGTGTTTGCCGGATTCATTATCTACGATACAGACAACCTGATCAAGCGTCACTCCTACGACGAATACGTGTGCGCCTCCATCACACTTTACCTAGACATTGTCAATCTCTTTGTATCCATCCTGACGGTGTTCAGCGCAGCAGACTCTTGAACCTCACCTGTTTTCACTGGTTTCGTCCTTTGCACTCTTTCCGGGGCTGGAAGATGAGGTATGAGCTACTGAGGAGAGTGGTGGGAGGCTTTTGTTGGAAGAGGAGGAACTCACATGACCGTTTGTATGTAGTTCTTCGCTATCAATGTAATTTTTCCTTGTCTTTCCTCTTGAGTGCCTGCATTATGGTTCTTCCAGTGCATTAAGTCACACAAAAAACTCTATGCAAATGCAAGAGTGAATAGGTGTAGGTCAACTACAGAGATCAATTGCACCTCCAAAAGCTCAACCGGTCAAGCCGAAAACATTAAGGCTTTGTCTGGGAGATAGTGTCGGTGGCTATGATGGAAAATGGAGCTGTGGTGTTAAATGGAGCCCCGCCATTCGGTAAGACAATGAGATCAAAATCAAGTTTTTGGCCTTTCACATAGCACATGAGCTTCAAATTGGAGGTTTCCCAAATACTTTCATTTGTACGACGAGGTGAATTAATAACGTCATGAAGCAAAATTTAAGTAGGAAACAAACCATACGTGTATAACCCATAATTCGTCGAAATCAGAAATGCCTAAGGAGATGCCTATTCGCAGACCTCACCAGACGAGCATGGGCGAGTAGCTCTAGTAACTCGTTAGTATGAGCGAATATCCAAGTCCACCAGAGGTATTCTCGCGTCCATACCCCACCCCCACCCCCTCCCTTAGGATTTGCCTATAAATAGACTCACAGGGGTACCAATTAAGACATATTGGAAGAGGTTGAGATCCCCAAGTTTGATACTCGTCAAGTCCGTGTCTTCCTCGTACCTCGCCCAGTCTTTTGGTTGTTGAGGGAAAGTTTCTCCTAAACTTCCGAGTACGTGGTGGGACCTCCTTACTGAGACGCCTAAGGTGTGTTCATAGACTTTTCTCTCTCCTGCTTTAGCCATCAAAATTGTGGCGTTCGACCTTAGAATCAGTAACCTCCAAACATTTGGAGTAGGGATTTTCTCGACTTCAACACTAAGTATAGGTTTGGGGCAACTAAAGTGCTTGAGAGGTGATAGTATGAAATGTTGGATAGAAGGGAACAAGCCCCTCCACATAAGGAAGGAGAGAGAACCAGACATGCACAACAAGTGCTAAGCCAAAGAACTAGGACTCCATGAGTCGATCGTAATCCGAGGCTCGACTGAAAGGAGAAGTTTGGTTTCAAACTCTGATTCGAACAGGAGGAGTACGCCATGCTAATGTGCCTTGGATGATCCACATCTCCGGGTCAGGCGCCGATGAGCACATTTAACTATCCATGTAGTTGAGAGCCCTCACAACCCGGGCACAACGACGCAATTATCAGGGGCGCGCTCTACCACTGAACTAATAGCCCGTCGTGTGGGCCTCCCTGGGGGAGGCCTGCCATGCCAAAAGCGTTTGTACGTCCCCATGTTCCTCCCGTGTGGCGACATGGGGACGTGCAAAAGAGATCCTACCCGAGCTCATCCTGATGTTTTTCTTGTGCAATAACGATAGACTTGCATGAGAAGGCACCCCGAATTCTAAGACAAGCATCCTCCTTGGTCATATTCCTGTTTTCCGTATGACTGAGAGTGATAAGTAAGAAACGCCGCAAAGATGTGATAATAAACACAATGGTGGCAATTGAACTGCATTTGGAACTTTTATGATAATTTTTTCACCCAAATTTCACTCTGTGGAGTATATGCGTTCAGGGATGCTAACACTTGACAGCTCATGGATGGCTATGATAATGTTTGGACTCAAAATATTATTTCAAATAATAAAAACACTTGCAGTAGAGAATGTAATAACAGATTCTAGATTCTTGAGTGTAAAGTAGTTAAGTAAACAAATTGATTCAAAGGTGACAACAAATTGCTAACAAAACATTAGAGAAATGGGTGGGGTATGGGTATCCAAAGGTAAAATTGCAAGAGTAAAGACTCATCAAGCCAGTGTAGCTTCAGGCTTCGTTTGGAAGGACTTATTTTCACCGGTCAAGCGGTTACGACCGCATGAACCGGACCTTAATTATGGCCCGGTCCATGCGATCGTAACCGCTTGACCGGTGAAAATAAGACCCCCCAAACAGAGCCTTAGAGGGAAGAGTGGGAGAACAATATAATTATCAAAATCACTATTGTGCATAACTTTTGAGATCTAATCCAGAAAGTCCATTTTTTTCTCAAACTATAGGTTTGGATGGGTGTTTTTTGAAAGGGTATTGTGATAGTTTGAGAATGGCAGGAACATTTTAGACGCACATTGTAACAGTCCGCTTATGCGCCGTGAGGTATTTTCCGCTTTGGGCACAACCTGCATGGTTTTGTCCCCAAAAGGCGCCTTGCGATAGGAAGGTGTGGCTCCATTATTTAGTCTCGATGAACTCATTCACTTCGGTAGTGTGAGATTAATTCTGGCAATCAGGTTCACGACAAGGTCCAGATGGGGTTCTCTTTCTGGGGTCTATGCGTTCTCGACTACTACACATGCATTACCGTGAATGTTTTGGCATAAAGTATCTTTTTGAAAAAAAATGCTTTTGCAACCACACTTTGGCTCTGTTTGTCATGGTGTTAGCAGTCATAAACGCATGGGTTAAATAGTCATTCGTTAAGTATTACCTAACAAACATCATCCGTTCGAACATAAAAGTGGATGAATTTTCTTAGGTGAGCATTAACAAATGACAATTTAACCACCACCCCCGTGTTCATGACTGCCGCCGCCAAACGGAGCATTAGTCAAACACTACATGCATTTTCCAAGTGTGCAATTCTCCCGCGATCGTAGCTTTTGATCCATTTGGAAACACTTCAATCAACCCCCGGTCTTGATATAAATTACACAGCTTTAATATTTTCATTACTAATTTACAAATCCGCAAGTGTTACATCATTTGGAAACATTATTTTAAATGTCCTCCGACATGTCGGATATGTCTCTCAACATGTCATTTTTTAAGACAAAACGATATGTTTTTTTCTTAAAAATAGATTATATTTTTTTCTAAAATATAGGTTGACATATCCAATTTTTTTTGATATAACGACTAACAAGAGTTTTAAATATATCGTCCGCTATTTTATTTTATGTTATATTAGTACACTACCATCGTAGTTTAAATCACATATGAATATTATATTAAGTATATTTAAATCGATTAAATTTATTGTTTCGATTTTTTAACGTTTTATTTTACAGTCAACTTTGTATAATTATATTATAATTTTTAATTTATATTACAAAAAATATGAAAATATTTAATACATTTATTAGTTGCTTGTTTGCATGTTCTTAATATAAATTTATAAGTTTGGAAAGACTTATAATCAATCAAGAATTTTAACTTTTAAAAATCCTTGATTCAAATCCTTGATTTTTTTACTGACAATAACTTATTATTATCAAAATAAAATTATTATATACTATTAAATATATTTTACAATGTATCATTTTGTATTTGTTAATGAAATTTTTCTTAGACATTATTTAAATTTATTTAATAATATAAATGACTTATTTTTTATAATTTTGTTATATTATTTTTTCTAGTTTTATAACATATAATTTTAGTTAGTATACATAAAATAAAATTATTATTTATAAGATATGAAAATCCGATATTTTAAAATATCTTCATCATATCTCCGACTTTTCACATTTTAAAACTCAATCATATATGTCGCCGACATTCTATATTTAAAACATTGTTTGAGAATGAACCTCTTTTCATTTTTATCAAAATCGAAGACGCTAGAATAATTCCTTATTTCTGATATTCCATTGATCTAGACCTAGACAACGATCGGGCCTTGCTTCTTCGCATTTTGCGCAAGTCAAAGAGTAATGTGGTAGATATGTTAATATCTGGTCTGCACCAGTGGAGTTTCATATACTGAAGAGGCGGCATAAAGTATGAAGACGAAGAAGATACAAAATATGACAATTCAACTTACATGTATGCTACTAGTTAAGATGAAGAAGATGCAAAATATGAAATAGACTTACATGTATGCTACTAGCTAAGATTTACGATCAATCTTCTAACTTCGTGCTCGAAAAGAAATCGATCGTCTAGCCGTTCAGCGAGGTTCGGCGATTCCTCCCCTCACCGGAGATATCAAGGAGGTGAGCAACGCCCTGCGTCCATAGATCATGCTCCCTCTGAGTCTTGCACTCGAATTCTATAACTCGGCCCTCGAGAGTCTTCAAGCCGAAGTAGCGTCGCTTCTCTCCTCCTTCAAGCAAGTGACGGCCTGGCCATGCCGGCACCTCCCTACAGATTTCCACCACCACACCTGCACCCAGGTTGTGACAAAGGTGATGTTAGGCTTAGAATGACTCGTAGAACCTTCAAAATCTAGGAAATGGTTTAGCAGTAGTAGGCACTGTTTGAGATGACATTTCGCGATGACCGCGTGAAACTGTGGTTGTAAACATAGTGGCGGTGGTTTCACAACTGCTAAAGCCTCTGTTTGGGACGGTGTGGCAACGAGAAAATGTCTATTCCTACCACCGTCGCTGTTTGGGAGACATTTGAAGTCTATTTGTTTGGGTGTTTTTGCTCCATTTCTCTTGAGAGAAAAACGTCATCGCTCCGTTAAAACCATTTACGAAATTTTCATTCTCACCGCTATCGCTCAAAAACTACATTTTGGCCCTTTTTTACACCACAACCACCTCCCTCCATCTCCCGCTACTACATTCCTAATGCTTCCACTCTCATCGCCTAAACAAACAAATCCTTGGTTTCTCGGTGGTGAGAAAAGCGGTGGTGTCAAAAAAGTATTTTTGGGGCTTTTTAGAAAACAATGAACTCTCCACTTCCAGAAAATAAAGATAAAATGAGTTTTCCTCATTTTTATGTTATTTTTTTCCTTTTAGCTCAACAACCTCCTCCTACTATTTTCCCTACCACTACTTTTCTGATAGCTCTAATCCCACGGCTGATTTCTCACCACTGTCTTTTTACCACCACAACCGTCTCAACTACATGGAAGTTCTGGCCAAAACTATTCAAACGCTATATGCGCTTTTCAAAAGGCTCCTTTTGACATGGTGGTGGCAGTCATGAACATGAGGGTTAAATTGTCATTCGTTAACGTCTATCTAAGGAACTTCATACACTTTTATGTTCAAACTGATGATGTTTGTTAGGTGATCCTTATAGAATGACGGTTTAATCCATGTGTTTCCAACCGCCGCCACCATGCCAAATGGACCATAATTATGCCCTAAATCCTCACCGCTCTCCCAAACAATGCTTTAGATAACATCAAATAAATCAATTTGAAATCCTACTCTTCTTCTTCTTTGTGATTGTCCCAACAATGTGCTTGCTCTTCATCTTCAAAATCACCTGCTTCCCATAATTCAGGAACAAAAAACATTACAAATAGAAGCACTAAAACTTGAGCACAGCATTGTTTGATCTTTTTATATACCTGATTCATCCTACTGATGTAAACTGAGACAATCTTCCAGTGAAGGGACCCTAAAAGCAAAACACCCTAAAATGAGAAAATTTGAAGGGTCAAGAAGAACAAAAAAGTTGATATTTGTACAGAGCATTGTTGGGTTTTTGGCACTTTGCATCCTCAAATTATCCTATTTTGGCACATTGCATCCCGAATTTTTAAAATTGAAACTTTGCATCCCAATGTTGAAATTTAAGGGGTATTTAGCTCCAGACATCACTCAAAATGCTCATTTTGACACTCTGCACCATAAACTATCTTTTTTTGATTATTTATAAAGTGTCAAAATGAATATTTTGGGTGGTTCCCGGACCTAAATACTCCTTAAATTTCAGCCTTGTGGTTCAAAATGCCAAAACCCTGTAATTAGGGGGTGCAAAGTACCAATTTTAAAAATTATGAGCGCAAAGTGCAAAAATAGAATAATTCGGGGGTGCAAAGTGTCAAAAAGCCGAGCATTGTTCAATGAATTTACCCTTCCTGGTTCGTTTTAGCAGTTGGGCGCCTCCGGCGAGAACATCCTGGCTGCAGACGCCGAGGAAGTTCTCCAGTGAAAGGATCTCTCCGCTGGATCCGGTGCTGCCGAAATCATTTTCGTAGGCGGCGGCGCCGGCCATCGGGCTCCTCTGGTGGTGCCGGTGCCGGAGGCAATGGTCGAACTGAGAACAGATGTTGACGCCGTTCTTCTCCACCGGAATCACCGCCGCAATGTTCCACACCTCCCTGAGAACCCTGGCTTTCAGCGTCGATGCCCCTCTTAGCGCTGCCAAGAAGATGGGTAATTAATTACTAATTAGGGTTTTAAATGGCCTGGCGGTAATTTTAGGGTTTGGGATATATCGACAGGCGATTTTATTGGGGCTACCGGTGGCGGCGGCGGCGGTCAGGGTGAGAATGTCGCCGGGAGTGCGGACGCTGACGGCGGATCCGATGACGGCCGCAAGTTGGTCGTGCTGGGCGCCCAGCGCCTCTGCAGCCTCTGCGCATTGTGCTGCAACCAGCGTGGCTGCCGACGCCACCGCTATATCCATTCGCGACGCCTGCTCGCTCCGACTCGATATGCCGGCGGCAGCCGCCGTCGCTGTGGCAACTGCCGCGACGGCAGCTGCGACCCCGGCGACCGATAACGCCGCATGTACCTGCGCGTTGTGGACCCGCGCCTCCTCCTTTTTCTTCTCCCGACGGTCCTTGAGCCACCTCCCCACCGATTTTCCGCCGGCCGGCGGCCGTATTTGCGGCTGGGCCGTCGCGTTTACTGCACGGATATGCTGGAGAAGATAACGCCAATCCTCGTCAAAATAAAAGAGAGAAGCGCCAAATGATTTTACTAGAAAATATATGGTTTTTTATAATTATATAATGAGAATTTTAATATGACATCACTCAAGAGAAAATTCATGCATTCCAGTAGCCGTGGGCAAAAATTTCGGGCCAGGAAAGCCTGCTCGAGCTCAAAAGCACGGATAGGCCCGGCCCGAGAAAAGTCTGGCCCAGACCAAGGCCGGGCTTGGGGGCCTTACCGGGCCCCCATTTTTGCCGGTTGCTCGGTCAGGTGCCAGGGTCGGGCCGGGCAAAGCCCGTGTGCTGGGCTTGCATGAGCCCGGCACCAGGTTAAACCAGAAATCCCGCCATGCGGGATTTTAATCCCGCCTATGATTAAGCGGAATTTTAATCACGCCTTTTATATTCAAGCCGGCCCGGCCCGGCCCGAGCCGGCCTGAAGGGCCTAATCGAGCCCCCTCTTTGAGAGGGAGCCCGGGCCCAACCCGGCTCAAACTGAGTCCGAACCGAGCCCAGTTGGCAAAAAGCCCGGGCCAGATCGAACCGGGCCAAGGGCTTTTTGGACACGACTTAACCATGACAGAATACTTGATATTGCTATTAGCAAAACAAAATATTAGGTTCAAGTATTTTATGTTCATTATTTTAATCCTATAATACGCTCTATTAGTAAACCCTACTAATTTTTTCTTGTGAGTTTCCATCAGAAACACTCAGTAATGGAGAAATTTTCGGCAAGGATACTGTTTTTAACATGAGTAAGTAGGTCTCAAAGGTTCAAGTCAGGGGTCTGCAATGAACCGAGTTTGTACTATGGGATTCCTTCCATATCAAGAAGTCATCACTGACCGAGACCTACAGCTCAAGTCGAGATTACCAAAGAAATGTAGTAGATAAGGATGATTAGACGCCCTTTCACGCAGTTCTTTGATCACTCAAGGTATGTCAGTGAAAGGCCTTGATCTTCTCCTCCTGGTATTCAATGAAGGGAGTACCCTCGTTGTTAACCCAAATCCTGCAGGCAGGCTGTTACTTTAGGTGTTCGTGGGTACTCTCCAGATGATAGCACGCACACAGTAGTGTTCAGCATGAGATCGAGCGACCTCTCAAAAGACAATTCGACAGTCCGCGAAAAGGGTCAAGGCGGGCACTACCCCGGGGCACGTGCGGACTCTCTTCCTCGACATCAACACATGCGGTGGCGTGCGGTCTCTTCTCTCAACCCCCGTCATCTGACTCTTTATGTACATTGGGTGTCATCGTATTTAATGTCACGCTTAATAAGGAATTGAATGTGTGAGGGCTCTGACCGGCCTGGCGCACCAACGCTGCTTTCTTCCCAGGCCCTCGTCATGGGCTGCAGCACATGCCACCCCAACCTCTCTCCACGCCCATTTGTTCAAGCGGATTGCTGGGACTGCGACCTCCCTTTGATGAGAAGTGATTCAGTTAAGCGCGCAACACAGAGAATTCTCAGGAAGTCACCGCACGTTTAACTATAGAGTTCTTTCACTTCTCACCATCAATTGAGCTGCCAACTGGGTAACCTCATGGGAAGTCCCGTGTCGCGCGCTTAACTAGATCACTTCTCATGAAAAAAAAGGTTGCAGCCTCCAACAATCGGTCATGGCCGAATGGGCGCGGAGAGGGTTTGGGGTGGCAAGGGTTGCAACCCATGATGAGGACCTAGGACGAAATCAGCGCAACACCAGGCTGGTCGGAGTCCTCACAGAATGTCTGGCTCTATCATGATCCGTTCGAGCAACTTACCTTCAAGTATAAATAAAGACCGAGGATGCTCGAACGAAGGAGGGGAGACTTAGCCAAGAATCTGCGCTGTCGTATTCATGCATACCTAATCGTGTTTAAAAAGATCGGGCCTGGGCCCGGCCCGGAAAAAATCCGTCTGGGCCCAAGCAAGCACGCCCCGGGCACAAGCCGGACTCCGGCAGCCCAACAGAGCCTCCAAATTGGCTCACAGCTCGGCCCGGTGCCCTGCGAATGTTGTAATAATCAAGTTTAGAGGCGGATGTGGTAATAGTCAAGTTTAGTACACGGTTTGTGTTAGGAAATACAAGATCCAGAGAACACGCAAGAAATCGCAGAAAAATTAACAAGCAAAACACATAAAGATTTAACGTGAAAAAACCCCAATCAGGGAAAAAATCACAACCCCCCGCATCTTAAAAATCCACTGTGAAAGAGATCAAGAGCATACCGCTTCTATTCCGCCGCTGCACTTTTTCAATTTTCGCATGCGCGAAATCGTGGCAAGTACCCAATACTTCCAGGCACAGCAAGACTCCACAAAATAACAGTTTGTGAGGGGGTATTCTGAGAGTGAGTTGTAAGGCAAACGGCCGCAAACGGCCATCAGTAATGGAATCAAAGCTAGCTTCTTCCAGAGAAGTGGCAGTGGAGAAGACAGACCCACCTGGAACTGGAAGCCTTTTTTGACCGACGCCTGTCCTTCGATATTGACTAAACTGTCAGCCTAGTCTTCGACATGATTTATCCTCAACCAGTAGTTTATAATGATGCCACTGGATCTGGAGGAGAGCATTTGTGGAATCTCAGAACAGAAGAAACCAAGCTCAGAGGGCAGTGAAAGCTGGCGCCGATGGGGCCAATGCCCCACACAAGGGACAAAACTGTACCAAGCCTCTATTAATAATTACTTTATTAGTTATGGTTGGTTACTTTCCAGGGGCATTTTGGGACGACGGACTTTACATCAGCACTGAGGCTTCTTCGGGAACTCTAATGGCCGAAGAGTAACCAAATCGTTATCTATACGCTGCGCAGAGTTGTAGGGCTTGCTCGAAGTTGCGTCGTTATTACGACCGGTCTCCGTCCCTAAATCTCCGTCCGGCTGAAAGGAGAAGTTGTCGAGTGGAGATAACAACGGGCGCGATTTAGAGAGAGGAAAAACAAGGATAGCAACGCGCGCCAAGTGCTCACGTGACAGGCGGTGAGTGGATGCGGACAGCGTCCGAGTCCCGGATGCAAAAATTTCTCCTTGAAGTTCAGGCTGGAGTCCTCCTTGTCGTTGTAGGTTTGAAGAATTTAAATTGGCGATAGTTAAATGCGACTTGTTTTTTACTATTAGCAACTTAGAATTTTGCCTTTTTAAAAACACCTCATATTTTTTTGTGTTTAGCCGCAACCCTACACTTTAAACCGTAACTTCTCACGTAACAAGTCTTAAGTCACGTCAAACCTCTCGTGTATCCCCTTTGATTCCTCCTTCCTCTTGTTGAAGTTGTCCGGCGGCTGCCTCCTTCCTTGAGTAACAGTGGGCAGCGGCAAGTCAAATATTTGGTTGCGGTTAAATTTTCCGATTGCGGTTAATATTGGGGTGCGACAAGCCAGCAAAAATCGTGTTGCGGTTAACAATCGTCATTAATTTAGAGAGTTACATTAACACCGTAATTTTGACTACTAACACTTTTGACTATACATTAATGCCTGAGTACATCATGTCTTTCTTTATAGTTTCATTTCAAATCTTTATTGGTCTACCCCTCCCTCGTCTAACATGTCTAGTGATTAGACTCTGACAACGCCTAATAGGTGCCTCTAATGCTCCCCTTTGTACGTGTCCAAACCATCTTAGACGAGCTTCTCGCATCTTCTTTGAAATTGGTGTTACTCCTATCTTATCCTTGATACTTTCATTCCTAATTTTATCAAATCTCGTGTGTCCACACATCCACCAAACATTCTCATCTCCGCAACTCCCATTTTTTGCTCATGGACACAATTTACTGCCCAACACTCAGAATCATAGAGCATCGCGGGTCTAATTGCAGTACGGTAAAACTTGTCCTTAAGTTTTAGTGGTACTTTACGATCACAGAAGATCCATGACGCGTCTCTCCACTTTAACCAACCCGCTTGAATTCTATGTGTCACATCTTTATCAATACCTCCATCTTTTTGAGGTATCCATCCAACATATTTTTTTTTTTAAAAAAAACCTTAAACTAGGCAGATGCTATAGAAGCCACTAAAAAAGCACCCACCATAAATGATGACAGAAATCAGTTCAATTTCACCCGTATAGAGATTCTAGAGAATATTCACTAAAGAGAGGATCGTCATAGTTCTTAATGCGAGAGCCCTTGAGCTAACCTTCTCACCCAAGTTCTCTGTGTTTGTGTGTTTAGAAGTTTCTCGAAAGGTTTCAGATCCTTGAAGTCCACGGGCTCTTATCGCGGCCGCAAAGGAAGATGATCCCGACGGTTCTGACCATCTTTAGCTTTCGCCGTGCGCCTCTCTTCTTTGATCTGTGCTACGGTTTTCGGTCCGTCAAAACCACCATTACTCTGGGGATTCTCGCAAACTCTTTCTTATCAAGGGCGGAGCTTTGATGTGCAATGGACGGCGAGAAACGGGAAGGGAACCTGTGCCTCCTTTCCCTCTCCCGAATTCTAGAACACGTGAACCAGCCAGTCCCGTGTTTCCTCCCTGCCTATCGCGAGTAAATTCAACCTCGGGTTGAGTGCGCCACGTGGAATGGACGGTGATGTCCGAGCGTGTGCCGCGACTCGTTAAAAGGGATGGTTTAGTCACACACACCGCCTAGCGTGCTCTTTGGTCATGGGTGTATAAGCAGTGTGGCCACTCCTCCCCTAACTGCGTGGTTTTGGGGAGTGACACCACAATGCTTTACATGGTATCTGGGGGGCACGTGATGAGGGGGGTGTTGAGTGCGACACGTGGAATGGACGGTGGTGTCCGTGTTGCGTGTGGCCCGCCATCCAGGTGTTGGATGGGGTGCCTCCCGGGCGCACCCGGGTTGGCTCCTGGCATGGGTGCGGGGGAACTCCATGGTACGGTTTAGTGCAAGGGAGTCGGGTTGGCTCCGGGCATAAGTACATGGGAGTTCCAGACACGGTTTAAGTGCGAGGGAGTCATGCGAACAGTTTGACCGGTCCTGCTAAAATAATATAAATGAATTGGTAGCGCCCTTCCTAACACTCCGGGGTTTTGGGAGAGTTGGTAGGCGTCATTCCTAACAGTGGTATCAGAGGCGAGGGAGAGGTCATGGGTTCGATCCCCCTGGATGGCGTTCCAGGGGGGAGTTTGTTGGGTGTGGCCCGCCATCCAGGTGTTGGATGGGGTGCCTCCCGGGCGCACCCGGGTTGGCTCCTGGCATGGGTGCAGGGGAACTCCATGGTACGGTTTAGTGCAAGAGAGTCGGGTTGGCTCCGGGCATGAGTACATGGGAGTTCCAGGCACGGTTTAAGTGCGAGGGAGCCATGCGAACAGTTTGACCGGTCCTGCTAAAATAATATAAAGGAATTGGTAGCGCCCTTCCTAACACTCCGGGGTTTTGGGAGAGTTGGTAGGCGCCATTCCTAACAGTCCGAGCGTGTGTCGCGACTGGTTAAAAGGGATGGTTTAATCCCACACCTCCTAACGTGCTCCTTGGTCATGGGTGTATAAGCAGTGTGGTCATTCCACCCCTAATCACGTGATTTTGGGAAGTGACGTCATAATGCTTTACACCTCATTGTGCGAGGAAGCATGCATCACCGAGAAATGAGGCGAAACAATGAGGGAACCACGAGGCAAAACATCAGGCAAATTCATTGTGCGAGAAAGCATCAACGGAAAGGAGTCGTGTGGGTGAGTTGGCTGAGAGAGTGAGTGCGGATTGAGTTTTTTTTTTAGAAAACCTTAAAATACTTTTAAACTGAGTGTTAATACTTAATAGCCAAATATAATTATATAGTGCTAAATAATTATTTTATATGCATAATTCATTGGGCGTAATATTTCGATGGAGGAAGACTGATGAGAAGGACAGTTTGTCTTCAGCGCATTGGCTTCCCCCTAAAACAGAGCCTCCTTGAATTTCTCCGAACAGGGAACATTTACAGTGAATCGAGTCCGGATTAATTACCTTCAGAATCCTTTTCTCTATGGATTTTTTGCAGCTAAATTCATGTTTTCGTTTTCAAAATTAATTCAAGTCTTCAAAAAGAATTCACGGATGTAATTTCCGTAAAAATTGGAGTGGAAAAATGCTGTTAATGGGAATAAAAAGAAGAGACCTTGAGAAAGTCCTGATCGGAACGGGAGAAGGAGGGGCTGTCGGTGAGATAGCCGCTGCTGTGGGAGAGACGGCCGGAGGTCTGCGGCGAAACTTCTCGCTGCAGAACAGAAGAAAGTAACGACTTTAACTTGAAATTTTGAAGATCACGGCGTATTATTTGAATTCAAGCAGAGAGAAATCAGCTATTAAAGTAGTGTGGAAGAACAGCGATTTGGTAAGAGAGATGATACTTACAGACATTATTCGCTCTAGAACGAGCTGCGACGTGGCGGCTGAGGCGAAGGAGAAGGAGCTCCCGGGCACGGGCAACGGACTCGGCGGCGCCGGCGACAGTTCATTCTCTCCGGCGATGTCCTCTGCTATGCTTCCGGAGTTTTCAAGCGATGGGGAGGGGAACGAAGGGGCGATCTCCTTGGAGATTTGAAGAGCGGAGGCGCTCCAGGAGCGTGAAAGGTACTCCATTGGATAGAGGGGTATCTCCGGCGGCCGGAGTAGGAAGGGATCGCCGGCGTCTTCCATTCAGTATGCAGAGAGAGGGGCGATGATGTTTTTGTTTCTGAAGAGGATCGCAAGTTGCCGGTGACTGTTTTATAGGAGAAGATTTGTGAACAGAGGACTCTGTTTTTTTGGGGAGGAGAGAGAATCATGACGGTGAAAAGACAGCCGTCGACCTGTTAAGGCTGCACTTTCTCGCTCTACATTTCGGAAGGGAAGGGCGCTCTTCTATGATCTAATTACACTTTTGCCACCATTTGCATTAAAGATCCATCAACCACTAGCCGATGAGACTCAGTTTGGGAGAGTTGTTGCTGATGAAAAACCTCTTATCTCGATTGCAAGGTTAGACGGAGGCTGAAGAGGGTAAAAGCCGATCCTAGTGGCTTTTGACCGCGCCCCGAGCAGGTAAAAGCTGCAAGCGGAGCGAAGAATCGGTCGGGAGGGAAGAATCGTGGAGGTTGCAATGGTTGGGAGCAGAAAACCGATCGTGTTCCGTCACAGAGGTTGGGCGGGTCGGGAGCGAAGAATCGCGCTTGCGGCACAGTCGAACAAGAGTAATTTAGGTGGCGTTTGGTTGGGCTTATGCCCTACGGTTCGGTGGAAACGCACCGCAATTTAGGGTAATAAGCTGTGTTTGGCGCAGCTTATTTTAAAACCGCCGTTTTCAGTAAACAGCTTAGTTTAAAACCGCTTATTGTGGTAGAAGATTACCCTAACAAGAGCTTATTTTAGAAACGGTTTTTACTTGCATCCCCTTACCAAACAGTGCGTTTCGTAGAAACGGAGGTTTGGCGCTACCGCACCGTTGCCAATGAGCTCCCCCAAACGCTATTTAGAATTTGGGCCTCATTCTCGAGAATTTGAAGATTTTTAGGGCTAGGCAGAGCCTGGCACACAACTGAGCTCCAGGATGTCAGAAATAGAGGGGATTCATTTCACGGACAAGATCTCTTGCTTTTTGATCCAACGGGTCCTGTTTTACCCATCCTTTTATTTTTTTTATTCAGAAAATTCTTGTCCACTGGACTAATGTTGTCTATTAGATATGAAATAAATCTCCTCCATTTCATTTGAATTGGAGAGAATCCGGATCCCACAACTGAAACCCCTCCAAACGGGCGGTGACTGCGACCGCGCGTGGTGGTCTACAAAACCGCGGCGGATCCGCCCGCCAAACGAAATCCAGGCCTCCATCTTCTTTATGATCCTTTTATTTGAGATCAAATAAATGTTATTCATTTCATGATCAAAATATATTCTTAGATGATCCAACAGGTTAAGTAATCTCAACCTTTCAGCAATTGTCGTAGGAAGCTCTGTGCAAAATAGTTTTTATAGCACGTAGCACAACAAATGCAACAGAGTAAAAAATACGTATTGCCGCACACTGCCTGCGACAAACTCATGCATGATTTCTTGTTTATAACATAGAAAAAAATAAGCAAGAGACGACCGACAGGAAGGTATCAAGATCCTCTCCATTTGAGACCAAATAAATAGTATTCATTTCACAATTTAGACAAATTTGTCCATCCTTTTATATTTTTTTTTAATCAAAAAAATTATTCATCTATAGCTAAAGGCACGGGTTCATGCGGTCATAACCAAATGGAGAGATTCCTGATCCGCAAGGAAGACGGCCACAACAAAGGCTATGCGGGGAAGATATTAATTCGCTGAGAAAATAAACTTTCCCCGATTAATTGATCTCAATTCAATGCTCGAAAGGTTCGTCAAAGATAGATACTCTCGAGCCGTAGAAGCATCGGAACGGACGGCCGTGATCTATCCGAACGAAGATGCACATCAGCCATCAATGGAAGGAAATGAAGAATGTCACTGGTGAGTAGGAGATCAGATAACATCAGCTTTAACTCCAATTCAATTGCCAGCTGTCTGTTGTGGGGGCTGTTGTAGGGAGAGATCATGGGAAGAAATTAATTTGTGGGCATCCTTCAATCATCAATTCCGTGTTCATAACACACCCGCGCTCGATAAATCATTGCATCCGCGAAAAGTGATCGTCGAAAAAATGATTGTTTTCTCTATTGAAAATGTGTTTTTTTGTTCGTAAAAACCCCGGCCGGACCCTCCTCTTCTCGCTTTCTCAGTGTTTGCTCGGACAGGATTTTCGAGGGGCGGGCACTATAATTTTACTACTGAATCTCAACCACTTGACCCCTATGCTTTGGGCTGTTCAGTGTAATACCTCCGAAGTTTGGCGCATAACTCTTCTGGCCATCACTCGTAGGTAATGCTTTTATTGCTTAAGCAGCTATCACCAATGTTTCACGTCTTCTTCATGTATACTGAGCGGTTTGTGGGATGATCAGAGGGCATGCCGCCACACTCCCGTTCTCACCTTAATTTCATTCCGGTCATCACGTAGAAGAGACATCATGCTCTTAGTTTTAAATTTAGGTTTTTTTTAATTAAAGCTCATCAAAAGTATCTTTAGACTACAACATTTAGATGTATGCGAGTTTGCATAATTACGGGTACCTCCCCTCTATGTTTTGAACCTAAGCGAACCTTCTTTGCAAGTTTGTTAAGTTTACAAACTCACCCTTTCATCTAAAATGTGAATGAAAAGTGTCAAATTCAAAAAAAAAAATCTTATATTCCAACTGCGATGATGGGTATAAGAGCTTGGCCTAAAACTCTCTTATAAAGGAGGTCGGGGGATCGATTCTCCCCTCCCTCAACAATCTACCAGAGGGATTCACAGCCTGATTGCTCGCGCCTCTGAGAGATCTGATTGGATGTGGTTACATCTGAACTGCAGTCCAAAAGGCCGGGGCTTCCCCTCTTTAACAGGTTCATAGTCCTTGCACCAATAGAAATCATGCTTGTATTACTTTATAGTCAATTTTTCTTACTCTTTGATCTCCTTTTGGCACAACGATGGTGATCGCGAACGTAACGAGTATGAATCATTGTTAACGTCTGGCCTCACTTAAGGGCCTGTTTGGGAAGGCTTTTCAGAAAGGAGAAGGAGCGGTGGCAAAAGGATGGTAGGAAAAGGAGCTTTTGGAAAATGTCTATTAGAAAAGGAGAACTGTTTGGGTGAACTTCTTTTGCAGAGCTTTTCAAAAAGGAGAAACACTTTATAAATCGTTTGACAAATCTCCGTTGCGGTAACTTTTTTTATTAAAAATGTGCGTCTGGGGGAAAAAGCGCAATTATTTCGCCGGGGCTGGTTTTTTTCGCCCGAGAGCGAATTTTTTGCCGGGTGGTGGTTTTTCTCGTCCTGGCGTGAACTTTTCGCCCGGGCGTGAATTTTTTGCCCGGGCGCGATACTTTCGCCCGGGGACGATATTTTCGCCTGGGCGCCGATTTTTCGGCCAAACCCTATATTTTCGGCCGGGTCCAAATTTTTCGTCCGGGTGCCAATTTTTCGGGCGAACGCAAATTTTTTTAACGAATGCGAATTTTCCGGATGAGCACGAATTTTTTCGAATGACAGCAAATTTTTCGGACGGGCGCGATTTTTTCGGACGGGCACTAATTTTTTGATTAGGCGGGAAAATTTCGCCTGGACGCGGATTTTTTGCACGGAAGAGAATTTTTCGCACGGACGCGATATTTCCGCTCGAAAGCAAAAAAAAATAGCTTACAAGCGAAAAAATTACACGACCGGGCAAAAAAATCACTAACGGGCAAAAAATCACGTTGAGGCGAAAAATTCGCTACCGTGCAAAAGAAATAGTGCCCGGGGAAAAACTGCTCCCGATCAAAAAAATCGCGCCCGGGAGAAAAAAATCACGCCCGGGCGAAAAAATCGCGCCCGGGAGAAAAAAATCACGCCCGGGCGAAAAAATCGCGTCCGGGCGAAAAAATCGCGTCCGGGCGAAAAAATCACGTCCGGGCGAAAAAAATCGCGTCCGGGCGAAAAATTCGCGTTCGGGCGAAAAATTCGCGCCCGGGCGAAAAAATCGCGCCCGGGCGAAAAAATCGCCCGGGCGAAAAAATCGCGCCCGGGCGAAAAAATCGCGCACGGGCGAAAAAATCGCGACCGGGCGAAAAAATCGCGACCGGGCGAAAAAATCGCGACCGGGCGAAAAAAACGCCCGCGGGAGAAAAATCACGCGATGTCAAAAAAATCGCGCCGGTGTAAAAAAATCGCGCCCGGGCAAAAAAATCGCGCCGGTGCAAAAAAATCAAGTCCGGGCGAAAAAAGCGCGTTCGGGCAAAAAAATTGCTCCCGGGAAAAAAAATCGGCTCGGGTGAAAAAAATCGTGCAACGACAAAAAATGGCACCCGGATGAAAAAAACGCACCCGAGCGAAAAAATCACGCCGGACGAAAAACTGGCTCGGGCGAAAAATACACGCTCGGGGGAAAAAAATCATGCACGGGCAAAAAACCGCACTCGGGCGAAAAAAACTCACCCGGGTAAAAAACCGCGCGCTCGAGTAAAAAATTCTAGCCGGGCGAAAAATACCAACCAGTGCGAAAAATGCTAGCTCAGGTGAAAAATCAGCGCCCGGGTGAAAAATTCGCGTCGGGCAAAAAAATTACGCTAGGAAAAAAAATCGCGTCAAGACAAAAAAATCAAATTGTAGATTTTTTTAAGAGATAAATGTTTTTGGATGAGAAAGTGTTTTTCGAAAAGATTGAAAAGTAGGTGACATGTGACTTTTCCAAAAGATGAGCAAATGGAGTTTTTTGCGGTAGCTTTTCCCACCGATAGACAATCCAAACGGTCTATTAAGTGTGGTAGCGTTTTCCAGGAAACGAAAAGGAGCTAAAAAGCCCTCCCAAACAGGCCCTAAGTATCTTCAAATACTTTTACGCTCAAAACAATTTATACATCTTGGTGGCAGGTGTCGCATGAGGACTATGGGGAGGCTGCCTCCCTATTCTCGGGAGGTGGTTACCCGCACCCCCATGGTGAGAAGTGTGATTATTTGCACCCCCCCCCCCCCCCATAATTGGGGGTACGGTTACCCTCTTCTTAGTGATTGGGGGGGGGGGGGGGGGGGGGGGACATCCGTTTGGAAGATCAAACGGACTCATATTTGCGCGAGAACGGGCCGGTTGGAATCGTATCGACAAACCGCCCAAGGCCGCGATAAAAAATTGCGAGGGTCATCTGCCCGGTCTGCCCGTGCGCGTGGAGGGATACACGGCCGACGGGACTCCTATTTAAAATTATCGGAAAATAAAGGCGGGCCCACTTAATTCAGAATAGGCACGTAATTACGGAATTAATTATGGTTTTAAAACGGCTCTTGAAGAATGCTTCCCATTGGATGCTAAGAATAACGGTGGGTCCCGCCCCGGACTTTTCCAGCCTAAACCTGAGGCCGAGCCATATTCAATTGCGTCACATCATCACGTGCTGTAATCAAGAATTAAAATATGGACCGGTATTAATTATTAGGAAATTAATTAATAAAAAATTAAATAAACATTTTAATGATTTCTTTTTTAATTCACACCGACTTATGCTCCGCGCAATGTTTTTATTCGGGTGAAATGAAGAGTACTCATTTATTGGTAAGAATTTATCAACAGCGTAAAGTTTTTATGTTGAAAAGGATTAAGTTTTTTAGATGGTCATTAACAAATGACGGTTTAATCAATGCGCTTACGTCCCAGCATAAAGCTCCGTTTAAGTGAATTGGGACCTTTAATGATCCAAATCTATTTCTAGTTGATCACATAGGTTCACTAATCTTATTTTTTTATATATTTTTCTTTTAATTAAAAAGTTCTGCACTATTAGAATCACTAAGAATGTATCTGTATCATAAAATGGACCTTCATTTAAGATCCCAAATGAAGAGAATCATGATCCCTATTTGAGATGACATTTTTGTTTATGTGAGTTTGAACGAAAACATTACCGTCATAAAATGCATATATGACAGGATAATGTTTTTGTCTGTCAATAAGGAAAAACACTAATTTTGAACATAAAAATTGATGAAATTTCTTAGCTTCGATGAACGAAGATTCTAAGCCGCCGTGTTCAGAACTGTCACCGTCGTGCCAAACCGAGCTTAAGAACCGATCAAAAACGTATTCAGATTCGAGCTCTATTATTACTTTCTCTCTCATACGTTCTCCAAATCTCCGATAGGATAGGAAATATGTATAAATAAATGGAGTGATGCGTGCAGTGATTAAATAAACATCTTAATTATTCATTTATTATAAATAAATGGATTGATATATGCGTACATTAAATCAAATTCACATTAATATATATATAATATGGGGAAGTATCTTGTGTGGGCGTACGAGCGTAAGGGCAAGACTCAAGGAGACTTCAAATCGATAAGTGTTCAACATGAAAGTTGTAGAACTCGGCGAGACGAACAACTTTCATGTTGATCACTTTTTGATTTGGAGCTTTCTTGACCTTCGATTTGGGCCTCGAAACCTGTTTTATAGCTTTACATGTTTATGTATATTGCATACGAAGTGCTGACCTGCAGAGTGATGGTATATCCCGGGGTCCGCTAGGGACGGCCGGGAGGAGATATGTTGGTTACACAGTTGAGGTCAGCTTTTGTTGACCCACGTTACCACAAATTTTTCAGGGCAAGAACCGCAAGCAAGAGCAAGCTCGCCGGCCAAAAAGGCATAAGCCTCGTGAATTGTTTCATTGTGTAATAGTTCTGTTTTGTTGATTGGTATGTTCAATGCACTATGTTTTCGGCTTGCATGCCGAGGTAGCCTAGGAGTGTTTGTGCACGTTGATGTTTGATGACTATTGTTTCAGTTTTGGAACTCTTAATTGTTGAAGGCATTAAGGCCGTGTTGATACTCGTATGTTAGTGGATAATTTCTAGTCTTGTTTAAGTTTATATCATCTTATAATGTTTAAGTTGTGGCGTCTGTATGTTGTGGGGCCCCGACCGGACTCATATTATACGGTCATTACAGAGGAGGTGTTACAGAGAAGCACTTGGAATCACGATGGAAGAGGAGCATGTAGGGGAGGACCAAGTAGTCCTTACTTGTCATGCTGGAGGAGAGGATGGAGGGGGAGCATGGTGGCGCAGGTAGCTTTTGCGGGATTTGCTTTTGCAGGAGAGCTGACGGCGGGATTTGCTTTTGCTTTTGCAGGAGAGTTGATAAATAAAGAGAATTGTTAAAAGAAAACCCAATTTGGATATACACAAACCAAAATTTTAAAAACAGATCTTTTCCAGATAGTTTTTTTTGTATGCAAACCAATTTGGATATACGCAAACTAAATTCACCGCCGCTCATGTTGCATCTCCTGGCCTCTTTGTCGTTGTCTCTCCCGTCGCCCATTCCGCCGCCTTTCTCGCCGCAACTCCCGCCACATTTCCAAGCCTCTCTGTGACTGCCTCTCCCGTCGCTGGTAGGTTGCGAGGCTTCTGATGAGCGGTTCGACGTACAACAGCCAGACGATTTTGAAGATGCGCACGTTGGTTCTTTGTTTTCGTTGCCTCTCCCGTCACGGGCAGTGATTTTTTTTTGTTGATTTTGAAGGTGCGCCGCCGCTGCTCTTCATTTTCGTTTTGATTCTGCACCTGAATTCTTTAATACATATTTTCTTCTTTCATTTTCAGCATATTGAGAAGCTAATTTTTCATTTTGAATTCTGCATATGGATTCTACACTTTGGTTTTTCATTCTTCGTTTTCGTTTTTGTTTTCGTGATGTAATTAGATAATGGTGTTAGATGGTTGATTTCTAACCTCTTAAGCCCTATTATAGTTTATGAAGAAGGAACAAAAGAGCATTGTTTGTTGTAACAGATGAAGTTGATTCTTGTTATTCATACTTTCATTTGTCTTACAAAAACTACTGTCAATTTTTTCATTTCCAAATTTTCATTTTTTTGTTCCTAGTTTTAAATACTGGAATCAAACTCAGAATTTCTAAAGATTTTCATTGTATACAGGCATGTTTCACGGTTGACCTCTGAAATTTAAATTAATCATGTTTATGAATTTTATAGGCGTTATTTGGTAATAAAGTCTTTAAATTTTTATAAATTTATATTGAAATGGATGTGACAGTTATCATATATTAAATGTCAAAAAATTGTCATTTCTATGTTATAAACGTGTTATTTTGTTGAACTGTTGCGCTGGATTTCTCATGAAATGGTTTTTTTGTCTATAATATTTTATTATGTAATTTGTAGTATTGGTTTGTTGTTAACGATTTTAATTTGTGGTTAACAATTTGTTTTGCACAGAGAATTTTTCAAAATATATGATTTGTCATTAACAATGATTTGAGTACATCCAAATTTGATTTGTCATTAACAATTTCTTAAATAAAACCTAAATGGCTAAATGAGGTTGAGCACTAAAGGAGTTGTCTAATCAATAAAATAGTGAAACATGGGGGGTTTTGTATAATAAAGCAGAAGATTTGTTGTCAATAAAGTAATCCAGGAGTTCACTGTTGTCTTGTGTTTTTTCTAGCATTTTAATCAAACGGTCCAAATCAAAAGTTTGGTGTGACTTTGAAATATGCATATTATTTTATATAATAAATATATATATATATGATATGGTTATCGTTATATTTATAAAAGTTGGGGATGCACTTACCCCACTGTCTCATGATCTCCATTAAATTAGTGGAGATAATGAGTTTGACCGCCGCACACGCGATCATCACATGTGATCACCGGCTCACCGCACGCGATCCCACTACACGCACACCGCCACCACAACCAACCACCGGCGTCATCCAGCCGGCGCCGAGCGGCCCAAGCTCGGCAGCCACTCCTTGCGGCCGCCTCCTCCGGACGCGAAACTCCCCACCGCTCGAGCGGCTGTGCACGACCTCACGCCTCGCCCGCCCACCTTCCGCGATCGCGAGGCTCCACCCGCTCGGGCGGCCCCGCCCGGCCACCCCGCGGCCGCGAGGCTCCGGCCTCCCCGCCTCCCGCGGTCGCCGCCCTCGGTCGCAAGCCACCGCCCACACGGGAAGTCGCGCCCGGCCGCCCTGCCTTTCACGGCCGCCTCCCGCGGCCGCGAGGCTTTACTCGCTAGAGCGGCCACCTCCCTTGGCTACCTCCCGTGGCCGTGAGCCTCCGCCCGCTCAGGAAGCCGCACCCGGCCGCCTCCCGCAACCAACAGCTCTCCCGCCATGGTCGGGCATCTCGCCGGCCACGAATCTCCTCATCGGCGGACGTCGTCGACGGGTTGATCACACTTGCATGGCAGCCCTTCCTCGTTGTTTGATCGCTCCGGTGTGATTATCGTCATCTGTTTTATGCGTAACCACCAACTAACCATCATGGCTAGTGGAAGAATATTTTTTATTAAAATACCAGTCTACGAACAATGGGTTTAATGATCAAAATGCACACTCCTAACTATACTAAAAAAATTATGTTGGTGGTTACGGTGTGTGAATAGTCGCATAACCACCGTAATCACCTCCTAGAGGTTATAAAAGAAGTTGCGGGTCTCCTCATTTCTCACTTTTGAGCTGCATATAGAAGATCTAAACAGCAGAGTTAAGTTGTTTGCAGACCAGACTAGGAGTAATATAAATAGATCTTGTTGGCACCTTTGAAGAGGATCCAGTTCTTTTGGCTTCTTCCTCCTCATGTTCTTTTGATTGGCTGTGAGAGCCCTCCAAGGTGCCCAGCTCAGTATTTGGCTTGGGAGGGAAAGCTCTCTCAGATCTTTCAGGTGTATGATGGGACCTCAACGCTGCAACCCAGGATCGGTCTTCTGAATTTAAGCGTCTGGTCATGAGTTCAAGTTCGGGAGAAATAAGTGCAAGTTACCCCCCTTGGGTCCGAACTCTTATTGAAATTTTTGGTGCAGTGAGCGTGAATCGTAGCATGCACAAGAAAATATTGGGCTAAGCTTCATGACTGGAGGCGAGGGAGAAGGAGGTGGAGGTGAAATTGAAGGACTATACCTTGTCATGATAGATGCGATTACGATTGCGTCCCCATAACAACTCCCAGAACAATTCCTAAAATTGCTTACCCAACGCCTCTCTTTCCCAGGCTTTCTCTGGATCTATACCTTGCCGGAGAATGGGGTGGAGGTTGCCGGAGAAAGAGGTGGAGGTCGTCGGAGAAGGAGGTGGAGTCGCCGGACAAGGAGATGAGCGGCCATGGAGGTCTTTTCCATCGGAGCTTTGGAGGAATGAGCGGACGGGCTCGACGACAAAACGGGCGGACTTCAAGAGAGCTATCAGCGACGCATCGGTGGTGAATCGGCGGCCAAAAAATGTGCTTGAGCTCTCCAATTTGCTGACGGGCACTGCTTTTGCCTTCCGCCTTCGGCATGGCTTCTGGCTTCCACCAGAAGCACAGGAAAAACACATTTTTCTTGTGGATTGAGAATAGGAGAAAACGGTGGAATTTAGGAAACGGATTTTAGGAAAAAAAGTCAATCCAAACACTACTTATTGCTAAAATCATTGTGCGGTTCAACCGCACCGTAGCCTAACAGCCGAACCAAACGCTACCTTAGTTTGATCTTTAGTGTTGAGCTTCACATAATTGATGAAAAACTCCAAAACTAAATGAAGAGAATCCAAATATTTGGAGGGAAACCTTTCATGAAGAAAAAGATGAAACATTTAGGTTTAGTTTGGTTCGGTAGGAGCAGACAGGCGGGCACAGTCGCCGCCACCGTTCGAAGCTGGAGGGGGAAGGCGAGAATTCGAAACGCTCCTTTTTTGAGCGTTCCTCGGGGCACGACGGGAGCAGTCGCCACCCGTTTGTTTTCTCGCCGTCTGGCAGCGTCTGCTCCCACACCGGCGAAAATGTCGTCCCAAACGAATCCTTAGTCTCACCATGTTTATTTCCACTCATATTAATTAGTACATAAAAAAATTCACTCTTTCATATTTCTTCAAAGAAACAAAGAGGAAATATGAACCTCACACGCGCACGCAGCAGAGGACTATAGATTAAAATATAATATGGTAGCAAAATTAAAAATTCAAGATTTTATTCGTCTTCTAATAAGTTTTCAATAAATACTATTATTTATTTATTGATTTTTGCCAAATGCAAAAGTCAAAATCAAAAGTCCAAAGAGATTTCCGGCAGTCCAAAACAAAGAAGATGATGATGGCTCACCACCACCGCTCATGGCCACTGAGAAGAAACTCACCAACAGAAGCAACTGATCTTCTCCCAACCACTTACCCAGCCACCCTCATCCTTCCCCTTCCTTCTCTTCCCTCCCCAAACAATGGCGGCGGCGGCGGCGTTCTCCATTCTGCCCTCGCCCTCCGCATATCTCCTCAACCGCGGGCGCCGTCGCTCCGCCGCCGTTCCCATCCGCTGCTTCTCCTCTCCCTCCGCCACACCTCCGTCGACCATACTATCGCAAGACGACCTTAAGAAGCTCGCGGCTGTGAAGGCCGTCGAGTACGTTAAGAGCGACATGGTGCTCGGCCTCGGCACCGGATCCACTGCGGCATTCGTCGTCGCCGAGATCGGATCCCTTCTCTCGTCGGGGAAGCTCGGCGGCATCGTCGGCGTTCCCACCTCGAAGCGCACTTACGAGCAGGCGAAGTCGTTGGGCATCCCGTTATCCACCCTCGACGAACACCCCCGGCTGGATCTTGCCATAGATGGTGCCGACGAGGTCAGATTCTTCTCTCCTTCAGGATGAATTTTTTCTCTCTCTCAATTTCTTCTCAGAATTGTGCTCTTTCCCGATCCCAATTATAGGGTTACAGAAAGGGCTTTTTGACCTAGTGTAATTTGGTGGTATTGCTTTAGTTCTGAATTAGCTGGTCAAGGTTCTATTCAGTAGGATGTTGTTTAGGCATATAGATCTGATCTCAGGGAAATATAGATGTGAAGAACACAATTGAAGTTAGCAGATCCTGATGCTTTGATCTGAGATGTTGACTTTGAGCAAGCTTATGAAGGAAAAAAATGTTGGTTTAGGGTACTTTGGGGCTGTGGGTGAGAGAGTTTAACTCAATATGCCCTATGTTGACAACTTCAATCTTTTCAACTGTTACTTTTTTTTTCTCAGGGTCCTTAATTAGTTGACTTCAATAGTGTCTTGAATAGACAAAGTGCTGTGGGGAGCTTAATTGAATGCAGTCAAAAATGCTTCTTAGGTTACTGCAAATCTGCAACTATATGAGTTGAATTTGATTGATTTATAAGGATTCTGGACATTGAGCAACTGCTTGCACTGGGAGATTCTCTTTTTTAGAAGTTGGGATATGATGTTTTAGATAGTTTAATTTTATCTTATAATCTAGCTTTTGATGATGCTTGGGCTTCGTTTGGCGCGGCTTATTTGCTCTAGTGAATTTGGTCAAAAACGTCATTTTCATAGAATGTATGTTTGGGAAGACAAAGGTTATGACCGTTGCCAAGAAAATAAACTAGTTTTGAGCATTAAATGCATGAATATTTTTTAGGAGAGGTTGAGCGTTCACAAACGACGATTCATGACCACCACGTTCATGACCTCCGCCGCCGCGCCAAAAAAAGCCTTAGGCTCTGTTTGGCGCGGCTGTGACAGGCGTGAACGCTCTGGTTTTGAATCATCACTCGTGAACGCCCGACCTCACCTAAGGAACTTCATCCACTTTTATCTTCAAAACTAGTTTTCTTTTTTTGGTGGCAGTCATAACCGTTGTCATGTCAAACCTACATTCTATGGTAGTGGCGTTTTTGTCTAAACTCACCAGAGCAAAAATGCTCTACTAAAGTAACTAAACAGAGCCTTATTGGGAGGCCAGTGGTGGGTGTAGATGGAGCAGTTCGAGATGAAGATGAAATAACATTTCTAAACATGGTCATATCATCGTGGTTAAAATTAGGCCTACGACTTCATTTCTGGTTATTCGTGGTTCCAACATAGGTTATACAAACGGATAAAAAAACTTATCTTTTTTTTTCTTTCAAAACAGCAGAAGAGAAAAACGTGGAAACAAACAAAGCCTTAACCTTATCAAATAACAATTCATTGCTTGCTTATATCTTGGACTACAGTTTTTTGGGTAGTAACTATTGTAGAAAATCGGGGTGCCGAGAAGAGAGATTCGAACGAAGATCGGAAATAAAAAGAAACAACACAAACACAAAGATATACAGAGGTTCACCCAAAATCAGGCTACGTCCTCTCTCCCTTTCTCCCTTCTTGTATTCACCAAAGCAAAATACAGATTACAAAGTTACAAAGATCAAAACGATCCTACCTCACACCTCTCTCTTTGGACAAGAAACGGAAAGAAGCACCGCCGCCGGAAAACACCTCTCTAAGGGATCTCCAAAAGGCGCTTCCGAAAGCCTCCTCAGCCGAAACCGCTCAGAAAACACATAACCCTAAAATTCGGGTTACACGCATATAAATAGGCCACAGACCGCCGCCGGGGGCTCGCCGCCCCCGGATCCCCGTGTTTACTGGTACTTCAGTCATCGAAGAGGGTCACGCTCCGACGTCTCTAAGCTCACGTGGGCTAACCCGGTGTGAGAAACAAGAGAGCCGGAAGTGTTCCCCAACTCCAACAACTATGTACTCATATTTGAATATAAAAGATTTTTGGGTAGTAAGATTCTCTTGAGGTTTCATATTTCAGTCATTGTAACATTATCTAAAGCACATAGCAATTAAGAATCATATTTTCCATATGGTATGACAACAAAGGATTTATGTGATCCCAGACGTATTCAGTTATAATCTATTACACAATGGTGGGGGATATATCGATGATATTATATGAAAGAGAAAATTGAGGGGCTACAAATCTATTATGGTTCAGTATTTGGATATATATATACTAAATCTGTTATGCGAATTGTTTAAAAGTTTCATATTCTGTTGATTCATACTATGAATTTATCAAAATATTTTTGTGTGTTTAAGGTCAAGATAGTTCACGCAGTGGGTGCTTTAAATATATGGGATCAATAGTTAAAAAAGATGGTGTAGATAAAGATGTGATACATAGAATACAAGCAAATTGGTTGAAGTGGAGAGGCGGCATGGATGCTTTACGATTCTGAGTGTTGGGCGGTGAATTGTGTACATGAGCAATAAAAGGGAGTTGCGGAGATGAGAATGTTTAGGTGGATGTGTGAACACACGAGACTGAATAAAATTAGGAATGAATGTGTTACCTTCTCAAAATGAAGAGCTCGGCTAGGGAAGGGAGAGCCGGCCATTAGAGAGAGAGAGAAGAGGGAGAGAGAGAGAGAGATTTAGGGTTAGAGGGGGGAGAAAGATGAGGGAGCATCTCTCATTCACTTGATTGATCCAAAGATGAAAATCCCAAGCCAAAGTTTACCCTCTTATAGTGAGGGGTCAATTACAACATTAAATAAAACTTAATAATAAAACGGAATAGTAAAATTCAGCCTGAACCGCTCGGTTCAGGTTCTCCTGCGCCACGAGCCGCTGAGCCTGAACCGCCCGGTTCGACTGCGCTGCAAGCCGCTTCCGCCCCACCGTCCGGTTCCGTGTTTCCTGTGCCTTGAGTCACTTCTGGCTCACGCGGCCTTCACGTGTACACTTGCCATGGCGGGTCTTCCGCTTGCAAATCGGTAACAGAATGAATCAGGGATAAGACAGAAGTGACACAAATTGCAGAGAAGATGTGAGAAGCTCGACTAAGATGGTTCAGACACGTACAAAGGAGACCATTAGAGACACTTGTACTTGATAGGGCACAATGGCAACAAAAGTTCCATAGAGCCGACCACACTATAGTGGAATAAAGACTTGAGTGTTATTGTTGTTGTTAATTGATCTTTGTGCTATGAGGAAACTCATGCACATCTAGTTGATGTTAGCTTAGGTTAGAAGTAGGTAGGCCTAAATTAAAATCTTGTTAAATGGAGTTGAATCTAACTGAAATGTCATTACAATATAGTGAGTCAAACCCCAAGAGTCGGTTGTTCCAGGGTTGTTGTTGGGAGGTAGTCAATTTCTGCCCCATGGGGTATTTAAGCTGCAGTAATATGTCCTGATTCCAAAATGGCGCCCCCGTGAGTAGGGGCGCCAATGACGTACCACCTTCTCCAATTCCATCAATTCTTGCTCGTAAGAGGGTAGCTTCATGTGATGTTCCTCTGGTTTCTACCATAATCCACTCTTCTTGGGTAGGCTTGTAAGAGGGGTCACAATCACCTCATAGCCATAGATGAACTTGCGGTAGTAGCCAGACAACCCTAGGAAGCCCCGCAATGTCTTTGTTGACTGTAACAAATCCACTTCTTTATGTCTTCTAGCTTGGCAGGAGAACCCTTATCTTTAGACAATGTGGCCAAGATAGACTCCATATTCTCCTTCAGAAGTACACTTTGAGCACTTGACGAATAACTGGTGGCGGTCGAAGGACCCAATGACTATTCGAACATGGTGGAAGCGGTCGACCAAGGTGGAGCTATAGATTAGCATGTCGTCCTATGTTGTTAAAGACGCGCCTAAGGCTCAAGACTCACCAGGCTCAGACATTTTATCCTTTGTGTGCCTTATGTGTGTCTTTAAAACATAAAAGGCGCGCTAGAGTGAGATTTTTGTTGTAATTTTTTTCCCAAAAAAAAAGTAAGAACTTAATAATTTTTTATTAATTTGATGTTGTGAAAAATAATTGTGCGTTGAGACTTAGATATGATGCAAGTGACCACATTTATTCTATTTTTAAAAATATAAACAATAGTAATGAATAATTAATTATTATAATAGATGAAAAATTTGATCGAGAAGATGAAATGATGTTTGATGTTGATTATTTAAAATGAATGTAGTTGTTTCTTGCCTTCGTCAGGCGCACACCTGCGACTTGGGCCTTGCGCCTAGGCTCTAATATCTCTTTGCGCCTTAGTGCGTCTTGCGCTTTTAATAACTAAGACAATATTGTAAATTACCAGATCGAAAGTTTACCATTGAGATTCAAGATTTGTCTTTACATTCTAACATGGTCCCATTTTACTATGGGGTCATGTTGAAATTTTAGAGCATGAGTTAAAAAATGATACACTTGTAGATGTAACACTAGGATCAAGTTGCGGTATGTCAGGAAACTGCAAGTGTCAAAAGATCATTGGCTGTTAGATTAATCATATCGTATGGATCGAGTGAAGCAGCCAACCCTCATGCATGTAATTCATTTTTAGGTGACCAACGTAGTGATTGTTGATTCTCTTCCTCTTTCTCTCTCCTTAATTTGGTATGCTCAGTATCCAATTTAGGATATTACTTGAGAAAAGATTATATTATTTTGGTTCATACACAGACAAAATCCCCCTGCTGTAGCTTGAGCTCAATAAAAGTACATTTTTTATGTCATTCTTGATCTTATGAGCTCAACTTAGAAATATGGTTCCCTCTCTTTGTAGAAGATTGAATAATTCAATACGGAAATGGAACGAAGGAGGTGGGGGTGGGAAAAGAGAAGAGAGGAATATACTTTATTCATTCACGAAAATCCTTCGCTTCGTAGTTTTTCTAACGTCGAGGATGAAAAAGAGAATTCTAGAGCTTCTATTGGATGGTGTGACAAAGGGAGGAAACTTGTGGGCTTGTGATGGCGAAAATCATGACGTAGAAATTAGTTGCAAGTAGGCATAATGAGGTCATTAGGGTTTAACTTTGTAACATTGTGTATTTGTATTTAAAACCGTCGGATCCCATAGTGTCATAATTTAAAAATTATGAAATAAGATGTGCAAGAGACATATTAAAAAAAAAAAAATTTGAACCCTTGGATTTTGTTATTTATCTAAATTTCATCTATTTTTCAATTGGCCACATAAGAGCCAATTAGATGAGGCTGGCTTAATTTTGTCTCCTTTTCTAGATATTAGTTTGACTTATGAGCCATTGACCTAGCCAAGCTTGATCAGGTATGGTTCACCTACAACCCGGCACCATTCGCTAACAAGCTTCTCTTCTCTTCACTCTCTTGGCCTTTGATCTTCTCTCCTCACTCCGTTTTTGAAGCTGAAAATCTCAAGGTGGCAGCTCCCATAGAAAAATAGCTTTGCTTTTAAATGATCCCACATGCTTTATTCTAATCCACAGTCTAGTTAATTGACTCATGTCTCTTTTCTTCGATCTCTTTCGTCATCTTGAAATAAAGAACGGGATATATGAGGCCTTAGTTGAAGGAAAAAGAGCGTGGATTACAAAGGGAAGATTGAAACCTTAGAGATGAGAGAGAAGACTATAGATAACTTGTTGATCAGGCAAGTTGTTCCTTTTTCCCCTATACATTTCAACCCTTTTTACAAATAACCTTTTACTCTCCCCAAAAAATTGGAGCATACATCTCGCAGACGTCAACCTTGGACGGAAATTTGGTGAGATTGTTGATGACCTTAGGAGTGGCATACATGTTGGAGCTGAATTTCTTGGAACTTGATGTCTCTGATAAAGTTATAGTCAACTCTGATGCTTTCATAAAACACATGACTTTCAACTATATGAATAGCAATTTAGTTGTCACAGTGAAGTGCCGTAGGAGAAGAAAATATACCAAAATCGACTGAGAGACTTTCAAGCCATGTTAGCTTAGAAATAGTGGCAAGTGGGCAATCCGCATAGCAATGGTCGCGGCTTCTTATTGAGCTAGTTGAGCTATCAAATCAATAGTCAAGGAATGATGTAGGATTTAAGCATCCAAGATCCACCTCCCTTAGTTCCGCCACCAAAGTCAAATCCTCCAACACACCGCCTCTCCCACCAACATTACACCAATCTCCACCACTACGATTTTTTGTTTTCGCTGCAAACAACTCTACTCCCAACTCACTAATATCGCCATAAAGAACTGTGCTTGTTGCTCGAGACCGAAGACGACGATTTTACTGTTGTTGAATTTGAGGTCATGGAGCTCCAAGATGCCACCATTGCTACTCAATCTTGGGTACAAGGACAAAGATGCCACCATGGAGCTCCAAGCTAATGTGTAGCAGTATTACTCTTATTATCTTTGAAGTCTTGGTTTAGATTACTCTTAGTAAGTATTGATATGTTGTGTCTGCTTCAATGCAAAAGTTGTCTCTTTGTCAAGCTTACAAATTCCAATTGTCTTAAGAATTTGAGGGGGCATACTACAATATTGAAAATTACTGTGCAAAATTCCAATGGTCTTTAGAGTTTGAGGGGGGCATGCTAGAAAAATACAATAAAACTACTGTGCAAAATTCTCAATTGGGGCATCAACGCAGGTGGATCCAGAACTTAATCTTGTGAAAGGACGGGGAGGAGCTCTTCTGCGCGAGAAGATGGTCGAAGCGGCATCCGACAAGTTTGTTGTCGTCGTGGACGACACAAAACTTGTGACGGGTTTGGGTGGCAGCGGGCTAGCGATGCCGGTGGAAGTCGTGCAGTTCTGCTGGAAGTATAATCAGACCCGGCTGCAGGAATTGTTCGTGGAAGAGGGATGCGAGGCGAAGATAAGATTGGACGCGGACGGAAAACCTTACGTCACTGACAACTCAAACTATATCATCGATCTCTATTTCAAGACGCCGATCGCGGATGCAAGTGCCGCGGGAAAGGAGATATCATCGTTTGAAGGCGTGGTGGAGCACGGGCTGTTCCTCGACATGGCCACTGCTGTTATTATTGCGGGAAAAGAAGGGGTTAGCATCAAGACTAAGTGAGCCATTGAACTGGTAAATATATGACTGGGACTTCCAACTCAAGCTGCCTTCTTTCTGATTATAATTCTGAATTTGCACCTCATGATGTAATCATTCGGGCGTTGCGGATGTACAATTCGGATGCGTCTTTTTTGTTTGAATTGACACTCCTCGGATTCCTCAAGTAATGGTGGAACAATTGTATTCAAAATGAGTCTGATTCTGTTTACATTTTCTCTTTCATGTGGAACTTCTGCTGTTCATTTCTCAATCTACTTTTTTGTTTTTCCCAGGTTTGCTTCTCTGTTATGTTATGATCTTAGAGGCAAGGAAAGGCTTGCAAGTCATCCTCTTTCATGGACATTGAAACATATCCATGTGTGTTTTTTATTTATTTTAGAAGCCGAAGGGAGCGGATTCGCGAAATCATGACAGGAATAATAGAGCGAATATTGAGCTGGGAGAGAAGAGAGGAGTGGTTGAGGTAGAGAGAAAGAGACTTGAGGGAAAATTAATGCACGATGTTAATTAGGGTCCACTCGTTTGGACGGAATTGGAGACCTTTGCTTCTCTGTTATGTTATGATCTTAGAGGCAAGGAAATGCGGGCAAGTCATCCTATTTCATGAACATTGAAACATGTCCATGTGAATTCGTCCAATTCCATCAAGTCGAAGAAGACCAAGGGTCCATTTGGGAGGTCGGTGGCATTTCGGTGAGGTGGCCGATGCCACCGGTGGGAGGGAGTTGGGTTAGGAGACGGAGAAATTTCTCCTTTCGTTGGGGCGGTGGGGGAAGGTGGAAAAACAAACAGATTCAACAACGGCAGTGTCGCTCGCTCCAATCGCTAAACCGAAAGCCCAACGCCGCCCCAAACAGAGCTTAAATTGTTTTTGAAGCCATTTTTGAAGAGAACAATGGCCCTCATTTTCTTCTCCCTCGAGGCAGTGGACCATCCCAAAATTATGGTGATGGTAGCTTTGAATGAGCAACCAAATAAATATTTAATTTATATGATGTAATGGGTGCATAATCATAGATTATGATGTAAATGGCTAGATGACTGCATCATAAGTTTAATGCCCTAAAAACCTATCATGGGTAAAGTGTCCTAATCATAATATGTTATGATTACGGATAAATTTCAACAAGAATCCGGTAAGAGGAAGGGCTGGCAGGGGAGAGCGAGAAGGAAGGAGGAAGAAAATGGATGAAATTAGGGAGCAACCCTAAAAACCTTCATACATTCTAAGATAATTTCACAAATAAACCCCTCCCCGTTATATAAATGAGAGAGGACAACCGAATAAGAAAATACAAAAGACACTCAAATAAGAAAATACAAAAGGCAATCTAACAAAGAATATAAAATAATTAACTTAATTGATTGTTATTAATTAGTATGAATTAATTAATTCATACAAATTAATTATAAAAATGTCGTCATAGCGGCTTTCATATGCGCGTTCCATAAGTTATGATGAGGGGATCCACTTGAGTGAATGTGTCCGCGACCATGACGGCTTCCATATGCGCGCTCCTTAAATTATGACGAGGGGAGTTCACTTGAGTGAATGCGCTCACGACCACGGCAACTTCCATATGCGCACTCTATAAATTATGACAAGGGAAATCCACTTAAGTGAATGTGTCCGCGACACGTGGACCTGTAACATAATAACCCAAAAATGGAGAGTCTTGGGCATACCATGGGCCGCCCATGTGACTGTTTAGGATAAAGGCCCGTCCGATCATGATTGTGCTGATGGGGGCCAGAGAGCCACCCGAACAAATATTGACAGCCATCAATTATGATGGCTGGGCCGTAAATGCCCAATGGATTGGCGCCTTGGCGGTCATGAACGCGGTGGCTACAAACTGTCATTTGTGAAAGCCCAACCTTATCTAAGGATCTCATATCCATATTTATGTTCAAAATTATTTCTTTTTTAGTGGTGATCACATTCATGAGGATGGAGTTTTAGTCCAAACTCACCGGAGCAAAAACCCTCGGGTTAAAGGACCGTTACCCCCTAACCCCTCGGGGACACTATGCCAAACGGAGAGCAAGTCTAGGGGTCTGTATGGTGCGGCGGTGGCAGTCGGGAACACGGTGGTTATTAACCATCGTCTGTGAACGCTCGACCTCACCTAAGAAACTTCATCTATTTTTATGTTCAAAAATAGTTTTTGTTTCTTCTTGGTGACGTCCAACATATTTTTAAGATGACATTTGTGTCCAAACTCACTAGAGCAAAAGCACCGCACCAACATAGCGTAGGCCGACGCTTTGATCTTCTTGATTCCTTTTTAGGTGGGATCATGAGTCAAATTATTCAAAAAATCAATTGATAAATAATAAAAATGACAATATTATGACTATGTTTGGCTCCGCATTTTTGCTCCAATGAGATTAGACAAAAATGTCATCGTCATAGAATGCATGGTTAGTAAGACAATTGTTATTACCACCATCAAGAAAAGAAAACTAGTTTTGAACATAAAAGTGATTGAAGTTCTTCTAATGAGGTTGGGCGTCCACGAACGCCAGTTCATAACCACCGCATTCACAACCACCGCCGCGGCACCAAACAGAGCCAATATTTTATATTATAGAAACTTTGTATGATAACTTCACTATTTATGATAAAATTATATGCATATATCAATGTGTCACCAAACAAGACTTAGGGTCTGTTTGACAACCCAGCGCCGCTCCGTTTCGGCGTGAACGGCCCGGCGAAATCATGTTTGGCGCGCTCCGGCTGAGAACAACCGGCATGAAAGGGTGCCGGCCCGGTGTTTTGCCGATGGTGGGAGGAGCGCCAGTCGGCCGTTTAGAACGGTCATTTTCTCTCTCCTCCCGGCCTCCCGCCGGACAGAAATGTCAAACAGAGCCTTACTCGGTCATTGGGCTTTTGCTATGGCACAATGACGAGGCAAGATTTCCTAAATAGTGTCATACTTTTGGAGGCATGCTTAATGTGACAAATTATTAGCCATAGCCATGTTTTATCCATGAGTATTTGTCATAATTTTACAGTGGCAAATATCATTTAATATAAATCTAGGGCAAAGACTTGGCCATACGTGGATCTGACCGTGGGAACACGATCCTTCAATTTTATCGAAGAAAAAGTTTTGATGGGACACAGAATGAAGTTTGGATCGGGAAGAAGCATATTACAATCTGTTTGGATGGGAAAATTTTTGGGTGAGCGTGGCTCGCGGTGAGCAGCGGGATCAGGACCGTGCACTCGCACATCAAATCACACGCACGATTTTTGATGTGTGGGTGCACGGCGCTGATCTCGCGCTCACCGTGAGCCACGCCCACCCAAAAATTACTCGTTTGGATGGGCAGCGACGATTTGAGATGAGATAAATCATCATTCTTGAATGAAGCTCCCTCCGAGTGTTGGAACTAGGTATAAAATGGAGTTTTGAGGGATAAGTGGTTCCAAATAGAGGTCATTCAAAGGGTCAGAAAAATAGCGTTTGCTGGAAAATGCAACGAAGAAAAACACGCAAACAAACTGAGCCTTAGTTTGCTTTGATAACTATTCCTATATACAGGGTCATTTACTAGGACCTCCACCTCATCTTTCACGCCACCAGTGACATGGATTTGCCCGGCGTCGACAGTTTAGCCATGGTTCGTGGATTAGTTGACGATGAGAGCTTGCATGAGAGCTCTTTATCAAGGAGCTCGGGGGATCGAGCACCGGCCTCAACAACCTATCGGCCATGTGGTGGAGTTGGCGTTGGGTTGGGGTGTACGACCCACGGGCCTGATAAAGTTGTCTTGTGCTGACTCTAGGTGAGCCCCCTGGTGGGACATCAGGGTGGAAGTCAGGAGTGACGTCTGTCCTTCATCATAAAAGTGCAGGATTAGTTTGTGATGAGATATCGCCTGAGAGCTCTTTTTCAAGGAGGTCGGGGGATCGAGTCTCGTTCTCAACAACCTATCGGTCCTGTGGTGGAGCCGGGTTGGGATGTACGGCCTGCGTGCTGACTCCGGGTGAGCCCCCTAGTGGGACTTCAGGATGACAGGCAGGTGTGACGCTTGTCCTGCATCACAATCCCTCTTGCAATATACAGATGAGACACCGGTATAAAATGGGCATATTTACTAAGTCGGTCGACCACCACAAATATTGATGCAAATTATACTTCCAAATTTCTAAGTTTAAATGAAATTAGTTGGGCACAAAATTTAAATATTCCACAATGAGCCTTTCTAACACAAAATGATGAACAAAACGGCGAGGAATGGTTAGGGCGAGCGCGTGCTACACGGGAATGAAACAACCTTGCTGAAATAATTCATAATAAATGCTAACACAGAAGATAGATTGAGGGAAGGGGAAAGGAGAGATCTCACCGGGGACCTCCGCAGTAGCTTTCGATTCTTCGTGGCGCGATCACACTAGGTAGACGGAGAAGTGGGAGGAGGAAGCTACGGAAGGGGGTGTTCCGGTGGTGGATTGCAGTGGAGAGGATGGAAGGGCTCGGGCGGTTGGAGGTGTTGCTGGAGATGAGGTAGATGGCAGGGTTAGGAGGGGACGGAGGTGGAGGAAACGTCGAGGGAAGTTGAAGTAGGGTTGCGGGTAGGCGGTTGCGGGGTTCAGCAGTGGAGCTGGGGAAACAAGCGGAGGGCGGAGCTGCTGAGGAGGAGCGGTGGCGGCGAGGCTTGGCGCGGGATCGACGAAGCAGGCGGAACGGGGCTTGCGGCGGGATTTCACCGAGAGAGTGAAACTCAATCTCGATATTTTCTCCACGCTAATTAGGGCATCCACACATGTGGCTTTATATACGCCCCTTCCCCCCCCCCCCCATGTAATAAAGAAAAATGATTATGATTTTGCAAATTTTCAACAAGGATGTTCAAACAAAAACAAATAACGACGACGACCCGCCCGCCCATTCCAAACCGGACAAATCCACTCTGGGTCACGCGAGGTGGTCAGTCTCACGTGTCAGGCCACAATACAAGAAATGAAATTTATAACATACATGTCCATGACAGAAGATAAATAAGAGACAACACAAACAGCATATCTGCAACAGTAAATAAGCAAATAAAAACGAGACGGCACTAGAGTGTCGGCGACATGATCAGATCAGTTCCCCCGGCGTTGAGAGATCTCGACTCCGGCGAGACTGAGCTGATGGAAGCAACAGAGAGATCTGGACGTCGACGATGGAGCTCTCTGGCACTGATCCAACTGTTGTTCAAGATGTCCCTTCCCCGCCAAGTAACCAAGTAACGCTGGTAAGCACCTGCACGAGTCTGGAACTCCCGAACATCAAGCACCTGATCAATCTCCTCCGTGGTAGGCGTGAAGGCCGGCTGAAATCCCGCGATCACCCCTGGCTCCAAAGTAGGTGGTGGCACTGGCGCGGTAGGTGGGGAACCATGGAAAGGGGACAGGTCCGCCACATTGAAAATCGGAGATGTCCTGAATTCCAAGGGCAGATCAACAAGGTAGGCATTCTCTCCCAACCGTTTTCTTACCTGAAAAGGACCGAATCGACGTTGTCGAAGCTTGTGGTAAGTCCCACTGGGAAATCTTTCCTTTCTAAAGTGTACCAACACCCAATCTCCTTCCGAAAAAGACACATCGCGCCGATGGCTATCAGCGCTAACCTTGTATTTTTCAGATGTCACCTGTAGCTTATTATGAATAGATTCATGCAAAGATTTTAAGTTTTCAATCCAAGTAGTAGCATCAAAAGAAATGTGCTCGTAGGAAGGTAAAGAATGGTGATCAAGGTAATGGGGAATAGGGAAGCCATACACAATCTCGAAAGGAGACTTTTCGGTGGAGCGATTTATAGTGTTGTTGTATGCAAATTCGGCTTGAGCTAACGCTAAGTCCCACTGCTTGGGGTGCTCTCCGGCTAGACATCTCAATAAATTACCCGAACTTCAGTTGACCACTTCAGTTTGCCCATCAGTCTGGGGGTGGTACGCGCTACTAAAATTTAATCTCGTGCCCAGTTTTCGCCATAAAGTTTTCCAAAAATAGCCCATGAATCGAGTGTCCCTATCAGAAGTGAAAGTGCGTGGAACCCCATGGAGTCGAACCACCTCTCGAAAAAAGAGATGGGTCACGTGTGCGGCATCGGAGGTTTTCCGGCAAGGTATAAAGTGCGCCATTTTTGAGAATCTATCAACAACTACGAACACGGAGTCAATTCCTCGCGCTGTAGTAGGGAAACCGCTAACAAAGTCCATGGAGACCTCGTCCCATGGCCGCTCAAGAATGGGTAGCGGCGTGTACAACCCAGTGTTCTGGGACTGTCCCTTAAACAACTGGCACGTGGGGCAGGTACGAATGTGGCTGATAACATCCTGTCTCATGCGAGGCCAATAATAACGCGAGGTCGCTAAATCTAGCATCTTGGCTTGTCTGACATGTCCACCTAACCCGGACGAGTGCAACTCGGCGAGCAAGGCCTCACGTAATGGACCCTGGCAGATGCATAATCGGGTGCCTCTAAATAGGTACCCCTCACTTACGCAGAAATGTCCCGTCGGATCCGCCCCATGCGGCTGACACTCCGCCCACACAGCACTAAAATCGGGATCAGTGGCATACAACTCATTCTGAGAGTCCAAGTCAGTCAAACGAGGGTGTAGAGAGCCTAAAAGATGCGCTCGTTGACTGAGGGCATCAGCGACTCTGTTGGTGACTCCTGGCTTATGTCGGATGTGAAAGGTGTACTCCTGCAGAAAGGCGGCCCATTTGGCGTGACGTCGAACCTCCTTCTGGGAGTTCAGGTAACGCAACGCCTCATGATCTGTATTCATCACGAACTCGCGATGAATCAAGTAATGTCGCCAATGACGGAGAGCATGTACGATGGCGAAAAACTCAAGATCGTAGGTCGAATATCTCGTTTTTGCATCATCCAGCTTCTCACTATAAAATGCTACAGGTCGGCCCTCCTGACTCAATACTGCCCTAATACCAACATGTGAAGCGTCGCAATCTACTTCGAAAACCTTTTCAAAATCAGGCAGGGCCAGAACAGGAGCACTAAACACTTTCTCCTTCATAAGGAGGAATGCCTGCTCTGCCTCGGCCGTCCATACGAATTGCCCCTTGCGGAGGCAATCAGTGATGGGTGCGATGTGGGTGCTAAAGTTGCGTATAAAGCGACGATAGAATGAAGCTAGGCGATGAAACCCACGTGCCTCGGTCAGTCTCACGTGTCGGGCCACAATACAAGAAATGAAATTTAAAACATAGATGTCCATGACGGAAGATAAATAAGCGACAACACAAACAGCATATCTGCAACAGTAAATAAGCAAATAAAAACGAGACGGCACTAGAGTGCCGGCGACAGGATCACATCAAATATCTAGCCTTTACTCCTTGACAATCCCTCTACAAAATCCAAGGAGATATCTTGCCGCACACGTTTGGAATAGGAAGGGGTTGAATATAATCAACCCCTTCTGCTTTACATGTCTGACAAATGCGGAATTTTTGAATATAATCAAACACCTCTACTTTCATACGCTTCCAAAAAAAAACATGCTCTTCATCAGATGGTAGGTTGGTTTCATTCCTGAATGACCTCCTGGAGAACTGTCATGATATAATTTGAGCAATGTCTGCAATCCCAATTACCAGTATTCCCTTACGCAGCAGCATTTTTTTTGTTTCACTGATAATTGGGTTTACTGGAAGGATCCTATTTCTTGGCCAAGAAAATTTTGAAAGATATTTTTGCTGAGTTGGGGTGGCAATCGTCTGATCCAAGAAAATTTTCAAGCTCTAGTGATCAGTCCTGATCACAAAATGATTGCCTATCAGATAACGCTTCCAGTGATGTACTACTGTCATTACAATCGCCAGAAGCTCTTTTTCAAATACCGACAGAAAACGATTCTAAATGCCCAAGGCTTTGCTGAAAAAAACTACAGGTTTACCTTCTTGTAAAAGTGCAACACCCACCCCCTTCTCCGACGCATTTGTTTCCGCAATGGATTCTTTTTCAAAACCGGAAAGACGTAAAACAGGAGGCCTCGACATAGCTTCTTTAAGAAGATGAAATGCTCCATCTTCACGGATGTCTCACCGGATGTTTCACCGTATGTCTCACCTATAGGCTGTCAAACGCATCTTAAGATACTTGAAAACAGCCCCTGGTCAAGGGCTGGTATACAAAACCTCTTCCTCTTCTGTTGTAACGTTGGTCGTGTATTCGGATGCTAATTATGCTGGCTCTCTGGATGATCGGCATTCTACCAGCGGATTATGTACTTACTTAAGAGGTCACCTTGTCACCCGGCGCAGCAAGAAATAATTTGTGGTTGTTCGCTCTTCGGCCGAAGCCGAGTACCATTCAATAGCATTTGTTGTATTTGAGCTCACATGGCTAGAAAATCACCTAAGGGATATGGGAGTCAAACTGTCCTCACAAGTCACTTTACTTTGTGACAGTCAAGCGACTATACATATAGCTAAGAACCTTGTTTTCCATGAACGGACGAAAATCATTGAAGTTGACCGCCACTTCATTCGGGAAAAAGTTCAAATGAAGAAGCTTGAGTTGAAACATGTTCCGGCAACCGATCAAGTTGTTGATCTCCTCACAAAGGTCTTACCTCGTGTTCTATTCTTTCAGTTCTTGTCCAAGTTGGGCGCTTACGACTTGTATGCTCCAGCTTGTGGGGAAGTGTTAGAAGTGTTAGGAGAAAAACATGTAAAGGCCCAAAGAAAGACTCATTTAAGGCTCTCTTCCACCTTATGTTTTAGTCTCACATCTTGAGTGGTGATTTTTCTCTTTCTTTTCCTATATATTTGTACAATTGTTTGTATTTATTGATTGAAAAAGTATAAATAAAATTTCCAGATTATCACTTGATATTTTGAGCTTTTTCTGCAAGGAGAAAGGAGAGTGTTTTTGAGAAGGACTTGTGCTTTGAGTTCATTCATGGATAAGCTCTTCCATTTTCTTTCCTCCATAAAAGGGTATGTTTGGCATGGTGTTTTTGCTCCAGTGAGTTTGGGCAAAAACACCGTCATCATAAAATATGTGTTTGGCATAACGACAGTTATGACCTCCGCCAAGTAAAAAAAACTAATTTGAACATAAAAGTGGATGAAGTTCTTTAGGTGAGGTCGGGCATTCACAAACGATTTCACGACCGTCACCAACGTGCCAAACAGGCCCAAAGTCTCTTTTTTCTGGACATTTATTATTAGAAATGATTACTTATGACTTGGTTAATTTTTCCACATCTTTCTATTATGCTTAGTATTTTTTTTATTTTTGTTGGCTAGAATATTTTGTTAGGTCGTGGCATAAAATTTATAAGATGAGTCAAATTTTAAAAAAACTTTTAACTTCTTTTTAACTTGTTAAGGATCACTGATGCGGAGCAGAGACGAGAACGTGTTTTGGGCCCGTTCGGGGCTGATTTGACAACTTTCCATATATGGCGTGCCCGGATCGACAATCGGACTCCGTGATTGCGTCCGGAGCGTCGCCGCGAGTCAAAACAGTATATTAGTTTATATTTTTCAGTTTATTATTGATGTATTTTAAGGGCCGAACCCACCGGTCAATCATAGTCGTTGATGGGGGATGCTCTAGCCTTCTTTTATTATAAATAGGAGTCTTGAGGGCTAAATGGATTCATTGTTGAATTTGGAGAAGAAGCATTCTCGGATTCCAGTAATCCCTCCCCGGTGCCGACGTCGTGGAACCCTAGGTGACGACTACTAGATGCTCAAACTTCCCCCCAAGGTACTACCCATCCATAGCCTTCTTTTTCTGATGCGGGGACAGGAGTCCACCTGCTCCGCCACCTTGGCATCACCACCAAGGGGCGGAGTCAGCACGAGGCCGCTTTATCAGGCCCGCGGGCCAGTACACCCCAACTCATCCCCGGGCCCACAACAGGCGCCGATAAGTTGTTGAGGCCAGGGCTAGATCCCCTGACCTCCTTTATAAAGCATTCTTCTGCGAATGCTCATCACCAACTGACCGCGGGCCTGATAAAGCCGCCTCGTGCTGACTCCAGGTGGGCCCCTTGGTGGTGATGCCAAGGTGGCGGGGCAATTGGACTCCTGTCCCCGCATCATAAAAGTGCACTTTTTTGATGCAGTAGGCCCAGAGCCGCCCCGCTCTGACGGCAGTCACAACCTAGCTAGAGGAGCACGTCCAGCAACACACAGCCGGGCTGCAGCCCAAGCACCCCACCCATGACCGCACCTATTCTCAGCGCGGCGGGATGTTGAGGCGAGGTCTCGAACCCAGCCCCCTTGATAAAGAGCTTTCCTAGCAGCTCTCATCACCAACTGAGCTCAGTTGGTGACCGCACCTATTCTCAGTTGGTGATGAGAGCTGTTAGGAAAGCTCTTTATCAAGGGGGCTGGGTTCGAGACCTCGCCTCAACATCTCGCTGCGCTGAGAATAGGTGCGGTCATGGGTGGGGTGCTTGGGCTGCAGCTCGGCTGTGTGTTGCTGGACGTGCTCCTCTAGCTAGGTTGTGACTGCCGTCAGAGCGGGGCGGCTCTAGGCCTACTGCATCATTTCCCCTCTCCAAAACCCTCATCCGCAACCCCTACAGCCCCCAATTTCCCACCCTTACGGCTGTCCAGGAATTCCGAGTATTGTTCACGGGTACTGTTCGCGCGCACTGTTCACACAGAGGCACTGCTCACACCAGAACACTGTTCACCTGAAACCTTGTTCACCCAAAACACTGTTCACGCCTGCCTCCACCTTCCCCTCCTCCCTAATCCGCCAACTCCCCTCCGTGGATCCACCATCCTAACAACCCTAAAATTCTAGATCAGTCCAGATCTAGGATTCTAGCCACCCGATCCGTTATTTCCACTGCACAAACCTTCCATTTTTGCCCGGATCCGCTCCTAAATAGCGGATCTACCCATCCCAGGCCCGGATCTACTCATTTGTGGCCGGATCCGCCGTTTTACAATCCATTATCACCATTTTCCGCCGAGGGCAGCCACCGTCACCGTCGTCTCGCCACCGGTTCCACCCCCGATCGCCGATCTACACATCCAGCCCTCCAAATCTTTAGTGTCCTGATTCATCCCTCTACGTTGTGAGCATTTGTGGTATTGTATTCTGTGATTTGACATTGTTCACTTTGGTGTTTTATTGTACTGTGTTGAGATTATTGTTGCGTGAAAATTGGTTTTATTATACTAATAATTGCATGAGTTATTCGCCGCACGCTTGCTTTGACCCTCCGAGCGAAGGAAGCCGTTGTTTAATTGCTAAAATTAATTGTTGGTCTCCTTTTAATTATCTGCATGGTATTAATTATCTCATTGTTTATTTTAATTGTCGTCGTCGACCGACGGTTGCATTGCATCTAGAGTTGCATTAGTGTGTCACCCCTGCACCAGCACTTAGAGTCGTACTCTCCGAGCACCACTAGCCTACCCCTACATCAATCTCTTTATTGATCAATCATGAGATTATGCTTAATAATTCTTAAGAGGTTATGTTAATTAAAAGTGAAGATCAACTTCATGCATTTTGGTAGGATATATTAAAGGTTTGTAGAAATTGTCAGTAGATATGTCCAACATGGTGGTTCTAGGGTTAAATGACAGGAAATCAACATTTTTTGCAATTTATCATTTCTAGATATATCAATATATCGAACACAAACTTTTAATTTTTTTTAAGAGTTCGCAGCTTATAAATTAAAACCTAAAACGATTTCCTAGTTTCATTCTTCTGAGTTGTTTTATGTCTTAGCTCTCGACTCTCCAATTTTCTAGCTTTTGTGTCACACCCCTGATGCGGACAGCTCGGATTAACAAGGTGAGAACGATGGTAATATTTATAGAACAACATTCATCAATAGATAAAATAAGAATAATTAAATACCAAATATAGCGTACCTCGGTTTACTTTATTTCGCTGTAATTTTTCTGCACACGTAATACTTTCACCTGCAATAACAGATTAAGCGTGACATAGATATAATAAAATTAAGTAAAATGTTCAGATAAACTGAGTTGGGTTGACACAGATTTATACTCTATATTAACCTGCATATGGATCATCTCGTGGAGTTCTTAAGCACCACATGGGTTCTCTTATCAACCTTCTAACACGCGGATTGCTTTAGAGTAAAACTGTTAGACCATCAAATATATTCCACAGAGGCATAGTGATCAAAAGTCAATGCACTTACATGTTCTCATCACTTTACTAATATAAAACCCAGATAACAATATGGAATAACCAATGAAACCATTGAAACCAAAATTATGAGATAACAGCCAATAGCCCAGGGAAAATGACAAGCAGCAACGAATAATCAATGTAGAACAGTATTAAATAAAAAGTTCAACCTAACCTCAGGTGGCATAAATATCAAAAGAATAAAATAATATAGTTAATTATATTTTATAAGATAATAAAATAACAATGTTTTATTACTAAAGAGTCAGTCATCATACCTTGTATATCTGTCTTCTTAGTGTTGTTGTCTTTGATGAACGGGAGATGGCATGTTCCAAACTTCAAAAAAAAAATTCACATTATTTCAAATGATTGTTCTAGTGCGGTTAAGACCATATATATATCTGGATATTGTGCATGAGAGAAATCCCCAGCGAAAAATTCATGTACAACACCGTTAATTAGAATTGAGCTGCAACCTGGAGCCTTTTTATACCCCTTCCCTTCATAAGGGTCCTAACTGTTTTCATACAATCCCACTTAGACTCTCTAGCATATGCATTGGAGAGAAGGACATATGCCCCTGAATTTTTACGGTCCATTTCAAGCATCCTGTTTGCTGCATATTCAGCAAACTCGACATCTCCGTGAAGCTTACAAGCACCAAGAAGAGCACCCCAAATAGCTTGATCGCCCTTCGAGGGTATCCCTACCACTCTATTTATGAAGTCCTTGGCCTCTTTAAGAAAACCACGACGACCGAGCAGATCCACCATGCAACTGAGGTGCTCAATTGTCGGAGAAATACCATACATTTTAGTCATTTTGACAAAGTAATGGTGGCCTTCTTCCAAGAGGCCCGAATGGCTACAGGCACTTAAAACTCCAAGGAATGTGATGGCATCAGGTTTCAGACCAGAAACTTCCATTTGTTTGAAGAATTCCAGGGCAAGTTTGCTCTGCCCATGCATGGCAAGCCCTCTGATTATGGTACTCCAAACTATGAGATCTTTTCTAGGGGTTCTATAAAACACTTCAAGAGATGATTCTATGCATCCACACTTGGCATACATATCTAGAAGCGATGCACTTAACTGCGCATTTAGCTCAAACTTATTCCGCTCTATGTAAAAGTGGATCCACTTCCCTGACTCAAGTGCGCCTATACTTGCACAGGAAGACAAAGAACTCACCAAAGTGATAGAATTGGGAGTTGTCTTCTTCCTCAGCATGTACTCGAAGATATTCAAGGCTTCAATGGGGTGGTTTCTTTGCGCTAAAATGGTAATCAAAGCATTCCATGAAGCTAAGTCCTTTTTTGGCATTTTATTGAAGATTTCCATGGCGACATCTATTTCTCCACATCCTGCATAACCAGTCATCATCAGAGTCCAGGATATCTCATTCTTAATTTTCATCTTTCTGAAGAGCAACTCAGCCATGCTCATTTCACCACACTTCGAATACAAACCAAGAATAAAATGAAGCAAATCCAAAGTAACAATAATACCAACTTTGGAAATGTAGCCATGAAAAACTTTGCAAACATGCAAGCTTTCTAACTTTGCCGTTGCCGATAATACACTCAAAAAAGTTGATTTATCGGGATTCAGATCTAGGACCTGTAGAAGTTTCAAGAAACAGTCAACGAAATGCATATTCAATGGCATTTTGGAATGAAGGACTTCAAATTATACTTTTTAATGGAAACATAGACAACAAGTGATGATAATTTTGTGTAGGGGAAATACCAGGTACTAGAAAATCATATTCTGATATTTGCTCAATGGAAGAAGCTGAAACAGGTAATTTGAGTAGAGACTTACCGTTTTAAAAATGTTGGAGAGAACCAAATCAATAATAATTCACATAAGAGAACTTGTCCCCTCTATATATGAAGGCTGACACACCAATAATACAGGAAATGATAAGAAATAAAAAAACTGAAAAAAAAAATACACATTGTAACACTCCCCCTCAAGTTGGGTGTGAGATGTTGATCATGCCCAACTTGACAACAATTCTTCCAAAGGTATTTCCACTTAAACCTTTCGTGAGAATATCAGCAAGTTGTCTATCTGAGGAGACAAAGGGAGTACACACAAGTCCATTTTCAATATTTTCCTTAATGAAATGATGATCCACTTCAATATGCTTAGTACGATCATGCTGGACATGATTGGGTGCGATGCTAATAGTTGTCTTGTTATCACAATACAATTGAATGGGCTCATCTTCAGAGAGTCTCAGGTCATTCAACAACGATCACAACCAAAGACCTTCACAAACACCATGGGTCATATCCCGAAACTCTGCTTCAGCGCTTGATCTAGCCACGACATGTTTTTTACTTCTCTAGGTAACAATATTTCCACCAACCATAGAACAATATCCTGAGGTAGATCGCCGCTCGTCGACAGACCCGGCCCAATCAACATCGGTGTACACCTCAATGTTTAGAGTAGGAATGGAGGAAAAAAACCCACTCCCAGGTGAGACTTGAGATATCTGAGTATTCTGTTGGCAGCATCAGCATGACGAGTCTTCGGAACGTGCATAAACTGGTTGATAACAATCACAACATAAGCTATATCTGGACAGGTATGAGCAAGGTAGATCAGTCTCCCTACAAGCCTCTGAAAATCAAGTATGTATTCAACCTCCTCTCCATCATCACGACTCATTTTGTGGTTTGCTTCAATAGGAGTATCTGATAGTCGGCAGCCACTCATCCCAATTTTCTCAAGAAAGTCCAGAGTATACTTTCTCTGAGAGATAAAAATCTCATGCTTGGACCTTGCCACTTCAATGCCCAAGAAATATTTGAGGTCACTCAGGTCATTGAACTCAAACTCAATAGGTAGTTTTTGTTTTAGAAGCTTGATTTCTTACACAGCATAGCCTGTGATAACAATGTCATCGACGTAAACAATAAGAGTTGTAAGTTTACTAGTCCTATGCTTGAAGTATGATCTGAGTTGCCCTGGTGATACCCAAAAGACAACATAGCTTTGTGAAATCTCCCAAACCAAGCTCTCGGAGACTGTTTCAGTCCATATAGGGTTTTCTTCAACTTGCAGACATATCCCACTAATGCAGGACGGGGCATAGGGTTTGCGCGTCTGTCCGTTTTTTCTAGGAAAACCTAAATGTGTGTGATGAATAATTAATTTCGTCAATTTAGAGCGGGCGCAGCACTTAAGAAATTACGCAACTTGGATTTTTTGAAAGCACAAAATTACTTCTTCATTTCAAAAAAAAATGAATTTTCTTAAATAATGGTTCGATTTTAAATCCGGGGAAGGAGGTTCGCAACCTTCGTTTTGTTCCCCTCGTCGTAGCACAACGAAAATTGTAAACTCCAAATACGTTTCCATTTGGAGTTTTCGACGTAGCATTCGCTAACAAAAATCAGGCGAAAACCCAAAAATGAGTCTATTATCTTACGAGAAAAATAGAGGCATACACAAAGGAAGAGATAGAAACAATTACCCACGAAAGAGGTGTCTTCCGTATTCGAAGTCGATCACGATCACGCGAGGAAATTTTCGTCACCTTCGATCTCCCGCTCCGAGATCGGTCGCTATCGCACACGGGTACCAAGGAGAAATTTCGCTCAACACTTACACGATAGTGGTTCCACAGAGACACTTACTCTAGAGAATTCACAAACCTAACAATCTAACTTCACTCGCTCCTCACACTAGAGGTGGTTCCACGAAACCACTAAACACAAGAGATAAATTTCACTCTTGTTCTCGCAAAGAGGCTCCACGTAATCTCTTTAGTCACCAACTCTAAACTCCTACAGCAACAACCTTCCTATTACACTCTCAAACAGGAAGTCACACAAGTAATCTCACAGAAATCGAAAAGAGAGCTAAGAACCTCCACGAGGTAGTCCCGAACCGCCGAATGTGTGAAGGAATGGCCATGGTGGAAGGAAAAACTGCCGGAGGAGTCGTGCTCTGTGGTTGCAGGAGATGTGGTGGCTGACGGCGTCGAGGAGCGGCAAGGGGCGAGTGGTCCTATGATGGAATTCATATATGAGCAAATGGATAAAACAAATGAGGAAATTTAATTAAATTTTGATAACATTAAGAAAAATTAAGTAGTTCATGTGTTTTCATCAATAATTATATAAGTGTTTCTTTTGATTCAAGCACTGGCAAAAAAATAATGATTATTTTATGTTTTATTGTAGATATGAGCCAATATGAGTCATCATTGATGATAGATAGTCAAACCAACTTCATAGATCATTGCATGTCGCAACTTATTATTTGAATCCTCAATATCATTACAGCCCATCTTTTAAAGCAAATACGGAAGTAAAAAAAATTGTGTTTTATTCTTGTCTCCAACAAATGATTTTTAATGAAGATGAGAGAACAAAAATAAACATTCAGATGGATGATTTCAAACATGTTAGAGGATTATTTAGGTTTAGACTTTGCAAAATCAACTAGAACCAAAAGAACTCCAGGTTAAACATATTTGTTTAATGTTAATTTCAATTATTAAGCAATAAGCATGTTATTAATTATTATCATATTAAGTAATTAATGTATTATTATTTACAATAGACTGATGAGATTCCTACGGAGATAACTGACCAAAATTGAAAAGATTTGCAATTCAGGTTCTAAGTTTGACATATAGCTCTTTTGGATGTGAACGCAACTGGAGTGTTTTTGAGATGGTGAGATATATTGCAGGAAAATATCCTAAACCGTAACATTGATTATCTGATTGACTTCATTTTCATTCATTCACGAGTATTTTTATAATTTTTATTTTATCAACATACGTGCATTCGAAAAGAAAAAATCAATTGCATCAAACGAAAATTAATGATCTAGTGTTTGTGATGTATAATATAAAGTTAATGAAACGACAAGATAGAAGAGATATACAGCTAAATGAGAATTTTTAAAATTTTAAGAATATTCCTTCAGATTAATGGATCACTGAGAAGGAATATGTTGTTCTTTCCCGTAATAGCATTAGGTTGGAGATTCCTCAAAGTGGAGATGCCCAAGAAACCTATAGTGATGATAATGCGCGAAGGAATATTGAAGAATCTGTTGCAGTAGTAACTGAAGAATATAAGTTTGATATTATTTCAATTGAAAATGCAAAATTATTCAACTATATTATGTATCATAATTATGGCATTTTTATTTTAGGTGGAGTATATGATCTCACCAAAAGGCGCAGTGATCTTGATATTGACGAGTATATTAGTGAAGCTAAATGGGAAGATGATCAGAACGACAATGGTGATGATAACAATGCAAAGAATGTAGAACTTGATGATGAGGACATGATTGATGTAGATGTTAAGGATTCATATTAGTGGTTTTGTGTCGGTTCGACGAATATAAATTATTATTTGATCGTTTACCATAGTGTGAACTTTATGTTATTTTTGTGTTTAGTTGTTCATTAGCTTATTTTTGATATAAGTACTCAAATGTTTATTAATTTTAAACTTTATTATGTGTTAATTGTGTGTAATTGGATGATACAAAATTTATTTTCATATTTTAAGTCTTAATTTATGATTTTTGTGAAATCTTACGATCCTTGATTTGATCCCACGATTTGATCCAATCCAACTGGAAAACGATCCTTCCTTAGATCTCAATCTTGACAACCTTGTTAATATTAGAGTCTAAATTTTGACTAAGATAAAGTATGTTCATGTAGTTTGTGGCTCACATGGTCTTGGCTTCTTCAACCATGGGTGAGCAAGGTCCAAGAGCAAAATAACTCACAAAATAGTTGTATGTGATCAAATAATCATTGGTTGATGCAAACTTCAGGCATGCCCTTATTGTCATCTAGAAGCCCACTATAGATGTTGCCTGAAGTCTGTGAAACACGGAAATCTGCACTTACAATATCAAATGCAAGCATATTACCAAAAGCTGAGTACCTTGTTAAAATATTGACAACATGTGTATGGTGTCCATGTGGCAATAACTACTACAATAATAGAAGATAACATGAAGAAATCACTTACCAGTATCTCCTTATAAAGGATCAGTGCCTCTTCAAATAAACCATTGAGAACATATCCAGCTATCATTGCATTCGAAGCTACAATATTCCTACCATGGATTTTATCAAAAACCTCCCGAGCTTTCTTTACTAGCCCGGCGCCTGAGTACCCACTAACCAATGTAGTCCATGAAATCACATCAGGATTTGGCAGCTTATCGAACAATTCACGAGCTAACTTGATATCTTTAAACTTCATAAACATATTTATCAAAGCATTTGCAAGATTCAACCACAAAGGAAAGCCAATCTCCAGTTCTCCACAATATATGTATATATTCTCTTCCCAGAATCAAAATCATCACATCTAGTGCAAGCTGTTACTACTCTTACCAATGTGACCAAATTGGGCACAACTAATGCCTCTTCAACCATCATCCAAAACAAGGATATCACCTTATCCCAAGAACCTGATGCTGAATGGCCAGCAATTACACAGTTCCAAGTGACATGACTCCTTTCAGGCATTTTATCGAACAGTAGATGCGCATCAGAAGGCCTTTGGCAGCCAAAGTACATTTGAATGAGAGAGTTATGAACATAAGAATCTACAAGCAATCCGAACTTAATTGAGCAACAATGGATCTGTTTACCTTCAAAAAGCGCGGGAATCATCGCGCATGCTTTGAGCAATGGCGGAAAAATGTGGGGATTAAGATTGAAGGAATCTTCCACGATTAACCTTATGACAGATAGTATAGATGTCGCCGGAGTTGAACTTTGAGAGGATTCGCGGATTAAAATGTTCCAAAGAATGGATTTCCGGTGAGTATGACGAATGAAAAGCTTTTGGGCGTAATTAGTGTCTACTGACAAGGCTGGAGCGCAGAAAGTGAGGAACCTGAAGAAGCAGATTTCGTCCTCGATAGCGTTGGATTTGATCAAACGGGCCTGAATTTGGCGAAGATCTTCCATTGTGGAGCAGCTTTGGGGGAGGGACGGAGGCATGAGAGCATTGAAATCGGATAAAAACTCTCCCGCCTTGAAGACATTGGAGATGAAGGTGGCGCCAGGAGGAGGCAGAACTTGGTGGCCAAGACATGGGTAGAAAACATGTTCGGACGCCGGAGATGATTTGCATGCGGCGAGTCTTGCAGCGGCCGGCGGGAAGGGGGGAGGAAATAGAGTGGCAGAAGCCATGGACGGTGAGGCAGTTGCTCCCGGGCTTTTTATTAATCTGTTTGGTTTTGAGAAATTAGCGCGGGAAATTTGAAAGGCCATGAAGTTGGCGCGTGTCACGGATATTTCGACTTCGTGGCGGATTTTGGTTGGCTGCCATACAAAATATGTTCGGAAATCTAGAAGAATGCAGGAATTTCTATTTTGGTGCCCGCAAAGCTTTGATGAGAACATCCAGAGAGATTGGATGGGGCTGTTCCTCTAAGCCTTCTTCCAATGTGGGAAATTGGCGAAGTCTATAAAATTTGGAGTTTCTTTATGCGAGCATCCGCGAGAGCACTCTCTAGTATCTTCTCCCAAGCTCACAAAATCGTCTAAGTGAGGTTGTGCATGCTAAAAGAGGGGGCAGAAAGAGTTCCAAGCAATGAAACAATCTAAATCTCTCGTTCTCGCCGGAAAATCTCGGAGCTCTCTCTAATATCTAGAGTTGTTTGTCTTTGAATGAAGGTCTGGGAGCATTTTTATAGTTTTCTAGATGGACGTGTTTGATCATTGTGTTAGGCTGGATCCTGAGTTGGCAAATTGCGTCGCTCCGTTTTCGATCGCCTGGAACACCAATTTTCATGAAATGAAGGACGTTCCCCCTGGGCGGTCCGGGCAGTCCGAACAGTCCGAGTAAGGTGTCCACGCGCCAGCTAAGAAGGGGTGTCCTAAGATAAAGGGCATCTCAGAATCTTCCTTCATGTCTGAGATAACAAAATCCACTTGAAGAATAAACTCACCAATCTCGAGTGGCACGTCGCGAACAATCCCCTTAGGAGTCTTAGTGGAGCAATCAACAAATTTTAATGTTATAACAGCTGAGACAGACTCTCCTATATTGAGTTTTTGAGCTAAATCAGATGGAATGATGTTAACATTTGCACCGAGATCGGCGAAAGCATTTGGAATATGAGATTCTCCCCTATAGTGCGCTAAACATTAAAGTTAACATTGATATTTGCAGTCCGCTCCACTAGACAAGCGGAGTGAGGTAGTTGAGGCTTAAATTCTAGAAGAGGAGGAGGTGAAGTAGAATACGTGGTGTCCTCTTCAAGATTTGCCTAGAATTCTTGGGGAAAAGTTACTGCCAGGATGTTTGTGGGTGTCGGTGGTGGTGTTCTTTTTGTAAATTCAGTGATGATTTTTAATAATTGTCCAACTTGATTCTCCAAATTACCCACGGATCCTTGAAAGTTGTGAACATCCGCATCATTCTTAGCCATATATCTATTAATCATCTCCTCAAAAGAAGTGGTTTTAGGAGCCTACAGAGAAAAATTATTTGGAGCAAGATGAGCATTAGCTGTGTTACCTTGGTTTCCCCATGAAAAATTGAGGTGATTCATCCATCGGGGATGATATGTATTATTGTAATTATTATTCGGGTTAAATTGCTACCGTTTTGGATTACTCTTGTAATCCACTTGTTCTAATTCTTTCGTCGTATTCAGATTAGACTCCAATGTAGATGAAAAGGAGGCAACAGACATCCTCTCTGTTTTCTTGCTAGGTGTTGAAACCGGAAACCGGCTTCCGTAGAGTTCGGACCCTAAGAAGGGGTGACTGCACACTTACTTCTTCAAGCGAGCTCACTCAACCTGTTGGAGCCAAAAATGACCTCAACAAATGTTCACGAACCAAAGTGCAGTCAATGCCTACTTCTCTCAAACCTCGACCCCTGACAGGTTGCTAAGGCCCTAACACAGACCCAAAGCCTCAGCTGGGAGGTCCCACCACACACCCGGAAGATCTCTGAGAGCTTCCCCTCCAAAGCCAAATGCTGGGCTGGGAGCTCTTCAGAAGGCACTAGGGGTAGAGGAAAATGATCAACTTGCCTTACAAAGAGCCCTTATGGGTCTTTTTATAGTCTTCCTTTGACCTGAAAATACTGAAATACCCCTGAGGGGTCTGCCAATAGCCAAATCCCGCTGTCATTCAAAGGGCATTTGGGTAACTTTACCTCGGGATAATATATTATAAAATAATCCTCTTTATGAGCGCCGGGCCCCACCACGTGGGCCCACTTGGCGAGAACCCTGGCCGAGAAGGCTCTCGCTGGACCCTCACCCGGGCCAACCTTGACCCCCTTGCCAGGGAGGTTCGCGCCCTCCACGGTCTCGAAGCTATCGCGACTGAAGGCCTTCTTGGGGCCTTCTCGCCTCCCCTGGGCGGGAGCTTGCCCTAGGGCGGAAGCTTCCGCGGTCAGGCCCTCTGCTTCGGCCGTTCGACGATCTCTCCTGCCGAGAGGTCGACCATCTGCCCTGGTCGGTCGACGATCTCTCCTGCCGAGAGCTTGAACATCTGCCTTGGGCGGGAGCCCCTTCAGGGCGAGAACTCTATGAGTATGTCTTAGGGCTAACCCAGGGCTAACCTGAGCCTAGCCCAAGTCCTCAGTGGTGTCTCCGGGCCCCACCCAGCGAATATGGGGTTGTACACAATCCCCGCTCTTTTCGAGCTAGCCCTGCGCTCGACAAGACAAGTCCAACCCCCAAAATATTCGCTGGACACGTGCCCACCTATCGAGGGAATCTTTTGGTGGGTCCCACTTCGGCTATAAATATGTACTGGTGGACGTCCATACGCCCTGCCCTTAAAATACGACTCTCTGACTGAGCTCTCGCCTCCGGGATTTTCGCGCGAGCTCACCATGCATCCCAAGCGTGCTGCCAAACCGCTTCCGCAGGACCTCCAAGACCGGTTAGCCGCTGCCCAAGCGCGGGCCTTGGCTAACTGTGCGGCGGTGGCTCCATGGTTAGCAAAAAAGACTTCAACCGCCGGGCCTTCGGAGCCGAAGAAGAAGGAAAAGAAAAGGGCGAAGGCGGTCCGGCGGGACCTTTCTCGCGAGAACAGGGATCCTCCTTCCCCCACTCCCAATCCTGCCGGAGATCCTTCCCTACAGAAGGTAAGCCTTTCGCCCGTGCCTACCGAGCTAACTGTACATTAGATTCGATGATTAAAGTATGCTTTCGCAGGAGTCCGCTCCCGAAAATGACGCCGAAATTCCGCCCAGCTCTTCGAACCTACCCGCTCATCCCCCCGAGGGCCAAACACGGGTCTCGGAAAGGATTCCTCCAGCCGAGACCGGAACAACAGGTACATTTTCCCTTGTCAATATTTCAAACAGACCCCTTCTTTTCTGAACCGTCTTCTCGCAGTGCCAGCTCCCGCCGACCCGGGTCTATCCACCCGGGAAGATGAAGCGAGAACCGTCGAAGTGCCTCCCGCGGTGGCCAATCCTCTCCTGCAGGCGGGGGGGGCGGCTTCTGAACCTTCCGCTACTCTCAAGGATGCTGATCGCCCCTTGAGAGAAGACAACTCCCCTCATGCTTCCGGCCAGGCCGGGATCATCGTGCGCGAGCCCTTCCGCCCGGGGCTGGGCAAGCCTCTTCACCTCCTTTATGGAACCAACGGAGGGGCCGGGCCTTCTCGTCCAACTTTGGCTGACGGTTCTCGCCCAGCCGCAGGTATGCGAAAACTTTTTCGGACTGTTGATCGTCATGTCTTGACCAAAATTCTCGCGTGTTTCTTCCGCAGGTGATCCTGGCTTGCGGTCGGAAGTCAACGAGGAAGGAGAGGAAGAGGAAGAAGAAGACGAGGAAGAAGAGGACGAAGAGTCCCCCCTCCCTTCGTCTGGCGAGATAGAGGAAACCCTGAACAGTGCAGGGAGCGCGAAGGGGAGACGGAGGAAGATCTCGGCCATCCTGGCCAAGCTTGTCCGGCGGGACCGTGCCCATGCTGCCGCGGCGAAAGCATTCCGCGAATCCGTGGAGCAAAGACTGGAGGCTCTGGAGCGGGACTTCTTCTTGGGCGAGACTGACTGCCCGCGCGGGCCTTCCGCCGAGTCTTCGCCAGGGAGGTGCATCTCGCAGATCCGGGACTACGCCAGGCGGATCAACCTTGGGTGTACCACGCTATCGTCCTACTTCAACCCGTTGACGCCCCCAAGAACTAGGCGGCGAGAACGGGGACGATGGAGCTGGAAACCCTACTAGCCTTCACGCTCTAAATCTTGGTGTATCTCTTTTTTTTTTTTTTCTTCTCCCCTTGTTTCTCTTTTTCAATGTCTGTAATAAACATTATTATTAATTGAGTTTTATCCAGCTCGCGCTAGCGAGAGTCTCGCTTCTACCCATGTCTCTCTTTTCCCTTTCCTTTTTATCGCTCTGCGGGGCTTTTTAATCAAGGCGCTTACCCCGATCTAGGATGCTTGCGCTGATCTAGGAGGTTTGCGTTAACCCAGGAGGCTTGCGCCAGTCTAGGAGGCTTGCGCCGATCCAGGCAGTCGCGTCGAAACCTGAAGCGACCGTTGACCGCCGTCATCCTGAGGGGGAGAACCGAGGCGTCGTTAGCCCGGATTCTGACAGTTGTACTCCGCTGTCACTTTCTCTCTCTGCCGGATGAACTCATGATGACTACGATTCCCTATAAATAGGGAAGCCTACCAACCGCATTTATTTCTCCGATCCGGAACCTCAGCCTTCCCTCCGCGCTCTCGCGTTCCTGCTTCCGCTTCGACTCCCCTACAGCTTTCGCTCTTACTCACGAACTAGCCATGCCTGGCGAGAGCAAGGGTCGCGCCCATTGCGCGGAAGCCTTCCAGAAACACCTCTTCCCTTCCTGCAAGCTCACCCTCGACGAATACAACGTGATCGTCGACCGCTACGTTCCCGCCGGCTTCTCGGCGCGGAACACGGGGAATCATGATAGGGTGAATACCCCCGGGGCGGGAGAGCTTGTCATCCCCCTCGAGCATTTCGAGGTGGGCTTCCGCCTCCCCCTGTGGCCGGAGGTTCGGTTAGCTCTCCGCTATTATGGGGTGGTGCCCGCCCAGCTAAACCCGAACTCTGTCGCGATCCTTATAGCATTCATATGCTATATGCGATCCGAGAGGATCGAGTTTAGTCTGCCCATCTTCCGGAAGCTATTCAACTTCCGTGCCAAGGGGGGGGGGTAGTTTTCTTCTCCGGGCAACAGCTCGAGGTTACCGGTCTCGCCAATAAGCACCACCATTGGGGCGAGAAGTTCGTTTACATCAGCGGGGACTTCGGCAACGTCCCGCTTCAGCCCGTCCAGTATGAAGACGCTGCCTACAAGCCGCCCGCTCTGGGATCGCGCGAGAGCGCAATCCTGGAATTCTTCGGGACCAAGGAGTTCGACGTCCCCTATCTTCTGCGGGACGTCGACTCCCTCCCTTTTGTTCAATCGGGCGAAGGTACGGTCTCGCCTCAGATTCCCTTTTTTATCAAAAATTTTCTTGCGCTGAAGTGCTAAAGCGTTTTTACTTTACAGGAGAGCGGGAGGTCCCTCTGCACCAACCCTTCGCCGCAGGCCGGGGTGTCGAGGGTCTGGCAGCGAGAGGCCCCCTTGCGCTCGCGGAAGCTAGCGCCAGCGCCTGCCGAGAAGATCCAACCCCTTCCATGCCGCCACCGGCCAAGAAGCGGAAGGCCACCCTTCCTCCTCTCCGCGCGCTGAAGAGGCCCAAGCCTTCTGCCGCCGACAAGGGGAAATCGTTGGCGGTCTCGCCCGTCCAACCTCCTCCTGAGGGCAGGTCCTTTGAGGCGATCCTTCAGAGGGCCAGTGAGATGGATGCCGCCGCCGCCGCCAAGAGCCGTGCCGAGGCTTCCGCCAGGAACACATCGGTCGTAGGCGAGGCGGGGGGAGAAGTGGTCGCCGCCGAGACCTCCGCCAACGTCCCGCCCCAGGAGGTGCCGAGAGGGCACCGGAACTTTGGTTTAGGCGTCAGGTACGCCGACTCGGAGGGGAAGCCCCAGATGGAATGGGACCCCAAGACAAACTCAATCAGGGTTTCGACCCTCCTTCCCCGATGGGCGGAGGGGGAAAATGTGACCGGCGAGGCCTTCTCGCTTGGGTATGGTCTATACAGCCGGGAAGATGCCAGCGTGTTCGACCAGACGCCTACCCGCCTTCTAGCCTTCGACGCCACCCGGGCCGTAATGCGCGGGTTCGAGCTTACACATATGTGTGCGCGTCGAAGCATCACCATTGACAAGAACTTCACTGATATGCGCAAGGCGAGGGAGGACGCGATAGCTCGCGCGCATGCCGCGGAAGAAGAACTCGCGAGAGCTCAACAGGAGCTCGCGGATGCCAAATTGGCGCTGTCTCTGCGCCCCGCGACCGAGGTAGGCGAGACCTTCCTGAGCCCTTGCCCCCGTTTCCTCGAAGTTTCTACGGTGTAATGCGTCTAGACTAAAATCTTTTATCCCTTTTGCAGGATTCCGCCCAAGTCAGGGAGCTTCGCGCAGAGCTGGCCAACGCGCGCTGCGAGAGCGTCCTCCTGAGGGAACAGCTCCGCGCAGAGCTGACGAAGGTCCCGCCCCCGGAGCTAGATGCGAGGTTGCGGAGCCGTTACCTCTCGGAGTACGACGTCGATAAGCTGCTTCAAGCCAACGCTCAGGCGACCGTCAAGCTGACGCTCGAGACGCTGCGAGACGTCGAGCTGCTCCGGGAGGACGGCGCGACCATCGACGCTCGCCAACTTCTCCCTTGGCTTTACGACCCAGTTCCTAAACCCCCGGGCGCGCCGGACTCGCCGCTCTCAGACGTCCCGAGGTCCTCTCCCGCTGTTGACGAGACGTCCGGGAAGGCTCTGGCGATGATTCAAGCGAGAGCACCAGTGGGGACTACAGCGCGTCCCCCTGAGATGTCTTTTATTTTGAATATCTTTTTGTAATGAGCGAGAACCTCCTTCTGTAATTAACTTTTTTATAAAGTAATGTCTCATTTTCATTTTTCATTTCCCCTTTTTTTTTTATTATTATCCATGCGTACTTTGAAAGTATATTACTCTGCCGAATGACCTCCGCGCGAGCTTCCGCCGAGACCCTTAGTCTCTTTAGGGTGACCTTCCTTAGAGATCAGCTAGGCGGGAACCTCGCGTCGTCGATTGAATCGTCCTGCCTAGGTCCGCCGGGAGCTTTCTTTTTGCGAGAACCTCCTTTAGCCGAGACCTTTGCTGGCTGAGACCTCCGGGCCGGGATCCTCACTGGCCGAAACCTCCGGGCCGCGATCTGCCGAGACCTCCAAGCCAAGACTTTTACTGGCCGAGACCCCTGAGCCGAGACCTTTACTGGCCGAGACCCCTGAGCCGAGACCTTTACTGGCCGAGACCCCTGAACCGAGACCCTTTAGGGATTTGCCCCCGTCTAGGTCAGGGTCCTGCCCACATATTTTTCCAACCAATCAAACCCCTACCCCGTCGGCGAGCCGTTGGACCTGCTAGCTTACATGGGTGCCTGCGCAGCGGGTCTACCGGGGTTTGAGCCGAGCTCGTTGTAACGTAGTAGCTACCAATCAAGAACCAAGGATCAAAAGGTCAAGGACTCCACCTATCCCCCGCAGGCGAGCCTTCGGACCTGCCAGCTTGGTGGGAGCCTGCGCAGCGGGTCTGCCTGGGGCCGAGCCAAGCTCGGGGTGTCGTTGGAGTGGCTAAGAACAAAGTATCACAAGAGCCAACCTATCCCCCACAGGCGAGCCTTCGGACCTGCCAGCTAGATGAGAGCCTGCGCAGCGGGTCTACCCGGGGCCGAGCCGAGCTCGGGGTGTCGTTGAAGATAACCAAACCTGGTCTATTCCATTATCGAGGAGAGGAGTCATAGTCGGTAAAAACAAAAGAGACTTAAAGATTGTGTACTCGGAAGCAGTCAATATTCTGAAATAAACTCATCGAAAATGCAATAGTTGTTTACGATCATTACAATCCTTCTTTCCTCCTATGGGTAGAATCGCTTCAGGTCATCACCATTCCAGGTGTGACTCAAGGTCCTTCCTTCCGCATCCTGGAGATAGTAGCCTCCGTTAACCAGAGCCTTCCCTACTATATAAGGCCCCTCCCAGCTAGGGTTGAGCTTACCAACAGCGGCCGACCTTCCTGCAGCGTCGACCTTTTTCAGTACTAGATCCCCCTCGGTGAATTGCTTGACTCTGATGTGCTTATCGAAGTACCGAGCCATTCGCCGTTTTATTTCTTCTTGTCTGATGGCAGCAACATCCCGCAGCTCTTCCACCATATCTAATGAGAGGCGCAACCCTTCCTCATTCTCCAACCTCCAAGCTTCGCTTCCCCCACCTGCGGCCGTGACCCTTGGGGACCGAACCTCGAACTCCACCGGGAGGACAGCCTCGCACCCATGAGAGAGCTTGAAGGGGGTCCTCCTGTGGCCGTGTTTGGAGTTGTTCGCAAGGCCCACAGGACGGAAGGGAGCTGTTCCACCCAGTTACCCTTCAGGTTCTCCACCTTCTTTTTGAGCAAGTTGACAATGACTTTGTTTGCCGCCTCCACCTGACCATTGCTCCGAGGATGGTGGACAGAGGCGAACCTGAGGTCAATCCCTAATTGGGTGCAGAAACTGATGAATTCTTCACTGGCAAACTGAGGTCCATTGTCTGTCACTATTGCTTGGGGCAATCCGTGCCTGCAAATGATTTCCCCCCAAACGAAGTTTCTGATGACCTGGGAGGTTACCTTGGCTAGCGGTTTGATCTCCAGCCATTTGGAGAAGTAGTCAATCATCACTAGGAGGAACCTCCTTTGACCGCTAGCTGGAGGGAAGGGTCCAACCAGGTCCATCCCCCAAATGGCGAAGGGCCATGGCGCCGTGATGCTTCGAAGTCTTTGGGCGGGCAAGAGCTGGAGAGGAGCATGTACTTGGCACTTCCGACACCTCCTTGCGAATTCAGCTGTATCCCTCCTTATGGTCCGCCAGAAATATCCCTGCCTTATCACCCTTGCTTCCAATGTCCTTCCCCCTGAATGGCTGCCGCACTCTCCAGAATGCACCTCTTCCAGGATCCTCGGGACTTCCTCTTCGGTTACGCATCTCGCGAGGAGCCCTGACAACATCTTCCGATGCAAACTCCCTTCCAGCATCAGGTAATGAGCCGCCTTGTGCCTGAAGCTCTTTGCATCCTTGACTTCTTCCGACAGTTCTCCTGTGGTTAAGAAAGTCACCAATGGATCCATCCATGAGGACCGCCGATTCACCTCCATCAACTCCCCCTCTTCAATGGCTGGTCGGAATAGTTCGGTTAGGGTACCTCCTCCCCGAGGCCCGAACTTCGCCAGTCGATCAGCTGCCGCGCTTTCCTCCCTGGGGACATGTCGAATAGAGAATGAACGGAAACCCCCAATGATGGCTCTTACCTTAGATAGATACCTCGCGAGGGTCGGCTCCCGGGCCTCAAACTCGCCTCGGATCTGCGATGCTACCACCATTGAGTCGGTGAAGGCTTCCACATCCTGGATTTCCAACTCCTTCGCCAAGCGAAGGCCGGCGATCACAGCCTCATACTCTGCTTGGTTGTTGGTTACAGGGAAATGGAAAGTCACGGCTTGCTCTATGGTAACTCCCTGAGGGCTTACTAACACCACACCTCCTCCCAGGGAGTGCCTTCCTGAGGCCCCGTCGACCACCATCTTCCATGCTTCTTGCGGCTTTGGTTCTTCAGCCTCCGCCTCGGTAACATAGTCCGCCAGGAAATCCGCTACGGCCTGGGCTTTGATAGAGAGCCTCGGGACGAAAGAGATGTCAAACTCACTTAGTTCGATGGACCACTTTGTCAACCTTCCCGAATGCTCCACCCCCTCCAAGACCTTGCGAAGGGGATGGTCGGTTATCACCCTAATCGAGTGTGCTTGAAAGTAAGGGCGAAGCTTCCTAGCTGAGATGACCAAAGCATATGCTAGCTTCTCCAGGATGGGGTATCGGAGCTCCGCCTTTTTTAAGATTCGGCTGACATAATAGACGGGTAACTGCTTCTTCCCTCTTCCCTAACCAAGACGGAGCTCACCGCCTCTCCTCCCACTCCTAAATACAAGGCTAGGTCCTCCCCCTCCTTCGGGCTTTGAAGTAACGGAGCTTGGGAGAGTTGCCTCTTCAGCCCCTGAAAAGCCTCTTCACACTCGGCCGTCCATTCGAACGCTTGGTTGCCACGAAGTACTTTGAAGAAGGAGGAACATCTATCCCCTGACCGAGAGAGGAACCTGCTTAACCCGGCCAACTTCCCGGTCAAGCGCTGGACCTCCTTGGCGTTGCGAGGCGATTCTAGGTCTAGAATAGCCTTAACCTTATCGGGGTTGGGTTCTACCCCCGCGGGAGTCAAGAGGTGCCCGAGGAATTTGCCGCGACTAGCCCCGAAGACGCACTTCAAGGGGTTCAACCTCATCTTGAACTTCCGCAGGGTGGCAAACGTTTCCTCCAAGTCCCGCAAGTGGGAAACAACACACTTGCTCTTGACCATGAGGTCGTCCACGTAGACCTCCAGGTTCCTTCCCCTTTGATCTCGAAAGATCCGATCCATCATGCGTTGGTATGTTGCCCCTGCATTCTTCAATCCGAAGGGCATCATCTTATAGCTGAAGCATCCCTCTCTTGTGATGAAGGAAACATCCTTGACATCAGGAGGGTGCATCCGGATCTGGTGGTAACCTGAAAATGCATCTAAAAAACTCATAAGAGAAAAACCGACGGCTGAGTCAACCAGCGCGTCGATTCGAGGCAAGGGGTAGCAATCCTTGGGGCATGATTTATTTAATAAGGAAAAATCAATACACATGCGCCATTTTCCTCCTCCCTTCTTTACCATTACCACGTTGGAGATCCAGCCTGGATACTGGATCTCTGAGATGAAGCCTGCGTCCAGGAGCTTCTGGACCTCCTCTCGGATGGGGGCTTCTAGCTTGGTGGCGATGGCCCTCATCTTTTGGCGTATGGGGCGGGCTCTGGGATCCAGGTTCAGGCGGTGACAGGCCACGTCCGCGTCGATGCCCGGCATGTCTGTCGCGCTCCAAGCGAAGATGTCGACGTTGCCCTGGATGCAGGCTCGCATCCGCTCCTGATCCTCAAGGCTCAAGCCTCCGCTGATCCGAATCCTTTGCGCCTCCCCCGCTCTTGTAAGCACCTCCATCTCCACCACCTCTTCGGCCGGCTCCAGCCCCGACCGCTCCCAACTTACCCTTGCCTCTTCCTGCTCAAACTCGAGCTCTTCTCCCCCAACCTCATCAACTTCCATCGCCTCCTCCAGGCTCTCCTCCTGCCTCTGCTCTTCTTCATCCACCACTCCTCTCGCCTCTTCTGGGCTGATCTCCCCCAACTCCTCCGCCTCCGCCATCTCCTCAACAACTTCCATCGCCTCTCCCAGGCTCATCCTCCCTTCCTCAACTCCTTCCTGCTCAGCCATCTCCCTCTCCAACTCCTCTGCCTCCGCCATCCACGACACGGTGTTGACCGCCGTCACATAGCACTGCCTTGCCATCTTCGGATCCCCCCTGATCCTAACCTGCACCCCTCCATTGTTGAACTTGAGGCATTGGTGGTATGAGGAGGGTACACAGCGAAAGGCGCTGATGAGGGGGCGTCCAAAGATGGCATTGTAACTACTCGGGGCGTCCACGCTCACCGCACCAGAACTGTTGGAGCCAAAAATGACCTCAACAAATGTTCACGAACCAAAGTGCAGTCAATGCCTACTTCTCTCAAACCTCGACCCCTGACAGGTTGCTAAGGCCCTAACACAGACCCAAAGCCTCAGCTGGGAGGTCCCACCACACACCCGGAAGATCTCTGAGAGCTTCCCCTCCAAAGCCAAATGCTGGGCTGGGAGCTCTTCAGAAGGCACTAGGGGTAGAGGAAAATGATCAACTTGCCTTCCAAAGAGCCCTTATGGGTCTTTTTATAGTCTTCCTTTGACCTGAAAATACTGAAATACCCCTGAGGGGTCTGCCAATAGCCAAATCCCGCTGTCATTCAAAGGGCATTTGGGTAACTTTACCTCGGGATAATATATTATAAAATAATCCTCTTTATGAGCGCCGGGCCCCACCACGTGGGCCCACTTGGCGAGAACCCTGGCCGAGAAGGCTCTCGCTGGACCCTCACCCGGGCCAACCTTGACCCCCTTGCCAGGGAGGTTCGCGCCCTCCACGGTCTCGAAGCTATCGCGACTGAAGGCCTTCCTGGGGCCTTCTCGCCTCCCCTGGGCGGGAGCTTGCCCTAGGGCGGAAGCTTCCGCGGTCAGGCCCTCTGCTTCGGCCGTTCGACGATCTCTCCTGCCGAGAGGTCGACCATCTGCCCTGGTCGGTCGACGATCTCTCCTGCCGAGAGCTTGAACATCTGCCTTGGGCGGGAGCCCCTTCAGGGCGAGAACTCTATGAGTATGTCTTAGGGCTAACCCAGGGCTAACCTGAGCCTAGCCCAAGTCCTCAGTGGTGTCTCCGGGCCCCACCCAGCGAATATGGGGTTGTACACAATCCCCGCTCTTTTCGAGCTAGCCCTGCGTGTTCGATCCACGCTCACCGCACCAGAACTGCTGGAGCCAAAAATGACCTCAACAAATGTTCACGAACCAAAGTGCAGTCAATGCCTACTTCTCTCAAACCTCGACCCCTGACAGGTTGCTAAGGCCCTAACACAGACCCAAAGCCTCAGCTGGGAGGTCCCACCACACACCCGGAAGATCTCTGAGAGCTTCCCCTCCAAAGCCAAATGCTGGGCTGGGAGCTCTTCAGAAGGCACTAGGGGTAGAGGAAAATGATAAACTTGCCTTCCAAAGAGCCCTTATGGGTCTTTTTATAGTCTTCCTTTGACCTGAAAATACTGAAATACCCCTGAGGGGTCTGCCAATAGCCAAATCCCGCTGTCATTCAAAGGGCATTTGGGTAACTTTACCTCGGGATAATATATTATAAAATAATCCTCTTTATGAGCGCCGGGCCCCACCACGCGGGCCCACTTGGCGAGAACCCTGGCCGAGAAGGCTCTCGCTGGACCCTCACCCGGGCCAACCTTGACCCCCTTGCCAGGGAGGTTCGCGCCCTCCACGGTCTCGAAGCTATCGCGACTGAAGGCCTTCTTGGGGCCTTCTCGCCTCCCCTGGGCGGGAGCTTGCCCTAGGGCGGAAGCTTCCGCGGTCAGGCCCTCTGCTTCGGCCGTTCGACGATCTCTCCTGCCGAGAGGTCGACCATCTGCCCTGGTCGGTCGACGATCTCTCCTGCCGAGAGCTTGAACATCTGCCTTGGGCGGGAGCCCCTTCAGGGCGAGAACTCTATGAGTATGTCTTAGGGCTAACCCAGGGCTAACCTGAGCCTAGCCCAAGTCCTCAGTGGTGTCTCCGGGCCCCACCCAACGAATATGGGGTTGTACACAACCGGAGACTTAGGATTAGATAATAACTCACAGCTACAGCACGGAGGTCCAACCGCACACCCGGAAGATCTTGGAGCGCTCCCCCTCCTTAGCAAATGCTGAGCTGAGGGCACCTCAGAAAACGCTACAAACCAGAAAATGAGAAAGCTTCCTTTTTGAGGTACCCCTGCGGGTCTATTTATAGATTTCTGAGTCTGGTCTACAACTAACACACCTTTGCCTTTTTGTTTTATTATACGCAGCCCAAAGTGGGTCTGCCAGCAATGAAACTCCGCTGTTTGAAGAGGTTACTGTCAGACCAAACTACATTAAATGCATGTTATTAGCACCTCATACACGGAAGGGAGCTCGAGCCAGCTCGTCAGTCCCCTGGGTGGGTGCGGCCCTGCTCCCGCGACTCGTCTGCCTCTTGAGCGGGCACAAGCCGAGTTCCTGCAAGCTCGCCCGCCTCCTAGACGGGTGCGGGGCGACTCCTGCCGCTTGCTCGCCTGCTTGGCGGATACGGGTCGGCTGCCCCCGGCTCACCCGCCTGCTTTGGCGGATGCGGGTCGGCTGCCTCTGGCTCGCTCGCCTACCGAGCTGATGGGGCCGGCTGCTCCGGCTCGCCCGCCTGCTTTGGCGGATGCGACCGGCTGCTCCGGCTTGCCCGCCTGCTTTGGCGGATGCGACCGGCTGCTCCGGCTCGCCCGCCTGCTTTGGCGGATGCGACCGGCTGCTCCGGCTCGCCCGCCTGCTTGGCGGATGCGGGTCGACTGCCCCGACTCGCTCAGCTCATCCATAGAAGTTGGTTTCCGGTTTCAACACTAAGTAAATCAACCGGGATAGATAAGTTAGTAAAAGTATCAATTTCATACATCCCAGCTGGTTTACCCGGGCAAGATCGGGGTGTACTTCATTGATAAGTATTCATAGTCATACATTTTATAAGCTCCTTGACGGCTGTCGGCGTTTTGTTGTTAAGAGTTTCGCTGGCGTCGGAATCAATATTCCGCCTTGTTTAATTATTAAGGTTGTTATAGAAAGTTTGAATTTGCAATAAATCAGAGATTTGATGATGGGGACAACAGCGAAATAATTATTTAAATCTCTCACAATTATTATATAACGTTACTGATTCAACTTGGGAAAAGTATTAAATATCATTTCGCAACTTAGCCGTTTTGGATGGCAGAAAATATTTTGTGAGAAAATATTCCGTCAACTTAGTAATCGAGTCCCTTGGTAGAGAACTCAGCCATTATTTTGCCTTTGTACGCAGAGTAAGAGGAACAAGTTTTAGCCTTATCACATCATCAAAAATATCATTAATTTTAAAAGTATCACGTATTTCTAAGAAATTAGAAATATGAACGTTAGAATCCTCATTCCGAAGCTCATCAAATTGTACATACTGTTGCATCATTTGAATGATGCTTGGTTTTAATTTAAAATTATTGTTCGCAATAACGGGCTGAACAATACTTGATTGCACGTCTTTCAAATTTGATCGGGCATAATAAGACATAGTACTTTGATGGGCCATATTCGAATTAGGATTCGGGTCCCCTTAAAAGAAGATAGGGAAGAGGTAGAAGAAGAAGAATGAAAAGTAGAAGGAAAAGAAGAATGTGAAAAATTAAGAGTAGGACGATGATATGAAGGTTGGTACTTGATCTAAAATCCATTTGGATAAAATAAACTTTATTGAAAAATTAAATTGCAAACTCTCAAAATAAACTACTTCGACCGTGGAGATTCCTAATTTATGAAAATGTCTCTCTCGAGAATACGTTATCAACTAACCTTAGGTGAATCGATTAAGACCTCCCGTCCTGTCGAAACCCCTAAGCTTGTTTTAGGCAGTGAATCCCACATTATTGAGTTTAACCCCAATCTGGAAGATCTATGTCGTCATCTCTCGAGGTTCATGTTGAAACCCGGATACCAGTTCAACTGAGTTCAAATTGGGAGGGAACAGTTCTAGTTACTTGGCCCTTTGTCAGGAGCACAGGGATGGCTTGTCCAAGTCGGGATTCGACCCTAACTGGTTCAAGTGTTTACCCACGAATAGACTCGACGAGTTGCAGCGCGGAGTTTTCACCGCTCACTCGGAACCGCTTGTAGCGTATTCCCCTCCCAAAGCCAGAAGCTGTGCTCAGCACCTTGGATGACACTGAGCAAGAGTTTGCCCAAAACCGGGAGCTTTAGGAGGCTGGGTTCACCTCTCCAAGGTGCTTTGTGGATCTATTTATAGGCAAATCCCAAACAAAGAGAAAAATCATCCTTTTCGGCCTGCAAATAATGGTCTTCGCCTTTTTTTTTTGCTATTAGCGCCCGTGATTGGTCTGCAAATAGCGAAATTCCGTTGTTAGGGATGGTTATGGGCAGATCAGATTAATTGGTGAATAAGCGAGACTTCATGCTGGAAGCTGTTCCGCCCGAGGCGAGAAGGAGATGGGCTCGCTTCGCTAACTGAGGGTGCTCGCTTCGCGGGGGCCTGTTGCTCAGAGCTAGCTTTAGCGGGCTGATACCTGGCTTAGGAGGCCGACTCGTCGTGCCTCGGCAAGGCGTGGCCTTGCCTAGCTTGACCTTGGTTCACCAACCCGATCCATCCTTCGAGGTTGGGCTAACCTGGACCAGGGTCGCTAAATTGGGGCTGCACACAATCTCTGTTTCTTTACGAGCTCGTTAGAGGACGGAAAGAAATCATCCAACCCTGATTTAGCGAGCCCGTGCGATGCTTTCTTAGGTCGCCCTGCACTATCCCCCCCCCCGCTCTATAAATACAGGGGGTGACCCCTCCTCAGCTCTACTCCTGGTCATAACGTTGTTCACATGTCCTTCATGAACTCGCCCGACCAAGATGATGAGGTTGTTACCCTGCTCGACCTGATTGGGGATCCTCTTCCGAAAACACTGCGCGATCTTCAGATCAACCTCGCAGTGATCAGGAAGCCAGCGAGCTCCCGAAAATTGGCCTCCGCCCCTCTGCCTCCATGGCGCACGCCACAGCCAGGGACAGGGGCCCCTACGGGCGACGCGAGCCAACTTCTTCTCGACGACCGTCTATCTGTCATTTCGGTACGCGACTAGTTCTTGTATTTTCCTTGATGGCATGCCTCTGATCACGTCGCCCCTTTGAACCCTTGGGTTGACGATCGCGAGCGACAGACCGTGTCTGCAAATGATCTCCCCCCATATGAAGTTCTTCACAACTTGCGAGGTAATCTTCGTTAGTGACCTCACCTCGATCCACTTCGAGAAATAATCTATCATTATAAGTATGAACCTCCGTTGTTTGCTTGCCTGAGGGAATGAACCCACAAGGTCCATCCCCCAGATTAAGAAGGATCACGAGGCCATGATTGATCGGAGTCGTTGCGCTGACTATAATTGGAGGGGGTGTCAGCTGGCACCTTGAACACCTTTTTGCAAACTACACTGCGGCAAGGGTCCTGACAGCGTTCTCCTGTAAAGGTTTCCATCGTGGAGGAGATAGTATGCCGATTTGTACCTGAACCGCCTCTTGTCCTGTATCCCTGAGGGGAACTCTCTCGTGGCCAAGAATTCTACAAATGAGTCCATCTATGATGGGTGTTGACCAACCTCCATGTACTCTCCTTCCTCGATGGAGGGGCGGAACAACTCGGTCGTCACCCTTCCCACCGGTTGGCCATACTTGGCCAGACGATCCGCGACCCTATTCTCTTCCCTCGGGACATGTTGGATGGTAAATGATCGAAAAGCTCTCACTAATTCCTTCACTCTCGTCAGATATCGCTACAGTACTGGTTCCAGAGCTTCAAAGTCTCCCCGGACCTGCGAGGCCATCACCATGGAGTCAGAGTAGGCTCTAAGGTCCTGGATCCCCAATTCACTAGCGAGACGAAGGCCAGTGACTAGGGCCTCGTACTCCGCTTGATTGTTGGTGACCGGGAATTTGATGTTTATTGCATGCTCTATCTTGATGCCTTGGGGGCTAGTCAGAACCACCCCGGCCCCGAATGAGTATTTGTCGGATGCTCCGTCCACGAACATCTCCCATGCTCTCCATCCTTGTGCCTCTGCCTTCTCCGCTTCGGTGGCATAGTCAGCATGAAAGTCTGCACCACTTAAGCCTTAAACGCCACTTGGGGGACAAACGAAAGATTAAAATCACTAGGCTCTATTGACCATTTGGCCAGTCTCCCTGAATGCTCGACCCCATATAATATGCTTCGAAGAGGGTGATCTGTCACTACCTTGATCGAGTGTGCTCGGAAATAAGGTCTAAGCTTTCGATCTGAGATGATAAGCACGCAGGCTAACTTCTTTAAAATGGGGTAGTGCAACTCCGCGTCTTTGAGGACTCAACTTACATAGTAAACGGGGAGTTGCCTCTTGCCTTCTTCCCTGACCAAAACTGAACTCACTCCCTCGGTTCCGACCCCCAAGTAGAGGTATAGATCCTTCCCTCCCTAGGTCCTTGTAGCAGGGGGCCCGTGTTAACTGCTACTTCAACCTTCAGAACGCCTCTTCTCACTCGGTCGTCCACTCAAAGCTCTTGTTATCAATGTGTCGCCGCAGAGCCCGGAAGAAGGGAGAGCATTTCTCCCTGGCCTTTGAGAGGAACCTACTAAGCCCGACGAGCCGTCCTGTTAAACGTCGGACTTCTCATTCCTCGGGACTTCCATTTCCATGATTGTTTTGTTTTTATCTTAGTTTGGCTTCACCCCTTCCAGGGTCAGGAGATATCCCAGAAATTTTCCTTCCCTCGCCCCAAAGACACACTCAGTGGGATTGCACCTCGTTTTGTATTTTCGGAGATCGGTGAAAGTTTCGATTTAGCCTTTAAGGTGATCTCCCGCATTATTGCTCTTCACTAAGAGGTCGTCGACATATACCTCAAGGTTCCGCCCCGTCTGTTTTTTGAACACCCTATCTATCATGCGCTGATAGGTTGCTCCCGCGGTCTTAAGCCCAAACGTCATCATTTTATAACAATAACACTCATCGTTTATGATAAAGGAGACGTGCTTTATGTCGGGTGGGTACATGCGGATTTGATTATAATCGGAAAACACGTCTAAACAACCCATAATTGGGAATTCGACGGCCGAATCTACGAGCTTGTCGATTCTAGGCGGAGGGTAACTATCCTTAGGGCAATGTTTATTAAGAAACGAGAAGTCAAAACACATTCTCCACTTTCCACCCCCCTTCCTTGCCATTACAACATTCGAAACCCACCATGGGCACTGAATCTCTTCGACGAATCCCGCGTCCATCAGCTTTTGTACCTCTGCCCGAATGAGCTCCGCCAAGGTAGTGGTCGTCCTCCTCTTCTTTTGACGGATGGGGTGGGTTCCCTGCTACAAGTTGAGATGATGACACATGAAGTCTTCGCCTACTCTCGGCATGTCCTCCGCGCACCAAACGAATATGTCAGCTTTTTCTTGGATGCACGCAAGAATCTTCTCTCTGACCTCCTCCGTCAGCTTGCAACTGACCTTCACTTTTATGGGCCTCTCGCCCTCAGCCTAAATCTCTCTTTCCTCGACCTCTTCCGCAACCTCTAGTTGTGCCACTTTCTCCACAGCCTTCTTCACTCTCTCGGCCTCCTTCACCCAGTTGATAGTGTTCACAACACCGAGATAATATTCCCTCGCCACCTTGGGGTCACTCCTGATTCGGATCTGCAACCCTCCAATGTTGTACTCGAGGCATTGATGAAATGAGGAGGGTATGCACTGGAAATTGTTGATAATGGGCCTTCCGAAGATGGCGTTGTAGCTACCGGGCGCGTCCATGATCACGAACCAGCACACTTTTGTCGTGCCCCCCAAAGCGACAAGGAGTTCGGCTCCTCTTTCGACCTCTTTACTTTCTCCTTCAAAACCAAAGGGTAGGCTGTCAGTTGAACTAACCCTCTTTTCTTCCACCGCCTTCGCCTCGAAAGCCTTCTTGAACATCACATTAACAAAACTCCCATTATCGACTAGGATGCGGGAGACCGTAAAATTTTCCATCGCTGCTTGGATCACTAACGCGTCGTGGGAGGGGTTCTCATTCCCGAACATGTCCTCCGCCGAGAACACAATCTCCCCAATCGCAGGTGGGGCCTACGAGGTGGACGCCACGCTCATCTGAAAGACTGCGTGCATGCTTTCTTTCTTGGTGGCCTCTATCTCTGCTCCTCAGTGGATTGCTCTGATCCTTCCCCAAGCTCCCCGATCGACCTGATCTTCGTATCCCCTCGACGCCCTTCCTCCTGCCACCTCGTTTCTTCCTGCCGCAGCCACTACTGGATCTTTTCGCCTCTCCTGGGCGCCTTCTTCTGTTTCCCTTCTTAACTCCAAAAACTCGGGGCAAGTTGCGGTGGCGTGGTCCTCGGACTGGTGAAAGTCAGAGAAGAGGACCACCCTCCGCTCCCCCCTCTCTGTTGCTTCCTCCTCACCCTCATCCTCATCCAACTGCGTAAGCCTCCTGCAGGGGGGGGGGGGCGCTTGGTTGTGCTCCCATTGCCCTCGCCGCCTTTCTGGTGAGTATCCATGTCCCTGCCTCTCTGGTGAGAACCTCCTTCCTAAGTGCATGTTATATCCCCCTCCGACTACCCTCTGTGGCGTCCCGGTCAGGGGTCCCCGGAATCTCCTAGCATCTTCTTCTCGCTCCGCGCCTTCCCGTGCTCTCCTCTCTTCTCGCTTTGTCAGTGCTTCCTTTCTCTTCGCCCCCTTTTCCCCGCCGGCCGTTTCCTCAACCTCCTCTCCTGTCAACCTCGCCAGCTTAGCCACAAAGCCCTTGCTCGATGATTCTCGTTCGATACAATGCGCTGTTCGATCGATATTTTCTTCGAAAGACACCAGGCAGATCCACTTCAACTCCATCTTGAACAGCCCAAATTGAAAGTGAGCATTAGAGTAAACAACCCCCCATACGCATTATTTTTATGACATTATTATACGCACTCCATAATTAATTTAATGCAATCTCCCCCATCAATAATAGTGGTTAAACCCGTGGTTACCCACGTAACGTTCAACGACGATTGTGATGGAACAATCAGACGGTGAAGGAGGGTTACCATCAGAGGTTCACAGGCGACGAGCCCCTGGCGGCGGGCGGCCGCCGGGGGAGGAAGAAAAGTCGTGGCCGACGGAGCGGGCGAGCAAGGAGGGTGTCCGACCTTGACGCCGACCACGCTTCGCGGTCGCGGTGCGCAAGGAGGGTCGGCCGGCCGCGACGCCAGACTCCCCTAGCGGGCGCAACGTCGGGTGCCCCTAGCGGGAGCGGCACTGTCCCCCCTAACGGGGGCGGCGCCACCCGCCCATAGCGAGGGTAACCAGCCAACGCGCTCGACCGGGAAGGCCGGGCGCGGCCGACCGCTCCGCACGACACGACCGCCAAAGTGAGGCCGCGGGGAGCGACCACGCCCGTCAGCCAAGGAGGCTGGCGACTGCACCGACCGTGCCTGGTGGCCGCGGGCTCGTGGCCGCGAGGCGCGGCCACGGCCGGCCGGGGGGCCGGTCGGGAGTTCTCCGACCGCTCGCTGGGGAGCGGCGGGGGCGACCGCTCGTTTTTTGTTGACTGCGAGCGGTTTGTGAGCGAGGTGGGATCCCGTGTGCGGATCATGCAAGGATCAGGTGTGTCGATCGTGTGCATAAGGGTTACCCCTTGACCCCCCACTAAAATAGTGTGGGTATGGGTTATCCCATCAGATTTTTGGTCTGATTTTAACAAAGCTTAATGAAATATTATTTATAAAATAAATTTTTATGCATAAATAGTATCTCAAATTATTTGTAAAAAGTGAATAATTAATATTTTATAATTTTTTTAAATAAAAAATAATTTACGCAGCAAATGGGCTCAAATTAGGCATGTTCTCCATCGCCTCCACCGCAGTCTCGCTCGTCTCCATCTCACCAAAACCTCACCGGCCCCCAAAACCCTTCTCCTCCTCTCCTCCAGCCCCTTTCGCCGTCGTCGGAGAAGCTCTCCACATGTCGACAACTCTGGATGAGTCCGACGTCGGCATCTATTGCTACGTCTCTTCACTCCCCGGCTTCCGGGCTGTTCTAAAGCAAAGGTCACCACACTTCCGCACGAATTACCTCCATTGATTTGCACTTTGTCTCATCGCATTTTCGCAGGTATGCGGATTTCATCGTTAATGAGGTGGATCTCGCTGGCAAGGCTGTTCGCTTATCCTCATTCGACCTGCCGCCCGGAGTAACTGTTCTTTTTTCCTTCTTTTGAACTGGTATTTTGTTACGCTTTACATTTTTCTTAATGTAACTATGGCTTTGGTTTCAGTGCTCCGAAGAGGAGGAAAAGAGCATTTCCTTTGGTCAGAAGAGCTTCAAGGATGAGATTGAGCTATTTCGAGCCCTTGCTGGTGAAGCCGATACCGAATTGCTGAAGAAATTTCTTCAAATGTTTGCAACGGCAGTGGATGAGGAGATTCCTCCCATCATTCTAGCTCCAGACGGCGATAAATCACACCGTGCAGTTAGTAACTTCAAGCTCGATATTTGTGTGGGGATTGAAACTTGTTCTGTGTTGTTTATTCTTCTTTGGTATATTTCAGGAGGTGCATAACTTCTTCAAGAAGAATTTCAAGTTTGTAGTCACTGATACAGTGGATGGTGGGGATGGTGGTTCCAAATGCATAAGGATTAGGGTCTCTTCTGGTAATGGTGGAAAGGGCAGGAGGGGGAAGAAGAGGAAGGATATGGAGAATTTGGGAATGAGAGATGACAGACCTTTTGATAGTAGGGGTTCTGATAATTGGCCTGAGGAGCAAGGCAAGTTCTTAAGGTAAAAACTTTTTTGACTTGATTTGAATGTGCTGCATATTAAGAATGTAATCAGCAGGCGTTCTGATTTCTAAATGTGTACAAACTTCATTTTCTTGTGGATCGAACAGCTACATTTACATTAGTTTTCTGCAATCCTCCTCCTTTTCTAACCTATTTTTGTTCATAGTGATTGGTTTGTTTATTACTTTTCTTCAATGAGGCCCAATAATTTCACTCTTTTGTTGGCCATTTAATGTGTTTTATTTTTCCTCCTTTTTTACATTTTGTTTAGCATACTCTAAAATTCAGATATTGCTACGATACACATTGAATAATTAGGCGATTGTTTATTGGACATTGCATTTCCTTCAGCCTTATTCCTCACAAATGACTAAGGCTCAGTTTTTTTTGTTGAGAAGTTTAACAGCTTACAGTTTCAATTAGCAAGTTTTCCAGAACACTTCTCGTTGGTTATATGATGGCATGTCCAAAGCTTTATCTAATTGATTTTGAGAACCATATTGATTATTGTCGTACACCTTCAAATAGTTTGAATAAACAAAACTCTCTCGCTCTCTCTCTCCTTGCGCGCGCACTCATTCACGTTTATGCAGGCAAGCAATTGTTACACTTTCTCTTTTAGGCAAACAATATTTATTGTCTACATATCTTATTTATTTTCAACTGTCAATCAATGTTTCTTAACATAAATTTGGGTTGATAGTTTCATTTTACTAAATTTTCTTCAAAGAAGGCTTGCTTCCCCTTTGCGGGCGATGCCTTGATGTCGCAGTAAATGCAATATTTCAGAGAAGCACCTTCGAAATTAATTTTCTCCATTCATTTGATACTTTTGTTTAATGTTGACAATGTGCATACTAAAATTGAAACTTTATCCCCATAGAAAATCACATGTTTAAACCATCCATAATTAATTAAGATCTCCTGTCTACACTTTGAGTGTTTATTGTGAATTGTGATACTTTTTGCAACGGATGGTTTTTTTTGGATCTTTCTTTCTGCCTTTTAGGTTTCATCTTTACAAAGTGAACAAAGACACCCAAGAGGCTTTGGGGGTTATAGGAAAGATGCTAGGCATCCAGGTAGAGTTCTTGCACGTACCATGTTTGCTGCTCGTGTAATACATTTATATTCAAGAATCTATTTTAATTATTGACTATAGATAGCAAAAGAAGTTCACTAATTAGTTTTTTATGATATTGATTGACATGGGAAGCAACGGTCTTTTGGATTTGCCGGCACTAAGGATAAACGTGCCATAACAACCCAAAGGGTACCTATTTACATCATGTTTTTATTGACATTTTTCTGCTCAGTTTCATTTAAGCTATTACATACAATTTCATAATGTATTATCTATTAATTACTTTTACTTGAATTTTATCGTGGTTGCGACGATAAAGTTCTATTGATCAAATGTAAATTTAGCAGAACAATTTAGTTTCTTAGAGTGACAACTTTAAGTTTTTTCCTTTTAGGTCACATTAATTAACTGAGCGTGATCACATTTATCAATTTTAACTTTATGTTTAAAGCATGAAAAAGCTACGTCTAATTAAACTAGACGAGGTCGATAATGGATTGTGAAATATTATGCTGTACCATGTATGCCAAGCAATTCTCAAAAACCGGAATAATTGTAAAGAAGACGCTAATAATAGTAGTATTCATGTAATGAACAAAATATATTTATAGTGAGGTGCCATGTTTTATATTTTTTGAGATGTCATAATTGTGAATGATGAGTCATTGTTACGGGCAAACCAGTAGAACGTTGGTGACATCACCAGAGAGGTGGCCGGAGGTGGAGATGATGATGGAGATGCGAGGATATTATTACGAGCTCGCCGTAAAATGTCGATGGTGTCGCTGGAGAGGTGACTGAAGGAGAAGATGATGGTGGAGATGTGATATTATTATGGAGCCGGAACCGCGATTTCTTAAGCGTGGTGTGCTTGGGGGAGAGAGAGCTACCACGATCTCATAATTTGGTAAAAGAAAATAGATTTTAATTCATGCATACTTCATTCATCCTCTAATGGGTGCTTATATGTTATTACAGGACTCAACTATCAACTAAAATATTAATGATGTACATTAAATGATTCTACTAACAACTAACATAGCAGTGACACATATTAATTGACTCAACTACCAACCACATTAAATGACCGTAATAACCACACACATTAATTGACACAACTTCCAATAATACACTAATGGTTCATATTAATTAAATTAGGCACAAAGACTAATACCATGATGAATTTGGCGCGAAAGACCATAGCATCTCACTTGTCCTTCAAATCGAGCTTTCCCCAAGTTCGGATGGGGATTCAATGTTTTAATTATCCAGTTCCTTAATTTCTTGCCAGAACAACTCCTCTTACTGTGTTGCTTGAGTTGAGACATGCTTAAGCAACAAGCTCTTATCTTACTTTATGATGACACAAACAATGGTGATGCTGTCGAGGGTCATTACTTGCGTAGAGACAAAATTAGTAGCGGTGATCCCGGTGACGGGGTGATTGAAGTCGGGACAAGGGTGGCTGGTGGACCCAGGCGATTAAGGACGATTGATGAGCATGCGGGACGGGATCCGTGAGTGGAGTCGGGGCAAGGGTGACTGGTGACCCCAACGATTAAGGCCGAGTAACGCCTTGTTGTGGCGTGAGTTCTTTGAGTATGTGGAGAGTGCGATTTTAATGCCTTGGTGATTGAGTGATGATTTGCACATTATTTGAGAGGTCCCGTTTGAGGAAGCTATGAATATGAGTGCTAGGTGAATACACTTTCATGAGAGAGTCTGAGTTAAATTTCTTCAAGCTTGATATTACTAGGAATGATGGTGTTCATCTTGTACTAAGTGTCGAGGATTTGACTCTAGATGTGGAGCACTTAGTTTTGAACCTTCAGTCTTTTTTTTAGTTTCAGTTTCCACCATCACTATAACCTCTCCTACACCCTCAACCTCCACTACAACAATACCACTCACTATTGTATCCATACCCTTCATCTTTGTGGTGGCTTACTTGGTGTGTGGGACCCAATTGGCACTTCAACGACATGATGACCTTATGCAGAGACAGTCCCTGCCTGGAGCGACGGAGTCTTGCCTGTCATGATGTGGGAGCATGTAATCTGCATTTATTGGAGATGAAGGCTTCTAAGTGAGGGGGGGGGGATTGATGAAGATCGATTACGCGCAATATTATAGATGTTGATGCGAATGAAATCAACACTTTGGATCCTCAGATGGACGGTTGGAGTCCATGATCTCATTTATCTGCATTTTTTCATGTATTTGTTTTTATTTCTCGGATGCATATTTTTGTGAATTAGGTCAAGTAATGTGATCGGTCGATTTCGGACATCAAATCACTTAACCTATCCCTGCCCCTCTTTTATATTACACGTACAACCGGTTCACAGGAAGTTATTTAGGGTAAGTGATGCAGGGTAGGGACGACAAGGGGTGGACTCTTGAATGCAAACCTATATGCAGTGAAAATATGGATAATGCAAGAGAAGGTCCGCGCTAGCAATTACAGTTAATAATTAATTATTATAACAAAACAACAGAGACACATGCAGTCACAAATAATTAATTAAGGGAGAACAACTAATAATTGTACGAACGAAAGAGGCGCAAGTGTTTAAGCACAAATAGAATAAGCCCTGCAAGTTATACAAACGACGGTACTAATAGCAAATAAAAACAATAACCACTACAGGTGTAGCACCAAAATAAACAACAATAGAAAATAAAACTACGAACCACAACTCACACGTGCTAGCGGCGACGATGAAGGGCGTGAAAATCATCCAAAGCCACTGCAATGTCGGGGCAAACCGATTAGAAGTGGATCCACGACAGGGGTTAGGGAGGAAGGAATCCGGGGTTCGGGAGGTTGTGTAGGGGAGATGGTCAGCAGGTGATAGATGAGATTTGGGCAAGAGTGTAGTAGAGAAAACAAGTAACTGGGGTGGGGAGGAAAGGGAGAGTTCCATGGTGGGCTGGTGGAGGAAGAGAAAGCCAAAGACAGCTTCACCCGGTGGAGGGGGTTGACTGAATAGTGGCGGTAGGTTCAGGTGGTGGTGATTTGGGTTAGATGGAGGCCACCGGGTTGGGGCTAGCAGGAGTTACGGGCTGGGTGAGAGCGGGCAGGAGCGGGAAAGCCGGGAGGAGGGGAGGCGGAGGGGAAAGGGGGCTGACTCACAGTGACACTGGGGAAACAATAATTTCACAGAGGAGGAGGAAGGCGGGAGTATTTTTGGCGGTGTGGGAACTATCGGCGGTTGCGGCCTGGGACAACTGCGGGAACAGGATGGCAGGTTGGAAGAGGGAGGCAGTGAGGGGCTTAGGAGGGGAAGGGCTTACTGGCGAGGAAGAGGGAGGCGTCCCGACGTCGCACACTCGCACCAGGAGTGGAGGAAGGCGTCACATCTTTTGTGACCGAGCGGTTTCTGGAATTTCCCAAAACCCACGATCCCTCACAAATGAACCGCCGCCTACAATATAAAGCCCTAGAAATCAAACTGCACATCTTAAATAAAACCACCAGAATTAGACGACTCACAACGTCTAGACCGATCAGGGGCAAATACAACACAAAATATAAAAAGTCCTATATGAATCTGACTCAGCTCGGCCGTCCGGACAAAACCACGGACTCTGATTATCCATCTGGGCAACAGATCACCGCCTCCTGCGGGAATACATGTGTGTCAGTCGTGGCGCGCTGTCAGTAAGGGCTTCCAAACGAGAGCTGCTCGATCCTATCCCCTCAATGTAACGTCGAGGGTTTCGTGTGGTGTTGCCGTCGTTGTCGGCTGCTTCCAGGGGCGCCGACTGCCCCCATCTACCTCTGCTCCAGCCTCCGGCGAGTTTCCCCATTCCTCCGGTCATTGTTTCCACCGGCGGATTCAGTATGATTCAGTTCAGTTTTAGTAGGCTACGGTTCGGTTACAGTTCCAATTTTTGAAAATCCGTGTGGTTTGGTTTAGTTCACGGTTTTGAATGTCATACCAAACCGAACCAAACCATATGAAGATTAAATTATAAATTTTTAGTCATATCTAATCATAAATGATTTAAGAGTCTTTAGCAGTTTATGCATTAATTAAATCAAGTTAGAATATTTTTCAATATGATATATTGCTGTAATTTTGTTCACGATTTTTCTACTTTCTAGTATCTAGATTGTCTTGCTGCTAACTATTAATATTGTAATAATAATATAATTTAACATTTTAAATTCTTAATAATAATACTAGTAGCTTTAGCCTCTAGGCTATTGCTTCTCCTATTTTTGAGTCTTTGACATCCCGAGCCTCGACCTCGCTGCAAATCAGTAGACCGCACTCCATGTCCTTCCGACGACATACCTTCGAGGCTTCGACGCCTTCCTGACATCCCGATTTCGCCTCTGGCTTGCTACTCCGAGCAACTGCATGGTTGCAATTCCGAGCTTGTCGTATGGTTCCCACTTTCGATCCCTTTTTATCTTGTTCTGTAAATATTTTTTTAGTTTATGATTTAGTTTTTCCTTCCCTCGATTTATGTTTCTTCAGTTTATGCAGTTTATGTTTCTTCAATTTATGTTTTAGGTTTTCCTGTCGGACTTCCGACCCCCTTTCTTGATTTATGTTTCTTTTGTTTATACAATTTATGTTTCTTCAGTTTATACTTGAATTATGCTTTTCTCATTAGCAGCCAATTTATTAATATAAGATTTCTATTTTCTTATTTTTTTAAACCACTCAAACTGAACCATACGGTTTTGGTCCAATGGTCTGCATGGTTCGGTTTCAGATTTTTGGAACCAGAAAGGGGTGGTTCAGTTTGTGGTTTTGCTCAAAATCGAACCAAACCGAACCGTTACACTCTTACCATTAGTCCCCCTGCCGCCTCCAACATCATCCACCAATCCCGCAGCCGCTTCTACACTCGCCCAAACTTCCTCCCCTTCTTGGGCAAACCCTCCTCTGCCTCCTAAACCTGCATCCAAACCTTCCTCTCCACGAGAGGACCTACAACTAGCCCGAATTCAGCCCCAAATTCTGCAACCACTTCTTCAAATCCTATAGCTCACTTCCCAAATTGCATTCTAGCCCCCATGCTAAGCCTATCCAGCACCCAGTGACCCTAATTCATACTTGCTAGTCCATTTTCAAGCCCCTCTAACCCCTCCAAACCCCTTCCAACCAATACTATCCCACAAAGAGCCAGTTTGCCCTCTCTGACAGCCCCAAACAACATCTACTCTTCCAGACAATAAGCACTAACAACAGATCTGCCCCATCACCTCTGACATCGATTACTTGGTGAGTTTTTATCTTCAGTTTCTATTTCTTCACACCGAGTTCCTTATATTGTTAGTAATATTTTATCCAAATTAATTTGATTATTTCACTTTCTGAAGGCGTGCATTTCTTATTCGTCACGTGCTTTGAATTTTGACGCACTCTTAATTTGCAATTATCCCTTGCTTAATTTGAATTTTTGTGCTTAAATGTAATCAAATACGTGAGTTTTTAAAGTAACGTTGTTTAATTAATTGCATGTCGGAAGTAATTGCATGATTGCATCATTTGCATATGTATTGCATTAGAGTTTGTGTCGTAAGCCTTTTATTTGTTGGAATTTTTGATATATGCATGTTTGTCCTTGCAATCTCATTTTAGGGTTTGTCATATGTTTATTGCATTCATCCCGTGTTTGCTTTCATTACATCTAGGGTTAGGGAATCACGTGTCCACCTATAGGTTTGTCCTGCGTCATGGTGGTAAGGAATGAGCTCTTGTACTCACATGGCTCATAATATGTGGCCAAATCCTTTATGTTGAATACATGAAAAATTTCCATACTCTTATAGAAATATTTAAGTCATAGGAATTCAACCCAATCTTTGTACTACCGTATAAGGGTCTATTAGCCTTGCGGTTAATTTTACTGATGTTCTCCGAGGGAACCTCTCAACCCTTACTCGAACTATCACTTACTTGTCTTTTCTAATGCTATGCTCTCTTTCGTGAATGTTTGTGTAAACTTTCTAATTTTCATTTTTTTTATCTTAAATTTACGTTAGACAAATTCATATACTTCATGCAAATGATACAAATCATGCAATAAAAAATGATATAACACATGCGAGTCGTGCAATACATGTTGATTATGACAAATGTGAATGATGGACAATATACATGAACAACTCCTTACGCTGAGACTTTATGCCTTTATGATGCTACAGAGGACTCCTAGGAGGGGTACATGACCGGGAGTCTCATGTGATGTGGTGGGGTATAGATAATTTCATCGTGAGTATGATAATCACTCAATAGTCACTCGTGCCATCAACAATTAGATATAATTGTAAAGTATGTTGAATGCCTCCTAGAGTGCTGATAAGCCATCGAGAGTACTCTCAACCTTGACTGACTCACTAATGATAGATTGATGGATATGTTTCTAATGAGCGGTGTCTTATCTGGAGTCTCTCTAAATGGAATGTAGAAATATCCGTCGAATGTGTGACGAACATCTATATACTTATACAAGATATCAACACTAACGTATGAGCCAATGACGTGTCAAATGCCACGCAAGGGTTGTGACTCGCCAATAGGCTTGCCAAGTGGTATATAGGAAAATTCACTGTGAAGGCGAGGATCACCCAAGGGAATATCATAGACATCAACACCATGGTACCACTTTAGGATGTATTGAATGCCTCCACGAGGGGAGAACTCATCCAGTGGATTACGAGAATGGGTACTATAAAAGTCATTGCAAGTGCGATGAGTACCAGAATAGGTATCCGAAATATCGAGGGTGCCCTCAAGTGTAAGAGGGGCAATCACTATGTACACAACACTAGGCTCAATAACCTCATGGATCTGATGACTCAGAGATATAACTTAAGAAACTTCAAGAATCTTGTTTTCGTAAATGAATTGATTATCATAATCTCATTCACATCAAGAGGCGAAGGCTCATTGCGGGGCTCATTGGGCGGGTCTTCAACGAATATATCAATAGTGGGACGATCTGCCAAATGAGTAATCATTGGTAGTGGTAGTGTCCTTGGAGGTAAGTAGTGCAAGCACTACTATGTTTGTGCAGGTGGTAGGGGAGGACATATGACTATTGGGTCACTTGATTGCCTTTGCTTACTCTCCAAAGACGTATCCCCTGTAGGGAACTGGCTATTGGAGGAGTGGTTGTATAATATCAAACCTTGTGTTATGTACTCTAAATCATTTCTAATGTGATTAAAGTGAATGTCTATGATTGAACCAATCTAATATAAATTATGGAAGTCGGTAATCGACATCTTTCTGTTAGTGACCTCTTCTAAGGGTGGTGACCTCTATGTGTCTCCTTATAAACATTGGGTACTGTTAGGAGAATTAACTTGATCCATACTAATGAAAGTTTGAGGCTGAGTATAATAGTAGTATGAAGACCTCTTGGGAGAAGCTCCTTGAGGTTGAACGTAATGAGACTCTAGATCCTCAAATAAAGGAGAGGAATAACAATGATATCCCTTGTAATTGTGCATACATGTTTTTGGATAAGTACTTTGTGGTCGAGCTTGAACAAGTTCTAAATCCTCGAATTGAGGAGTGAAGTGATGACTATACCCAAGATTATGTGTATTCTGATTATAATTAGTGTTAGAAGACTACTATGATATGCCATGAATGACTTATAGATTGTAGTCATGCATATCCTAGACTAATCTCAAACTTGGGGATCTGACACCAAACAAACACATGAATATTAATGTAGTGTGGTCGGTAGATCTAAATATTGCGGTGTCCATACAGTTATCCAGCGAACAATTACAACAGTTAAATGAAATTATTAATAGAGTCAACAAGCATTCACATTAGAGATTAAAGATTAGAAAAATAAGCAAGATACAAATAAATTAAAGAAAAAGTGTTAAATTAAATGATCGGCGAATAAGCCTTCAAAGTAGAATTAAAATTGAGCAATTTTTTTACAAATCTAGATCCCAAATAATATGTTCATCAAATAAGGAACAACAAGTAATATTGACTTCAAGTACGATCTTATGCAAGTAATAGGAGTCCGGAGAGCTGCTGTGTTATTGATTTCAAGGCATGGACCTGGCTTTGGCCGGTTGTTGACATGCTGATTAGGAACGAGCGGTAGTTGGTTCACAGGGTAACTGGAATTTGTTTGCTGTAAGACCTCAACACAGTAATTGGAGGGGGGAAACTAGTTATCTGGCGGCAGATTGGAGTACAGGGGGCTGCACAGGGTTAATTTGAACCTTGGCGGGTTTTTTAGGAACTAAGAAATGGAAGGAGTTGGGTGTTTGGGCTATAATTGGAATATCTGTAGGGTAAAACTGTATTGGGCTGCTGGTTGTATAAGTTTCAGGAGCAGGAATACTCGGCAGGGACAGTTTTAGACTTCAGGGGATTCGATTGTAATGTTTTCTGAAGGGTTAATGGGCGGTTATGGCTTGAGGGAGTGGCATGGCTGTGGAGGGGCGTATGAAATGTGATGGTTATGGGTAGTCACAAGAATGAGTGACTGCATATTTGGTAGCTATGGGTAGTTACAAATACGAGTTATTGGATATTAAGTGCTTATGGGTGGTTATGTGGGGGGAAAAGTGGTTGTGGGGGAACTGAGATATGGCTGGCCGGCGGGAAAGGTGGAAGTTACTGGCAGTTGGCAAAATGTTGGCAAAATGAAGGGAGGAGGGACATCTAGGCATAGAAAGATTCTACCCAAATTCTGCAATCCTGAAAATCAGCCAATAAACCTTTATTTATAGATTTAGAACCCACTATGGATGACAAGGATTGTCCGGAATATAAAACCACTAATTTTACATGAACTAAAAATACAATAAATAAAAATACATAATATGTTGGCATCGCTCTGAACGAGACTACTGCCTTGGATCATCTATCTGGTGATCCCATTTCCGCCTCCTACGTATGTAGACTGATGAAGGCTTCAGGAATGTCGGCACGCCCTCGATCCTTGATCCCATCATTCACTTTGCACAAACTTGGTTTAGCACTAGGTTTTATTCAGGAGTAACCTAGATGATATATTGTCTTGAACTCTTTCTCCAATTAATAGGTTAATTAATATTACATAAAATACAGGTGCACAGAAATCATATATGTTTTGAATTTTGACATTGTGGTCTTTCTAATCCAACTGAATTAGCAGTTTTATAGCCTCCTTGATCCATAACCATTATCTTCAACAAAATTGTTTGATTGTCAGAAAAGGAGGTAAAGTCAAAAGAGTTCATCTATGTTGTTCCATTGTTATCAGAAATGATAGGATTTTGAATTTTCATTACATTGTTAGATTCAAGCACTTTATAGGGACATGCATCTGAACTGCTTTCCAGGTGACTGTGTTTAAACTGCATCCAAAAAGGTTGTCTGCTCTTAATTGCAGATTGTTTGGCATTAAAATTGGTGACTTTTGGTAAGTACTGTTGCCACTCGTTAAATAAACACCATAATTAGAGTCACTGCTACTTGTCAATATGACACACTGATTGTTTAATCCAGTTATGTGAGGGAAGGGCTTCTTCTTGGTCAGCTACTAGGTAATAGGTTCACAATTTCTTTGAGGTACTACAATATCTTTGTGGCATAAATTGTTAAATAATCTTTTGATTTCATTTCAATTTTTTTTTTTTGTAAATGCATCTACTTCTACTTTACTTTCTTGTTGTAGAGATGTTTCTGCAAATTCAGCAGACATTATCAAAGCTGCAGCTGATGGCTTAGGAAGGAGTGGGTTTATCAATTATTATGGATTGCAGGTAGTATTTTTCTTCTAGCATGACAAATATTTTATGTTATTTTACCCATCCTGATTATTTTTGTTCAACTTGAAATTCCTTCAGCGCTTTGGGAGTGGTTCGGTGCCAACACATCTAATTGGAGCTGCACTCCTTCGTGGAGAGTGGAAGACTGCTGTAGATTTGATACTTGATCCAAGGGACAGGGATATCCTTGTCAAATGTTTATAGTCCATTCTTCATGAGTAAAGTATTAATGTCGTTATTTTAAATGAATGTGTTTTCGGCTTTAAAGTTTGTTCTCCATGATTTAATGTTGTTTGAACAAAGATCTGACATTAAAGAGGCACGTGAAAAATATAAGAAATCGGGTGATGCTGACTTGTTTTTAAGACAGTTACCCCGCCATTTGGTTGCTGAAAGGGCTATAGTAAGTTGTTTCCAGTGCATGGTTGCGTTACTAACATGTTTTATCAATTTTTCCCTATGTGCATGAGTTTCTCATATTACAAATATTGTTCTTTTGGGTCTCAAATTGTCTTAATTATGACTTTTTAGGAACATATTACAAATATTTGTGAACATATTAGTATTGTTCTTGATTGATTGCTTTTCCTACTCAATTCATTGCTGTTACTACCTTTCTTTTCCTTCCTCGACATTAATAGAGGAGTTTAATATCAGGGTTGCCATTTTTTAAAAATTTATTAGTTGTTACCCTGCTATCCTGCCCCATCATCTCGAACTTACATTTTTAATTTGTTTTGGAAACTTGAAACCTGAAAGTATTGTATGGTTAAACTGTTCATTAATATTATAGAGGAGATAGTTTGGACTTTGGAGAGAAATCAGGAGTACGCCGTTGAGGCACATGAGCATGCTCTCATAATGTCCACCATGACAATCATACTCAAGGATGTGAGAAAGAGACTCTCCATGGAAACTGTTCAGGGTCAATTCTCTTAATCCGCGCCGGTTGGCAATATTTAGCCGTCAGGCACCCGATCTTTTCTCTTAATCCGCACCGGTTGATCACTCCAAGGAGGATTTTCATTTTTTATCGCTTTTATGTACAAACACCGCAAAAATTGCTTCTACACATGGCTTGTGTTTTTTTGTAACTCTTTTTCGCTAGTAAATCTGACATCACCAATTGGTAATTGATGCAGCCTAAATTTGAAAGAGCAAAATGAAACTCACATCTATTGGTGCCAAATTTCCTGATGAGTGCTCAAAAGTTGGTCGAAAACTCTTAGAGTTTGGTAATGTAATTAATTAATTATCAAGAAACTAAATCAATCTTGTTTGTCATCCAGCAGCAGCATTGGAGCATGATAATAAGCAAGCGAGGTAAATGTAGTAAAATGTAAAAAAAATGTCAACGACACTAAGATGATTTGCAAGCAAGCACTAATTTTTCATAAAAACGTTGTAATGGAGAGTGAGCGAGAGATTATCTTGTATGAGATCTTCCGGTCATGCCCAACATGAGGTTAAGACCAATCAGATGAAGTCGATGGTAATAATAAGGATTCAGGCTCTTGTTGAGTAGGAATCTGATGGAATGGCTCGGGAGGATCTCTTTAGGGGGAATAGTGCTCGGGCAAACTACCAGGGAAGCTGCATAGGGCATGGGCGGATGTGGTTGTCCGGTAGGGGAGCTGGGGAGGTCTCGAGCGTGGTTAGGTTGTTTATGGAGGGGAATGGAGAGGCAAGGTTTGTTGAGTGGGGAGCATGGAGTAGCTGAGTACCTATTTGAGGAGATGAACTTTTGTCGGATCTGGAGATTTCAATTGCGCTGGTGAAGAAGATGAACATGGATATTTCGTGTTTTTTGACAGAGAATCGCTAGAAGGCTCAAAGTTACTGGAAGAGAGCTAGGAATGGCTTGCTGGTCGTTGATCGTCCATCAGGAGGGTTTGACGAAGCCGATCGGGTGTCAGACAGGGAGGATTGTCAGATTTTGTCGCAGAGCTGGCACGCCTCTTTGGAACAGAGTGAGGATCTCGTTCTGATAGGATGTCCAGTGCCTCTGTTCGTGGGTCTAGGGGGATGCCCAAAGGGGTGCTTCAAAAGGTGTCATTACTCCACTTACGACACTTCTTGTAACTTGCAAACATTCTTTGAATGTCTCATTCTTGTAGATATAAAACTGAAATAAATTTTAGAAAATGAAATTGATTATTTATATGTTTTATTTTGCTTGCTTGCATATCACCCATACCTGCATTGACAGACCGATTTATTTAAGGACGTATTGACTGGTCGGGTCAATAAGCCTAAACCAAAATGCAACATACGGGAAAACGCTGAACAACCAAGCACAAATGAAACCGTACACCAATAAAATACAACAAAGAACACATTTGCGGAAAATAAATGCCAGTCATAATGATCCTTCTCCATAAAAAATGATCTCCATCTCCTGACAATATTCAATTCCCAGTCTTGTGGAAGGAGAAGCTAAGGAGCACATCATTCGTTCCAACTCTTTAATGATCGGTGTTGAGATTGTTTGGTAGGACTGATAATCACGTGAATTTAGAGGAATTAGTCATGGATGATATGATCAAGAATCAAGGAGAACATAAAGAGATGTTGGAAAAGATAATGTTTGATCTCGTCATCATTGACGCTCAATGCCATGCTACACAAGTAATAAATTATGTGACCTTCAATATGATTCACACATGAATTGATGGATTGGCATGCCCGACAACAGTCGCAGATGCAGACCTACAAACTGGAAGCATGTGCGTCTAGCATGACACATTGCAAGTTGCTCATGGGGGACTGCAGGGACGCACCACATATTGATAATAGCATCTAAACTACTAATTCCTATTTTAAACCTCATAGAAGATGTGAGCAACCTTTGTGGCAATAATTATGCTATGTGAAGTTGGAGTTTCCTCTTTTTGACAAAAAGGAGGACCCTTGTGAGATGATTAATCTGGTGCAAACAATTCTTCATCAACCAATGGACACCATTTGAGTGGATCAATTTAACATCCCTTTATCTTGTCGGCATTGCACAATTGTGGTTTCTTCAATTACAAAAAGAGCAGCCTGACCTATATTTCAAACAATTTTGAAACATACTATTTATCCTCCCCCTATGAAGCAAGACACTGGGCGAATTGATCACATTTAATCAAACAAGATCAATGGAGAAATATTTAGATAAATTTCGAAGTCTTTTAGCTTATGCAAATTCCTCCTAGGCACCTACATAGAGCAACAAGTGCCGATATTCACTATAGAACTTCATAAACAACACTGGATGGAAGTGGAGTTTGAAAAACTGCACGACTTATTCACCATGAGCCTAACACACATCTATGACAAATGTCTATAGATGGATAGGTACACCGCACACCCCATCTAAAAGATCATTGTCTAATGATAAAGGAGGACCACCATTGCAAGGTAACAGTTTCTACATCTTATGTGAACGCATGATTAGGATTTGACTTTATTTACCATCTTCAAGCAATTTCCACTAGCGGAGATAGATGGTAGGGGAGCATGAGGACTAATCTTCAATTGTGATGAATCTTACACTACCAAACCACTAAAAGGGCATCCCGGTGCACAAAGCATCCCCGCACAATTAGTGTCCATGGAAGGGTCCCACCACAAGGGTGAAATGTTGGCGAACCTTATCCTACATTTTTTAAAGAGGCAAACAATATACTTCCAATCCACTATGTTAAGAAGTTTTTTTACTTGAAATTATAGATAGTGGAGACAAGTAATTTGTCGATCTTGATGAAGCTAGACTATAAGATTGCGGAGAGATGTTATGATCACACTAGAGACAACAAGCATTGGTATTAGAGCCAGACCATAAGTTTTTGTCTTCTTTAGGCCCATGGCCCATAAGATTTTGTATCAAAAGGTGACTCACAACGAGTGTCCATGGAAGGGTCCCACCACAAGGGTGAAATGTTGGCGAACCTTATCCTACATTTTTTAAAGAGGAAAACATTACACTTCCAAACCACTATGTTAAGAAGTTTTTTTACTTGAAATTATAGATGGTCGAGACAAGGAATTTGTCAATCTTGATGAAGCTAGACTATAAGATTGTGGAGAGATGTTATGATCACACTAGAGACAACAAGCATTGGTATTAGAGCCAGACCATAAGTTTTTGTCTTCTTTAGGCCCATGGACCATAAGATTTTGTATCAAAAGGTGACTCACAACGAGAATGTGTGGCTTTACTTTTTTTCCACCACGATCTCCTTTACTTCAATGATATGGGACTGCAATCAATTCCCAATTGTTAGCTTTTTCACTACTCGTGATTATCACCCATTACAAAATTGGAATTAGAGCCAGACTTCCTTTAGTATGATATATGTTTTGGGGATGATCTTTGTGCAAGCTCATTGTCTTGTAACGTCCTAGATCTAATGAGGGGTATCTAATGAGGGTAGGGAGTGCTTCAAGGGCAGTGAAGGCTAGTCAAAGTAGATCTAGTTGGATTCTCGGTGAAAGGAGGTGCATGATCTCGCATCATATTTAGGAAAAATTAATCGGCTTAAGTAATAATTCAAGTCCTCAAATATGAGAGGTACATTTTCAAAACAACTGCGGAGTTGTGTTGGAGATTACAAGGTCTATTGTGATCGTTAATAATAGTCCTGGATGAGTGACCCCATTGGAAGAGCTCGTAGGCCCAAGAAGAAAACTTTATGCATGACAACGCGTAGGGTTTGCGCGTTTAAAATCCGGGGAAAGAAAACTTGCATCTTTTGTTCCTTTCCCCTTGTCGCAGCAAACAAAAATCGTGAACTAACAGTTACGTTTCCGATTGGAGTTTTTGACGTAGCGTTCGCTAACAAAATCTAACCAAAAATCCAACAATGAGTCTATTAACAAAAAGAGAATATGTTGACTCATGCAAAAGAGGGGGAGTAAACAATTACCCACAAAAAGAGTTGTCTTTCCGCAATCGAAGTCGTCGGTGATCCCGCGAGGCGCTTCTCGTCATCTTCGATCTCTCGCACCGTGGTCGGCCACTATCGCACACGGATATCACAGAATTAATTCGCTCTCTCACACACACAAGAGGTTTCACAAAAGCTCATCAAACAAAAAAAAATCAATTTTTATCAACTATTCACGGAAGCAACAAGCTAAAACAGTATTAATTGCTTTTCCAACTGTTCACCGGAATCAAGAAGCCCAATATCACAAAAGCGCAAAAACAAAACATCAAGTTTTGTTTAACCACTTACAGAGCTACAACGCTTCCTCTTTTATATCAGGCATCCACGAACTCCAACCAATTCAAACCAAAAACAAAAAAAACCAAATTAAAATAACCAACTTCTGTATTGCTCCCCGTGGAAATGGGAGGATCGTCGTCGGAAATGTGGGAGGTTGCTGAAACCACCGGGAGAAACGCCATGGATGCCGAAATTTGCGGTGGTAGCGGGTGGCATCGAGGGGCTGGATTAGCATGGGGGCGTGCGTGAATCCTGCACCGGTTATAGCCGCAAAAATCGGGAGGAGCTGGGAGGCCACGAGCTGAGCTCTAACTCTAGCAACGACGAATTGGGAAGGATGGTGCGGGTCTGGCTGAACAGGAGGAAGATGTGCCTGCTAGGCCGGCTGGGAGAGGAATTGAACCGGAACTTCATTTCCCTTTCTTTTTGTAATGGAAAGAAATAAAAAATAAACAAGGAAACAAATAAAATGACAACAACGCGACCAATGAAATAAAAGTCCAAACATAAAATTTTTTATATAAAATAAAATACAATAAAAATATGTTAAAGATTCAGGGCCGGTAGGGTTCCGACTTCCGATCAGGTGCGGCCTCGGGTACTTTTGGGTCGACCTGATCTGGGCCGGTCTCCACTAACTTATCCCCTCTTGAAATCACTCATCTCCGGTGAGTGCTCCGATTAGTAGTGTTGTGGAAGATCATCATCCATCCGTTGTAATTCCTCGGCCAAGATCCAGCTGGTCTCGGTCTCTGGTCTGCCATGCCAACGAACTAAGTACATCAAGGAAACCACCATTAATAGTGGTCACTGTCTCGCCGTCTAGGATCTGCTCGGGAACCAAAATATGTCGCGGAAGCCTGTCAGCTGCTCTGGGAACTGGTATAGTAGCATCACCTGGTGTCACATGCTCGGTCTAAAACTGTCAGCGAGAAAAGGAAGAATTGCAGGTGACGTGTCAGTAACTGAATGAATGTCAGTGTGTCCTGAATGCGAATCCTCACTATCGTTCACCAACTTAGAAGAATCAAACGGAGGAGAATGCAAGGGAAAATCTAAAGACTCATATGGATATTCGTGGAATAAAATCAGATCGTCTACGTTAAAAACCGGATTTGCTCTCCAAACAGAAGGTATCTCAAGTTCATATGCATTTTGCCCAATCCGTTTTACCACTCTAGAGGGTCCAGTGCTACGGTCATCTAATTTCTGTACGGTACCCAAAAGTAACCATTCTGGATTTAGCCGAACTATCTCCAAGTCATCCACTTTGAAACTTGTAGCTTTTTTATGCTTATTTACTTGTGTTGCATATAAATCACAAGTATCATGCAATTTTCGCTCAATTTCTTTATGCAAATCATGCAAATGCAATGCATAGTCATGTGCAAACTGGCTAGTCCTAAAAGTGGGTGACAATGATGCTAAATCTAGCGGCACTTGTGCAGTGTGACTGTGAACAACCTCATGGGAGATAAACCCGTAGATCTATTCACCGAATTATTATATGTCAATTGAGCGTGCAGAAGAATTAGATCCCAATTCCCTTGATGGTCTCCTACCAAACAATGCAACAAATTTCCTAAACTTCTATTTACATTCTCAGTCTGACCGTCGGTCTGCGGATGATAGGTGGTCAAAAATAGAAGTTTAGTAACTAATAGTCTCCAGAGTGACTTCCAAAAAAAAATGGTGAACTTGACATCCCGATCGGTAACGATAGTCTTAGGTATTATTCGATGCGCAACAACCTCGTTATAATAAATACGGGCAATATGAGAGACGTCATCGGTTTTGTTGCAAGAGATGAAATACGCTATTTTAGAAAACCGATCGACCACCACAAGAATGGAATCGTGCTTCCTAAAAGTGCGCGACAACCCAAGCGCAAAATCCATGCTAACATCATCACAAGGAATACTAGGCGCCGGTAAAGATGTATACAAGCCAACGAGCTGTTTATTTTTCTTTGCTACCTAACAAGTGCGGCAACTACTGACAATCCGTGCGATAACCTGCTTTATCCCGGGTCAATAGAATCACCCCTCCACTAATGCTACTGTTTTGTCTCGTTTAATGTGTCCACTTAAGCCTCCACCATGTAATTCCCATACGATAAAGTTTCATAGCGAAGTGCGGGGAATGCATAGACGGGTTTCACAAAACAAATATCCACCCCTAATCAGATAATCAGTCTCATCGTGAAAGGGATTTGAGCGTATCACATCATAAGTGCCACTAAAATCGGGGCAACTGGGATAGTCACCTATAATGCGCTTAATGTTGTAAATATCAGATGTCGATGACATATCAAATCGGGTTTTTAAATGTCGGAAGTCGGAAGTCGGAGACATGTCGAAGATATTTTAAAATATCAGATTTTCATATCTTATAAATAATTTTTTAATTTTTATGTATTCTAACTATAATTATATGTTATAAAATAGGAAAATAATATAACAAATTGATAAAAAATTAGGAATTTATATTTCAAAATAAAATCAAATAGTATCTAAGATAAAATATTACTAACAAATACAAATGATATATTGTAAAATATATTTAACATATACAATAATTTTATTTTGATGACAATATGTTTATTGCAAATAAAGAAGATTTAAAAGTTAAAAATCTTTTATTGATTATAAGTCTTTTCTAACATATTAATTTATATTAAAAATATGCAAACAATTAACTAATAAATGCATTACATGTTTTCATATTTTTTGTAATATGAAATTAAAATTATGAAATAATTATGCAAAATTGGTTGTAAGAATAAAAGTTTTAAAAAATTGAAATAATAAGTTTAATCGATTTAAACATACATAATATAATATATATATATATGTGTGTGTGATTTAAATATATGACACTAGTTTGCTCATATAACATAAGAAAATAGCGAACGATATATTTAAAAGTCGCGTCGGCCGATATATCTGAATAAATCAGACATGTTGACCTATATTTTACAAAAGGACATAATCTATTTTTTTAGAAAAACATATCGTTTTGCTTATTAAAATGACTTGTCGGGAGACATGCCAGAGGACATTTAGAACAATAGATGCGCTCAAATCATATCATTTGAGTGCTCATCTGAGATAGTACGAGGGCGATTCGACTAAGGGCATCGACAACCCTATTCTCTATTCCTTTGCAGTGCTTGAGAAGAAAGGTATACTCTCATAAAACTGATACCCACTTAGCCTGTCGAAGGTTCAATTTTTGCTGCGAATTGATGTAACGTAACACCTGATGATCGAAGTGGAGTACAAACACCTTGGGCAACAAATGGTGCCTCCAATGACGCAACGTCTGCACAATCACATAAAATTCGCGCCCGTAATTGGAATAATTCAACTTAAGGTCTGAAAGCTTTTCGCTGAAAAATCCAACGGGGTGACATTCTTGACTAAGCACTCCTATCCCTACCTCATAGACATCACAGGATACCTCAAATACTAGACCAAAATCAGGGAGTCTCAGGACATGTGCAGTAGACATCTTATCCTTGATGATCTCAGAGGCTCTAGCGGCTGAAGATGTCCACTGGAAATTTCCCTTCTTGGTATATTCGGTGACTGGCGCCATAATAGTACTGAAGTTTTTAATGAATTCACGATAAAAAGTGGCTAGCCAATTAAAACTGCGGACATCGTGAATATTCTGGGGTGTAGGCCACTCATGAATCGTTCGAACTTTCTCGGGATCCATAGTGATGCCAACAAAGCTCATTATATAATCAAGAAAGATCACAAACTCAGCCATAAAAACACATTTCTTCAAATTGATGTATAATCGCTCGGCTCGCAGTAGCTCGAATATAGTACATAGGTGAGTTAGGTGCTCACTATCAGTTCGATTATATATCAAGATGTCGTCGAAATAGACTACTACAAACTTTCCTATATAAGGCTTGAAGATCTGGGTCATCATCCGAGCGAAAGCACTATGGGCATTGAATAACCCAAAGGGCATCACAAGCCACTCATAAAGTCCATTCTTCGATTTGAAGGCAGTCTTCCACTCATCTCCTTCATGGATCCGGATTTGGTGGTATCCATTACGAAGACCGATCTTTGAAAAGACCGTGACTCTAGTCAACATATCTAACATATCATCTAGTCGGGGTATCGGGAAACGGTATTTGACTGTGATCGTGTTGACTGTGTGACTGTCAACGCACATTCGCCAAGTACCATCCTTTTTTGGGGCAAGTAGGGTAGGCACCGCACATGGGCTAAGGCTGTGTCGAATAAAAGCTCTATCTAATAGTTCTCCGATCTGCTTCTGCAGCTCCTCGTGGGCGGCATGATTCAATCAGTAATGCGGAAGATGAGGGAGGCTCCAGGAATAAAATCTATCGTGTGCTGAATTGACCTCATGGGAGGTAATTTAGTTGGAAGCTCATCAAGGTGTATATCCTGAAATTCCTCTAAGAGTCTCCTAGCAGGTATAAGAGTAGACTTATACCTCTCTAATACGTCAGACGCCTGTAAGACCACTAGTGCGTATAAAAATCCACCGTCAAAACTCTCTTGATGAAACTCTATGCCTCATAATGTTAAGAGTTTTCTTCCTTTCGGTAGGAGGAAAAGTTTCCATCCATTAGAAAGGAGCAAGTGGTGGACCTGTCATGTATGGTGACATCTCGGTTATATAACCAAGATCGCCCAAGTAATACGTGACACACATCCATAGACATAACATCGCACCAGATCATGTCGGATTACGTACCAATAACGATAGGCACTAAACATCTCATAGTCACCGATAATGCGGTCTTAGTAACCCAGGCTACCTGAAATGGGGATGGATTGGCTCAACAGTGATTCCCATGCGGGCTAATGCTGTATCAAGTATCACGTTCATACAACTCCCGCTATCCACTACTAAACGACACACTTTCTCCCCAGCCTTAAAGTAGGTCCTTATGAGTAAGGTGGCGGCTTGGGTTGTGAGAAAGGACGGGAGTTTCCTAATGCGAGCTTTGAGCTCGAAGTACTCGGGCAGAAACAAATTTTTGGCCAATCGCAGCCACTCAAAAATTTGGAAAAGCATTTGTCTTGGCCGCGAAATTGTGGAGAAGCATACATTCTGGATGGTGGGCAATGGCGCATCCATCTCCCTGCTCGAGGACTGTTGGATTGGTATCTTGCCGCTAAATAAATGGCCTACATTTATCAACATTTCTGCCCTTCCAGAGTTGGTTGGAGGCCTCCTTGATTCCAGCTTTAACTGGGCTGCTAATCACCTTGCCGGCTTCAGCAACTTCTTGATTAATGACCTTATCCGCTTGCCGGGGGATGATGTGGGGGGGGGGGGGGGTGGGGCAGACAAGCTCGTTTGGGCCCAATCTGAGAAGGTGATCATGAATGCAAGTGTCTTCTACGCTTTGGAATGTCCGCAGAGCATGTTGTTTGGTGAAGAAATTTGGAAAATCAAAGCTCAACCGCGTATGCTTATGACAATCTGGCGTGTCATGAATGACATGTTGAATGATTGGTTATATCAACACGACAACACCGGCTTCGATCGAATGCGGCCTGTCCGTGGGGGTGCAGCCAAGCGGAGAACACTCATCATTTATTGGGGGATTGCCGATTTATCACAAAAATCCGTGCTATACTATCAAGACTTAACATTCAGCTTAACACTACCTGTAGCAATCTACTGGAAGCTCTTCTTGAGGAACTGGACATCAGCCCAAATTCTATCCAGATCAAAATCTTGGCCTCCATTATTTACAATACTTGGAAGGCAAGGAATCAAATTTTACATGGTGAGGCATACTTGCAGCCAACTTCTATTGCTCCAAATGCATTTTCTGATGCATCTAATGGTAGCTGGGCAACCCCTTGCAACCGTGACACGTCATGGTCGCCCCTGTCTTTCAGATGGTTTAAAATAAATTTTGATGGGTCTATCCATGCGAACAACCATGCTGGCCTCGGCTGCACTGTTCGGAATCATGAGGGGGAGCTTATTGCAGCTAAAGGTGTTGGAATTTTTAGCCGGCCTGTGAACATGTCAGAGCTTCGGAGTGCCCTCTTGGGCCTCATTCATGCCAAAGACCACATGGATGGCATTTTGGGGGTTATCCTAGAAAGTGATTCAGCCTTTGCGTGCTCCACTCTCAACCGAATTCTTGCTGGTTTCTTTGAAGGGAATGTTGAATCATGGCTTGCTAAAGGCATGAAGGATTGCCCAAGACTCATCATCTCGCAAATCAATCGAAGGGCCAACTCTGCTGCCGACTACATTGCCAACATTGCTTGTACTAGAGACTTTGTGTGGGAAAGGGGAATGCCCCTAACCCAAGCCCTTTCCTTTATTTTTACCCAAGACTTTTTGCCTATGTAGACATGTTATTCTGTTTTTTCTTATATATATATAGGCTATGGCCAGCTTCAAGGAAGATGTTTGTCTGCCAATAATCGACTGATTCTTGTGGCGTAGATAACATGTATCTCATCACTAGAACGCCGAGATCTATCTCTTCATCACTCGGGGTACCGTATACTTCATCATTCAAGACGCGTGAGTCTTTCTCGATCATAGCCTCCTCTTTAGGCTCGTTCTCCTCAGCTTCCTCATGAATAACTAGTGTACCCTTCTACTTGGGACAATCTCTAGATATATGACCCATCTGCTGGCGCTCATAACATCAGATATGTGAAGGGGTCACAGTTCCCATTAGTGACTTCCCTTTTTGGTCGCTCGAGGGAGTCCACGGTAGGTTTCGTTCCACTATCCTTACTCTTAGGTTCTTCTTTCCTAAAAAGTGTATAGATTTTGGTTTGAGATTTGAATCGAGAGGTCCTCTTTTGATGCTCCTCGATATCAAAGACGATAGATCTGGTCTCAACCAGAGAATAGTGACCATATCGAATCAACTCATCTCAGATCTCAAATCATAATCCACATCTAAATTTGGATAAGGTATCACGTGGGTGCTCTAGTACGTTGCATCGAATCATTAGATCCTTCATTCAACAAGATAATCAGATGCTGATTTGGATCCTTGACGTAGAGACGTCAGCTCATCTCGTAGACGGGTTTGATAGTGTTGTGTAATGTATTGCTCCTCCAATATGACTTTCATGTGAGCCTAATGGGTAATAGGAGGGAGGTCATTCCTCTCTGGACTTTGCTTTTTTTCAATCCAAAAAGGTTTCGCTCGTCGGGTCAATCTCATTTTTGCGAACTGAACCTTTTTTTCCTCCGTCATACGATACCACTCAAAGTAGGTTTCTATATCTAACCTAGTCAGAGAAGACCTTAGGATCCATAAAACCATCATAAAGGGGTGGATCTTGTTTCATTACCCGTGTGAGATCAGGTCACCTATCCCGGGGAGGATAGGCATAATCATCATCGTAATGATCACGATTGTCCCGACACCGTGGGGGTGGCTGTCGAAGCCAATCTCTATGACGATCTTTACGATGCATGACATGTATATGCCGATGATGGTCTCAAGGTTGCTCTTCTCTCGCAAAGTCATAATAGAGCCTTTCCTGATAATTATCACGCGTGCCTAAGAAAGGCTCTCGTTGGGGATCATGATAATACCTTGGAAAATTCCTACCCCGGTCGTGGTCAAATTCAAACTTGTCTAAGAGATTTCTAGCTTCTTCATCAAAAAGAGGATTCTTCCTAAATGTAGGTCTTTCGACGTTGTGATGTGGGACTTCATGATGGGGTTGAACAGAGTGCTCATTTCAGAGTTGAGGTGGCAGTGATGCTCGAGGGGGTACATCTAGACTATTCACCATAACACCCTTCTCGCACCTGTTGTATACTTCCGCCATTTGGTGGTCGAAAGGTAAAAATCATGGGGGTGGTTCATTCCCTTCGTTCACTCGACTTGTTTGGCCTTATTCAATTCGACGCACTTCCGAATTTACCTCTTGAGGATGTTTAGGGGGAAGATTGTGATGGGGTGAACTCATGCTTACTAACCTACCACTACGCAGATGCATGCAAGACAGATAGTAAATGTAAATGTATGATTATGCTGATTTAATTTTTTTTAAAAAAAAATGCTATGCGGGGTTCCTAGCCTACACAAGACAGATTTCAAAACTTTAAAAAATTTCGGAATCTAGCTCTGATACCAAAAATTGATGCAGGACAACGCATAGGGTTTACGCACTTGTCGACTTTTCTATAGGAAACCCTAATGCATGTGATGATTAATGGAGTTTTGAAAAAAAAATATTTTGAGCGTGTATTGCATAAACTTTTTTAAAGAAAAACAATTTTTTTAAATAAAATTTTTAAGCATAAAATTAACTATTTTGTTTCAAAATTGAATTACTTGAAAAATAGTTTAATTTAAAATCTAGGGAAAGAATATTTGCAACTTTCGTTCTTTTCCTTTTGTCGTAGCAAGCAAAAATCGTGAACTCACAGTTACTTTTCTGATTTGAGTTTTCGACGTTGCGTTCGTTGACAACATCCAATCGAAAATCCAGCAATGAGTATTAACCTAAAGAGAAAATTTTGACACACGCAAAAGAGGGGGGAAGAAACAATTACCCACGAAAAGAGTCGTCTTTCCGCAATCGAAGTTGTCAGTGATCCCGCGAGGCTCTTCTCGTCACCTTCGATCTCCCGCTCCGTGGTCGGCCGCTATCGCACACGGGCACCACAGAATTAATCCACTCTCTCTCACACACAAGAGGTTCCACGAAATTTCACCAAACAAAAAAAAATCAATCTGTCAACTCTTCACGGAAGCAACAAGCTAAAACAGTATTAATTGATTTTCCAAAGGTTCACTGGAATCAACAAGCCCAATAATCACAAAAGCACAAAATCAAAACATCAAGTTTTTTTTTATCATCAACAACCACTTACAGAGCTACAACGCTTCCTCTTTTATATTGGGCATCCACGAACTCCAACCAATTCAAACCAAAAAAAGAAAAATAAACCAAATTAAAATAACCAAACTATGAACCGCTCCTTGTGGAAATGGGAGGATCGTTGTTGGAAATGTGGGAGGTTGTTTAAACTGTCGGGAGAAAAGTCATGGACGCCAAAATTTGCGGTGGTGGCAGGGGGCATCGAGGGGTTGGAAATGTGGGAGGTTGTTTAAACTGTCGGGAGAAAAGTCATGGACGCCAAAATTTGCGGTGGTGGCAGGGGGCATCGAGGGGGCATCATGGGGGCGTGTGTGAATCCCGCACCAGTTGTAGTCGCAGAAATCGGGAGGAGGCTGAGAGCCCACGAGCTGAGCCCTAACTGCGACAACAATGAACTAGGAAGGCAGGTGCGGGTCTGGCCGAATCGGAGGAAGACGTGTCTGCTATGTCGGCTGGGAGAGGAATTGAACCGGATCTTCATCTCCCTTTCTTTTTGTAATGGAAAGAAAGAGAAAAAAATAAAATGACAACAACGTGACGCACGCAGGCGTGCAATGAAATAAAATAGTCCAAACATAGAAATTGCTAAAATAAAATAAAATGCAATAAAATATGTTAAAGATTCAGGGCCGGTAGGGTTCCGGTTAGGTGCGGCACCAGGTACTTCCGCGTCTACCTGATCTGGGCCGGTCTCCACCAGGAGAGGGATGAGCCAGGACCTTATACCCGTCTGTCTGCAATTTTCCCTGCAGCCTTGAGGTATTCCCGAGCTTCCAGCCTCCCGTCGATTTTCATGCTGCAGTAGCTAGCCGTCTCCATCCATTGGACAAGCCCATTCCAGCACCCGTCTTTGCTGGACAGCAGTTGACACATTTCTAGAGTCCCAAATTCAGCCACAGCCACACTTTCGGCTCCCTAAAAGTCCAACGGTTATTCATCCAACCTTCCCCTTTTTCCAATTTGTGTGAGTTTTATAGCTTGTAGTCAATTATTTTATGTTGAATTATGCCTTAGTTTCCTACTTGATGGATAATTTATTTGTAAACGTTGTTTCCAAGTTGAGTCTTTGTGAGTTCACATTTACTTGGTTATTTGACTTTGAGTTCTCTTGCATATATATACAACTTCCTGCGTTTCCTTCTTCCATGCTTTGTCTACCGTGACACACCCATTGTTTAATTCATATAAAAAAATTATTGCATGTTAAATTTGTCTGAAGAGCTTCTGCATTTAGAAATCACCTAGCTTCATTAGGACCTTACCCTGTGTCACCTTCACTTAAAATGGAGTAGGAGAATGAAAGAACAAACACCTCATTGAGGTTGCTCATTGCACTTACTACCATGCATATTTCTAATTCTTTCTGGGGTGATACCGTGTTAACGGTGGCTCATCTTATCAATCACCTCCCGCCTAAAGTTTTTTGGCTATACTACTCCTATAGACCGTCTTTCCACCCACAATGTAGTTCATACATCACATCTTCCTCCACGGTTTTTTTGGGCGTGTCTGCTTTGTCCACATTCATCAACCTCACCGAGACAAGCTTGATCTCCTTGCTCTGAAGTGTGTCTTCCTTGGTTATTTCCCCACTACGAAGGGATATCAATGTTATCTTCTCCCACACATCATGCCCTTTGTATCATGGATGTTACCTTCCGTGAGGGGGAATCATATTTTCCTAGTTAGACTCATTCCATTCGTCATGGGGGACAAGAGGTACAAGTACAAGTGATGCTGGCATGGTGCGAGAAGCCATTCATATGAGTGATATTCTTCTTTTGATTACTTCTCTCTTCTCATTGTCATCTCCCTTCCAAGAGATACCACCAACTCAAGTTACTTCTACTCGACCTCTGATTTCTTCTCATCCCATTGTTTATCTTCGGTGACATACATGTGACAAGAAAACAAGGTACTTTACTATTCCTACTCTACCAGTGCCTGTCTTGGACTTAGACTCTGAAGATGACATTCATCTTCCCATTGCTCTTCTAACAGGTAAATTTGCTTATGCCCCTTATCTTATCTCTGATACGATCTCGGAGAGGAACCAAGGGGAAGGGCCGATGGAGGTCAGGAAGAAGAGGGGGATTAGGGTTGAGAGGGAAACCTTAGGGAGGGTGCGAGGTGCAAATAGCAAGTGCGAGTAAAATAAATGCGTACACAACATAATATGATATAACAGAGCGCAAAATTAATAAAATAGTCCTGCCGGCATCGCGTCTTCGGTCTCTCCTTCTCCAGACAGACCCGTCGCCATCTTCCTCCGCGTGTAGACCCGCCACGACGTCTCATCTTCGGGCAAGTAGCGGTAAGGACGTACCGACACCACCACAACACTGGGCTAGAGGGGAATGGCGTGATCCATCGAGCGAGCCGGCGGGAGGCCGGTCGGGGCCTCAAAAATGTCGGTGAACTCGGCGAGTAATGCCTGAAGGTCTGCTGGGTGTGAAGGAGGCGGCGGTGCAGGAGCAGAGAGTGGCCAAATCCATGTGAAAAAGTCGACGTCGGCGGTCTGCTGAATCGCACAGGCGGGGACCGGGGAGCGAAGCAGAGCGAAGTCGTCCACCAGGCGGCACGTCTGGCCCTCCTATAGGAACAACATAGTCATACTCTCTCAGTTGACCCACACTTTGTTCAGCGCGCGGAGCCAATCCACTCCCATAATGGTGTCAATATCGCCGAGGCCGAAGGCGTAGAAGTCCGCGATCACCGGGCAAGATCTCACCATCAGGGAGAGAGCGGTGCATCACCCGTAGATCGGTCGGCGTCGTCCATCGCCAAGACAGACTGTAAAGTCAGGGGATGGAACCAAGGGAAGGTGAAGCTTGTGCGCCAACTAGGCTGAGTGCAAGTTGTGGCTCGCACCACTGTCCACCATGAACACAATGGAACGATCACGCAACGTGTCTGCGAGCTTCATGGTCTGCGGGCCCGAAATGCCGTCCATCGAGAAACATGGTAGCTCTAAGCGGTGAAAATTAGGCGAGGCGGTGTCCACCGCACCATCACCCTCAGATAGCTCTAAGGCCTCAAAGTCCTCCAAGGTGACCTCTGGGTCGAAGTGGTCGATGATGACATGGAATTCCTTGATGGAGCACACATGCGTAGGAGAGTAGGGCTGACGACACCAGAAACATAGGCCCTTGTTGCGGCATTCATTTTAGGTACTGTTGGAGATGCATTGGGGAACCACCAAGGGGCGGCCGCTGGGGAGCTGTCGGAGGAGGGGGCCTCCTAGGCGGCTGAGGCGGGTGGTGATTGGCTGCAGGCGCATGCATCTTGTGTGCGAGGTCAGCCTCCGCCAGACGCGCCATGTTAAGAGCGTCCGAGACGTGCGGGGATGGTGCGTGCATAGTCGGGAGCGGATTTAGGGCAGTAGCCTCTGCATGAAGAAGCCCAGGTAATGGCCGGGTGGCAAGCCGGGGACATGAGTGACCAAGGCTACAAACTCGTCAATGTAGTTGTCCATGCCGACTATCTGGCGGACACTGCATAGCTGCTCAATAGCGGAAGAGTCAGAGTAGCGGGTGTTGTACTACCGAATCATCTCTTGTTTGAGCTCGGGCTAGGAGAGGCTCAGGTTGGATTGACGGAGCCACCGAGCCCAGTGGAGGGCCGAGCCACCCATGCCAACCACAGCCGTAGACACCTTGTCGTGCTTTGATGTGTAATTGAGGTCGAAATATTGCTTTGCCTTGGCAATCCACCCCATCGGGTCTATGCCGACAAACGAGGGAACATCAAGGGAGAGGGCGGGCCGGCCCTGAATGGCCGACAGAGGGTGTTCGATGGAAATGGCCGACAGATCGGCGCCGAGGAGAGAGCCACCGTCTGCAGGCAAGCGGACGCCGGACGCGGCGGACACGACAGTGGCGGATGCCTGGAGGGAGTCAATCTTGGAGTGGAGGGTGAGGAGCGAAGCGTGCATGGAGGCAACAAGTTGTTCTTGAGCCTCCACGCGACGACTCAAGGCGGCGACATCAGAAGGAGAGTCGCCGACTAAATGGTTGTTGGGAGCTATGCGGCTGGCGGTCCTAGGCGAGGACGACGGAGATCCGCTGGCGCGCAGCGAACGCAGGGACATCGCTTGGGCTGGGCATAGCAGGAGGATCAGTGATCGACACGGGCTGATTTGGGATCAGCACGGGCGGATCTGGCAGCAACGTAGTAGGCGGATCAGACAGAGCCGTATCTGAAGCGGCGGATCTGGGATCTCTAAAGTGAATCGATCTGCGATCTGTGAGCGGCAGAAGCAAATTGATTTGCGTTGGCTCGGCGGATTGAGCGTAGTGACAGAAATTGAGTGCAGAAGTGAATCGATCTAGCGACGAGTCTTTGATCTGGAACGTTGGCGCAGAAGCGAAACACTCGGCTGATTGAGCGGCGGATCATGTATCGACACCAAAAGTGGATTGTTCGGTGGATCTGGGAGCGGAAGCAACACCGGTGGCAACGAGCGGGAGGTGAGGCAGGTTGGACCAAATTGATACGATCTCAGAGAGGAACCCAGCGAGGGGCAGGGTCAGCAGAGGTGAGGAAGAAGAGGGGGATTAGGGTTGAGAGAGAAATCTTAGGGAGCATTCCTAATTTTCATTCATCCAAGAATAATCAAACGGAGTACAACACCACCCCTTATAGGGGTGGGGTGCGAATAGCAAATGCGAGTAAAATAAATGCGTGCGCAACATAATATGAAATAACATAGTGCGGAATAAATAAAATAGTCACGACGACGTCGCGTCTTCGGTCTCTCCTCCTCCAGATGGACCTGTGTCGTCTTTCTCTGCATGTAGACCCACCACGACGTCTTGTCGTCGTGCAAGTCCGTAACAATCTCCGACTAGGTTTCATAACTTAATCTTACCCATGAACATTTGACTTTCATTACTTATTTATCCTCAATTGCTATTCCTTAGAATTGGGAGGATGCATTGAGGATATCTGAATGGAAGAATGCCACGAAGAAGGAAATATTTGCTCTTGTTAAGAATTGTACTTGAGAAATTTCCTATCTTCTACAGGGCAAGAGAGCTGTTGGGTCGATGTGGTTTTTTTTGTGTGAAATAGAACCCAAATGACACGATGGAACACTATAAATCTTGGTTGGTTGCCAAGGATATACTCGTACTAAATGGGTAGACTATCATGAGACGTTTGCTCCAGTTGCGAATATGGATTCTAATCGAATTTTGTTATTCTGTGCAACATGTCTAGGTTGGGAGCTTCACCAACTAATCATGAAAAATGTCTTCCTTCATGAGGAGTTGGAGGAAGAAGTATACATATAACTTCCTTTTGGGGTCATAAGAAAAGGACAAGGAGTGGTCTGCCACCTAAAAAGAATTTCTTTGGTTGAAACAATCACTCAGTGCTTGGTTTGGAAGATACCACAAGGACATGATTTAGTTTAGTATATGTAGGGACAGCTTGATCACACTATGTTTGTAAATTGGTAAGGTTAAAAAGTCTTCGTTCTCATTGTATATGTGGATGACATTGTGATTATAGGTAATGATACTATGAAAATTACCTCTCTCAAAGTTCATTTGGCTCAAGAATTTGAGGTCAAAGATCTGGGAGATTGAGATACTTTCTTGGGATTGAAGTGGTGAGATTCAATAAAGACATCGTAATTTTATAACGAAAATATGTCTTGGATCTTCTGGAGGAAATGGGGATACTGGATGTGCTCTAGTTGATACTTCCATTGAGTCAATTGACAGATCAACATGGATAGAGATGGAGATGGCCGATGGGGTTGAAGTGTCTAGGTATTAGAGATTGGTTAGAAGACTGATAGACCTATCATACACACGCCCTGATGCATGCCCCCAGTGTCCGACACCAAGAGGCTGCTCATCGTGTTCTGAGATATGTTAAGAAATTTCATGGTTGTGGACTATTATTATCCAAGAATAATCATTTAAAGATTGAAGTCTTTACAAACGCTGATTGGGTAGGAAGTCAGGATGATAAAAGTCTATCATTGACTATTGTACCTTTGTGGGAGACAACTCAATGGCATGGAGGAGCAAGAAGCAAAATATGGTGGCATGATGTCGTGTAGAAGAGGAATATCAGGTAGTATCTGATGGCGCGCTGCGACCGACACATGTGTATTCCCGCAGGAGGCGGTGATCCGTTGCCAAGTCAGACGATCCGAGTCCATGGTTGCGTCCGGATGATCGATTCGAGTCGATTTCATATTTTACTTTTTATGTTTTGAGGTTTAATTAGCCCCCGATTGGTCCGGATAATTTGAGCGGTCCGATTCGAGTGGTTTTATTTCATTTTCAATTTGTATGCAACAATTTATTTTAGGGTTATAAATATAGGTGGTGGTAGCGGTTCAGAGCTATCGTGGGTTTCACATATTTTTAACCGCCGGTCACTTTCTCCAGGAGTGACTCTTGGAGCTTCCTTCACTGGTGCGACACCGGCTTCCCGCCCCTCCCGCCTCCGCCTCCTTTTCCTTTCCCCTCCACCGCCAGCCACTGTAAGTTCCCTTCCTCCCCTTACATCCCTCACATCTGTAGCCTTCCCTTGCCTCCCTTCAAATCCACGCCAAAACCGCTTTCCTCATCCCGTCGTCCTCTCACAGCCTTAGCCACAACCTTGTCTCTTCTCTCTTCCGTCAGCCCCACCCCCACTCAAAAACCCTCACAGCTGCCCTTCCCCCTTGTAGTTATCACCGAATCCCCATCCCCATTCCTTCCCATTACAACAAGAATCCTGATCGTCCAACAGGCATCAACCTCCATCCCTTCTCCCTACAACCGACTCCTTTTCCAGAAAGCCACATTTCCCACCCTTTCCAGTTACAAAAAAAACCAGTCATCCTTGACATTATTCTAGTCCTCCCATCAGCCCGGGATTCATCCCCCACCCCCTCCTCTCCGCAACAACCTTGGTTGCCCTACATTGAACCGTCCGTTGCCGCCTGCACACGTAAGTTGTGGCTTGTAGTTTTATTCTCTTCTGTTGTTTATTTTGGCACTCAACTGTGATGAATTTCTCTATTTTGTTTGCTAGTAGTTCATTTGCCGTGCAACTTGCAGGGTCTATTCCGTGCTTGTTTAATTAACTGCGGCTCATTTGGTTTGTGAACATTACTTGTTTTATTAAATCAAAGTTTTGGCAAAGTTTGTGCGCCTGCTAATTTTATGTTAATCAATTACCACTGCGATTATTAATTCGGACCTATTTGGACATATTTCATCATATTCATCACAGATAGGCTTGCATTTAGTAAATCCTCCCCTAGTCGACCTACCACTGCATCAATATCCCAAGGTCTCTCTAAAGGCCTGTGGTTGACTTCTACCCTACAGGACCCGGGAACCGTGATCCTAAGCCTCTATTATTGTGTTGTAACAATACGTCCTCTATCAACATTGCTTACAATTCAGTTCAACATGATAGGACCAAACATGTGAAAGTAAACAAAATATTTTCTAACCGTTCATCTTGACAAATGACATGTTGTTACTCCATTTGTTCACTTCATAGATCGGTCGACGAATGTCTTCACCAAATGTCTTAGTTGTGATATCTTTAGGAATGATGTACTAAAGTTGAGAATGATAGATATCTTTCATTTAACCTGAGGGGGAGAGTTGGATTAGCATGTCAAGTCTTGCATTAGTTTACATGTTACAATGTATTGTGTTGTGTTAAATAGTAGCATTCTCATAATTGTATATTTTCTTTTTATCTTATCCCAAGTATATATGGGCAGTAATTGTAGTAATGAAATACTTTTCTCTTTTATATTCAGGACAACTGCTCATTCATTGACATGGAAAGCAAATCCGTCTTTGAATTTGCTAGATGTTTCATTACTTTGGTTAGAATAAAGTTCATCAAGAAGTAAACCCTTGTGTTTTACTTGTATATGCCACCCATATTAAGTTAGTACTCGGGATTCTTAAATTGATCCAGCTTGAACAGGGACTTCACCTATTCATTTTTTCACTGCAATTGTCCATTGTTTGACCTTGTACGTAAGAGATGCATGAACTTTTTTTTATTCATGATTGATGATATATATATATATATATATATATATATATATATATATATATATATATATATATAGTAATGTTTCCTTTTGTTCACTTGGTTGTTATCCAAATTTTTTTTCTCTTGCAGATCCAATGCTTGAAGAAATTCCCCGGGAACTATTTGCAGGCTTTGCAAGGAGTACCCAGGACACTTAGACTAATGTATGCAATTCTTTTGTTGATAATTAGAATCCAAGTGAAGGGGAGACTTGGCGCACCGGTTAAGATGTTGTGTGACTTTGTGGTCATGGGTTCAAGTCTTGAAAGCAGCCTCTTGCAAAATGTAGGGTAAGGTTTGCCTACATTTCACCATTGTGGTGGGTCCCTTACCCAGACCCTCACTGCGCGGGGATGCTTTGTGCACCGGGCTGCCCTTTTTTATTAGAAGCCAAGTTTTTTCATTTTCCAAGCTAGCTTAAATGACAATATATGCACCACGTTTTTCTTTTCATTTCTTTAAAATGCACAGAATATGCATCTTTAATTTTATGTCACATCGATTTATCTCCTTTACAAAAGTGTCATGTTTTCTTGATAATTATGACATTTCATATGCTCTTTCCTGCTGTTATGTTTTTGGCATCCCCATTCTTGTATCTTTCAGATAATATATGTCTGCATTTTTTGTGTTTGAAGATGGTTAACAATTGCATTTTTCGTGTTGTTTGTCCTTTTGTTTGGCTTTCTGTGTGTTCAGAATTAGGATACAGTGTACTTACAGATCTGTCATATGAAATTGATAGAAAGTATCCATTTATTAGTTTATGTTGATTTTTTTGTGATTAATGCTTTAGTCTTTCCTCAGGTATGTGCATAGTTACCAAAGTTATTTGTGGAACCATGCTGCTAGTATGAGAGTGCAGAAATATGGTATGGACAAGCTTGGCTGAAGCCCTTTCTTCATCTTTGTTTACATCTCCATATCTATGGTAGACATTTGCACCACTCAGCATGTTTAATATCAGTTGTAAATTAGATAGGTATTTATATTTTTTTGTATGATTTATCAAACTCAGACGTTAATTATGATGAGAGTGGGTATGCTAAACTGGAAGCAAGTTGTATAAATGCATTGTTCATGTGTGAACTTTCAAAATGAAATAACAATGGGTTATATTCCAAACTCAGGTATTTTTGTAATTAACAAATATGAGGTTTTTGGTAATTCAACAATTTCTCTTATCAACACATCCATCTGGTTCCCCCAAGGAAGAATGATTAAGTATCCCTCCCAACAAGAAGCTGAACTCTTGAAGGAGGAAGGAATCATGGTATACTGAAGCTAATATTGTATCAAAGCTCATGGTTCAACATCTCAGCCCAGGAGCTCTCTGGAAATCTAGTTGTCGATCCCCCAACCAAATGGCCCAATGCGTGAGGGAGTGATTTTTTGGGTTTATCTCAAATTCTGTGGAGGGGAGGGTGCTTTGGTTGGAAGTATGAGGACGTGCCTCATCATGTTATTTAGCTTTTGGGATGAGAATCCCCAAGAGTACCAGGGGGCGAGGTTCTTGATCTAGGGCCGCCATTCCTTCACCTTTCATTGAATTCCTTCATCGCCGCGCTGCTATGCTACATGCATTCTTTGCTGCTTTACTTCCTCCGCTACTTCATTTTCCCTCTATCCCACATCTTGTGCAGCTACTTCTACCGCCGCCTTAATCTGTGCTCCCCATTGTGATCTAAACTTCTGTTTCCACTGAGCAACCGTTGGACAACCATCAAGCCGGAAGAAAGCAACAATTGAGGCTTCTTCTTCTGGCTTATCATCGTCCCACCTTCTGTTATTGTTTCCTCCACTGTCTTCGTCAAGGGCCTCGAGGCTATTCTTCTAGTGGCAAAAAAGCAACCGTCAAGACTTTTATTTCTGCGTCACAATCGACAAAAGAATAACCATAGTTTCTGTCATTCAATTCTATTTTTTGTCACTGCCGCTTAACCTTCATTACTATAAGAAGTACAGCTGGAACTACATTTGTTTCGTTCGTTTAAATGATTGACATACGATGTTGAAAATTACAGCAAGTAATAACACTATGGTACACATAGAGCAAATGATATCACGCCAATTAGAGTCTCTTCTGTGCTGCCGGGAAATGATAATTTGATGGGATTTCTTTGCAAACACCTGCTCCTTGGGGAATTTTTTCTAATTTTCTATTAGACCACTTGACCAACTTGCCACATATTTAGTACATATATCACTTCCCCAAGCAATAGGAAATTGTCAGAGTCCGTGATTTGATCATCACTACATTTCATCGTCACAGGATCATCAACTTGTTTTGCCTTGATTGAAGGGATTGTCATAGATGCTGCATTTCTTTTAGCTCTTGTCTATTTTCTTTTCTAAATTTTGTATTAGCTGATCTTCACTCCGCAAGAGGCCAACTGTTAGCATCGTCTTTCACATTTAATGCTTAACAAAAAAAACTTGGTGTTTCTCGCATATTTTGCGTATTGACAGACATGTCATGATTTTTGAGCAGCAGGTTAATGTGCATTTTCCTTGAAAATCATCCATTTAAAATGTCGCGTCCTTACATGACGTCGTTATTTATATCTTGTTTTTATGAGGTGTTCTTTTTAGTCGCATGTCCAAGTCTGTCGTTATTTCCTTTAGCGTTCTTTCTTTTTCGTGTCGATTGTTCCTATTTAAAGGACCTAGTGAGTCTTGTATTGACATGAATGAAGAAAGTCTATTTTCCCTGACGCTAAAAGAGATCTTGGAATCTCTTTCTCTTTCGAGCACGCCCCGCTTAGGCAACCGCGACAAGGCTCCGTAATTTCTTCTCCGCCGTCATCTCCACCTCCGGCCTCTCCTCCGGCAACATCCAAAGATCCATAACAACTTGGTATCAGATCCACTCCATTCTAGGGTTGTTTTGCAGCCGTCGGCGTCTGTTCCGCTTGAGTAAGTTGACGTCCCTAGCCTCGGTCTGGTCTCCGATTTTCTCCTCGTCCAGCAGCAACGATCAAGCCATACCAGCAACGACGCCCTTCTTCCAGTCGATTACCACTCTCGATCGATCGCATCACCGCCTGTGTCACTCCAGTCAACCACCACTCTTGATCGATCGCATCACCGCCCGTGCCACTCCAGTCAACCGCTCAGACAGCCGACGCTACTCGTTGCCCCAATTCTCCTCTGAGTTCGACGACAACAACCATCGCTTTGAACTTCCTCCACGTGGTGCCTTCCTCAATCTCGACAACAACCTCCAGAGCATCGCCACTGCTTCGTGGCCCCAACAACTGTGTTCTCCCAATGCCAATGCAGATCCTCTTCTCCCTCGATGTCCGACGTCAACAAACGCAGGCCTCTGTGTGCAACATTCGACGCTGGTGTTTTTGCACGATATTCGCGCTTGACACCTGTTCCGCACGACATTCACGCTCAAAGACACGTTTCCCGCACAAGGAAACATCAACATTACTGCCTCTGCAAAAGGAAACGAATGTCCATTGTTTTCTCGAGCCCTCGCAGCGTTGTCTAGGAATTAACGTCAATTTATTTAACCTCCCAAGACAGCCGGACCACATCAAATTGCTTGCCTCCAAAATTAAGATAACATCGGAGTTATATCTTGTTGTCAACATTGGGCGACGACGCAGCTCTCGCGATAACACCCAAGCTGCCGCGCCCGAGCAATCTAGCCGTCCCGTCACCCGCTACTTATCCCGTGCGACCTCCATCCACAATATGGGTGACTTGGACGACTTCTTGGATGCTATGAATTAGATACACACAGTTATATCTGCCATGGATGCACGCCTTCAGGAGGTAGAAGCACGCTTTCGGGATGCCAACACACGTCATCAGGACGACATGACAACCCTCACCACCAAGCTTAATGGATTCACAACAGCACCCCCGTGGGTACCACCCTACGCACAGATCATGCCAACAACAGTAAAGTTCCTCTACTGTCGCTCCACCACGAGACACCATCGTAGATCCTCTTATGCCCTGAAGTCGCTATTCCGCCGCGCTATACCCGGTTGGAATTCCCCACCTACGATGGGAAAAAGAATCCCTTGAGCTGCCTCACCGGGTGCGAATAATTCTTTGGTCATCAACAAACTCTGGTAGCTGAATGGCTTCCTCTGGCCTCTTTCCACCTTCTCGACTCGGCCTTGCTTTGGACCACTTGTCTCTTTACTGATCAGACAGGTTCGACGTGGAACGACTTCAAGTGATTTTGCAACCTGCGTTTTGGCCTTCCAATCTGCAACAACCCCTTGGTGCCCTCGTAACACTCTGCCAGACGAGCTCCGTGGATGATTATATGGACCAGTTTCAACTTCTTCTGACACATGTCACACTGTCCCCAGAGATGCGGGTCGCCATCTTCACTGTCAGACTTCCCGAACGCCTGCGACTTGATGTTGACTTTGAGGCTCCTCTAGACTTATTAACTGCTATGAGTCTGGCCAGGCTATGTGACTGTCGCCTCCAATTGACACATGAGGCCTATTTGCCCACCGACAAGGGTATTCAGCCAGGACGTACCGAGGGACAACAAGCCCCACCAGTCCGTAAACTATCTCGGGACGAGATGATAAAACGGCGCGCCAAGAGCTTATGTTTCAACTGCGACGAGCAGTACACTCGCGGCCATAGGTGCAAACGGCTTTTCTATCTGCACGTTGAGGACTCTAATGATGAGGGTAGCTGATGCAGACACCATTGATCTCCCTCGAGCTTGAGGACAAGCTCGTTTTTGCAAGGCGAGAGAGATGTTACGGGTCCTTTAATGACGTTATTCAGTATTAATTATTTCTTAATATGTTTTTATTCTGTCTTAGAGTCGTGTCCTTACATGATGTCATTATTTATGTCTTGTCTTTATGAGGTGTCATTTTTAGTCGCATGTCCAAGTCTATCGTTATTTCCTTTGACATTCTTTTCTTTTTGTGTCGATTGTAAGTCATATTTAAAGGACTCAGTGAGTTTTGTATTGACATGAATTAAGAAACTCAATTTTCCCTAACCCTAAAAGAGATCTTGGAAGCTCTCTCTCTCTCTCTCTCAAGCACGCCCCGCTTAGGCAACCGCGGCAAGGCTCCGTAGTATCTCTGCCACTGTCATCGCCACCTTTGGCCTTTCTTCTGGCAACTTCCAAAGACCCATAACATATTGGTAGTGCATATTCATTTATTGAAGACTGATAGTTAGCTCCTCTAAAAATGTTTTTTATATAGCCGACTAGCTGTTGAGGTCACATTTTTTTGAACATGTGAGTTGTGTCGGGTTCTTTAATGACGTTATTTAGTATTAATTATTTCTTAATATGTTTTTATTCTGTCTTAGAGTCGTGTCCTTACATGACGTCACTATTTACGTCTTGTCTTTATGAGGTGTCATTTTTAGTCGCATGTCCAAGTCTATCGTTATTTCCTTTGACATTCTTTTCTTTTTGTGTCGATTGTAAGTCATATTTAAAGGACCCAGTGAGTTTTGTATTGATATGAATGAAGAAACTCAATTTTCCTTAACCCTAAAAGAGATCTTGGAAGCTCTCTCTCTCTCTCAAGCACGCCCCGCTTAGGCAGCCGCGGCAAGGCTCCGTAGTATCTCTGCCACTGTCATCTCCACCTCTGGCCTTTCTTCTGGCAACTTCCAAAGACCCATAACGTATTGGTAGTGCATATTCATTTATTGAAGACTGATAGTTAACTCCTCTAAAATGTTTTTTATATAGCCGACTAGCTGTTGAGATCACATTTTTTTGAACATGAGAACTAAAAAGAATTTCTTTATGTGAATTTTGGGAGAGCATACCATTATCCTTCATTCAAAGGATGCCACAGGCCCACAGCAACTTCAGATATTTCCAGCATGATTGATGTGCATGTGCATCTACAGTTGTTCGAAAGTGTTAGTTTCAAACAAGAAAGTGATCATGCATGTTATGAATAGACATTTGAAGTGCTTTTAATCTACTTAATATCTTTGGATGTTGAGGTATGCCTCTTTGACCATATTCTGTAATAGGTAGTATTTTGCACTGTAGCAAAAGCTTCAGTCTTCCTCTAAATTTCATACAAGTAGACTCAACTATTTTGTGCATGTGATGATATGAGTTATGTAAGTTCTCCCTCACTAAAACCTCCTTTAAACATTAGGTATTGAACAGGTTGTGATTGGAGATCTGGTGTTCTGCAAGGGTGACACTGTTGAGAAACTGGCTTCTTTTGATTGCGTTGAACCTAAATATGAATGTGATGATGGAGAGGATGATAACGGTTTCCCGGATGTATTACTTCCCGAAGAAAAGATTCAACGTGTGAAGGTCTGCTATCATTATAAAAATATTCTATGCACAGATCAACATCTTTCCTTTTGTTCTTTAAATGGGAACTTCAAACTAAGAAAACTAAATCAAGTCTATAGCTTGTCGTTGTACTCATGATTGTCAGGATCGCGATCTGGATCATAGGATCTTACGATCCATATTTTGTAAATCGATCCAGATTTTGTAAAGTGATCCTCGATCCAATCCTACCATCCGATACGATCCAATCTCGAGATGATCTCATCTAGGATCTCAATCCTGACAACCTTGATTGTACTGTTAATAATTATGTGCTAGCTAGTCATATTCTGTTCTTGTCACAACTATATGTGGTGCAGTTCATTATTCTTAGTTTGCAATATGTTGATCCAGATTATAAATCCGGATGATCTGTCTAAAGGTACTTATACATTTGAAGATATTGTACTTCCTTTACCCGGGTGAGCTCTTATGGTACTCTGTCTATTTAAATTTGAACATTGTTTATTTCCTCTCTACTATTATCATTACTGTCATTATTTTAACTTGGGTGCAGTTCAAGGATAATATACCCAGACAATGACATATCTGAAATTTTTCATGATTTAGCTAAGAAGGTAGGCAGACCAAGTCATTTTTTTTCATTTTTTTGGCGCATTTTCATTTTATTTTCTTAAAAATTTGTGAGAATTTTTATGCGCTGATTATTGTTTGACCATGCCTCTGATTCTTTAAAAAATGTTTCTACTATTGTCAACCCTATCCCAATGTTTTGGCTAGTACTTTTTAAATTATTGTTTGTGTAAATTGAGTACTATGTTTTTTTCACTTAATATTCTTCCTAAGTTTTTCTCTTTTCTTCTAGCCTGCTATTTTACAAGTTTTTATCCAAGTCTATTACATGAAAACAGGCAATACATTTTGTTTAATTGTAGATGGTTATTTTACCGTCTTTCATTTATCATCAGCCGAGCAATTGATTCCTCAGAAGTCTTCCCACTTACTAGTGTACATGTAACTTAAACAGTTTTAGCCTTCAAATTTTTTTGAATAGACAATAACCATTGGCATATGAACAGTGTGGGTTTATGACTTTGGTTGACATGAGATTATACTTGATCAGCTCTATTGCTATTACTGAATGAAAAAAGTGGACTCACTGAACCGACCCCTAATAATTCGGATGAGGCTAATATAATGATGATATATTAGAACAGGGATGCTGATATCTAACACAACGTCCCATCTAGTTTGTGAAAAATGATATTTTCTGATCAAAGTCCATTTGTTATTTTTGTAGTGAATGGTAATTATCCCAGCTATAGGGATATTTTAAATTTAATCTTAGAAGTGAGTTGTGGTCTGTAATAGCTTTTTAGAAGTTTTTTCCAACAAACCAACATCCCTTAATGAATTAAAATGAAATCATGTCAATGTTTTGACATGAATTCCTGATACTCCTGCCCATGAAGCAGTTGTAAATCTCTTTCTAATGATTCTCCGGGTATCAGAACCAAGCAATTTCAGTACTTTATCTCGCAGGATCTGTTAATAAATTAGATAATGCATGTATTTTATGATTAGCATCCATTTATAATATTTGATTCTGTTTTTTTTCCAATTTTTGTCTCAGGATTCGATCAGCTTGACAGAAAGTGTTCATGCTGTCAAGTAAGTTGCTGCAATATTTTTTTTACTTGATGGTATTAAGACCTTGGTGTGGGAAGCGCTGAGAGAATGGTGGTTGTGTGAGAGCGTTTATAAAAAACACTTGCAGAATTTGAATAAATGCAGTGACGAATACCTTTTTTCTTTAGCATGGTTGTAAGTCAAAACGTCACCACAATCATGTAGGGGGGTCACACAAAAGCGATCGTAAAGGATCGACCCAGAAAGTGAAATTTGGGTAAGAAAAGATCATGAAAGTTTCAAACAAAAGTTAATCGCCGCCATTGTTTACTACCATCACTACTCAAACGCCACAATTATCCCAAACAAACCCTAAATAATCGGTGCTTGGAGTTTTCCATGAAAATAAGTGCACTTATCTTTCCTATTTGAACTGATCATTTTGGTCCAACCTGAAGGGAATTCTCAATCTCTAACATGACTGGGGATTATAGACGTGTTTTCCAGCGCCCTATAGACTATACCTGGTGAGTAAACTATTTTTGAACTCCCAAAAGAATTATCATGGAAAAATATGATGGAGTTTTTGATGTGCATGATTGCAGGGAATTGCTTAGTTATACAAATAACAATGAAGACTTGGCAGAAACAGACCTGGATATCATTTCTAGACTAAAATCCACCGATTTGGCGACAGACAAGAGCTCAATTTCTGCGAGTCTGGATGAAAAAGTAAAATTTGTGTCTGATGATAAAAATCCGATGATTGATCAAGTGGAATGTCATGGTTCCGATCCCAAGGTGGCTTTGAAATTGGGGTTTACTCTCCCTGCTTCGTGTTATGCTACAATGGCTATTAGAGAGTTGCTCAAATCATCAACCTCGGTACGCCATTTCTGTTTCTAGTTTCTTATTTATGCATTATTTTTGTTGATCCACATGTCTATTTGTGACACTATAAGATGTGAAATTAATTATTTGAAGTGAAATAATAATCCATTGTGTTTAATGCCATCTCTTTGTCACTGATTAAGGTTTACCAAATATAATCTTGGCATATCATATGAACAACTTTTATCCATTTATGAATAACTGTTTTTTTACATTTCTTTGTGTAGGTGTTAGATGACATAAGAAAGACAATTGTAAAGGCCCAATTATAGGCCCATTTTCTTCTTCTCCTTTAGTCCCACATCTCTTGTATAGGATTGTTCTCCTTCTCTTCTCCTATATATTTGTATTCTCTCTTGTATTTTTATGATGAAGAAGTATATGCAAGGTTTGCCCATTTCTTTCTACATGGTATCAGAGGGAAACTGTCTCTCCTTGCGGCTAGTCTTTTGCTAACCGCCCGGTCTTCCTCTGCTTGCGCTAGGCGCGGTAACCGGACGACTTCTTCTTCTCGCTCAGGGCGCGGGCTTCGCGGCTTGGCCCATCCTACCCGCTTCTCTCCGCGGGTTCTTCTTCTCGCCGGCCTGTCTGCGGCCTGCCTGCCTTCTAACCGCATCCTCTCTCTCTCCCTCCCATGGTTCCACCCCTCTCCCACTCTCTCCTTGTCGCTCGAGTTCTTCTACTCGCGGCCTCTCCTTGCGGTTTCTCCTAGCTGCTGCCGGGTCTTGCCGCTCGCCTTCTCCTACTCGCGGCCTAGTTTTCTCTCCTTGTCTTCCCGTGCGGTCTCTCCCACTCCGCTGCAACCTCTTCCCGCTGCCGACCTCTCTTGTCGCTCCTTCTCTGGCCGCTAGTGCATTCACTGTGACCGTGCGGTCTGTTTCTCCGCACTTTTGGGTCGCGGCCTCCCTCTCTCTCTCTTGCTCTTTGCTGCTCTTGTCGCCTTGACTACCCGCTGCGGCCTCCCGTGTGACCGCGCGGGTTTGTCGTGCAAGAGTGCTCTCCCGCAGGCCGCAGCCACATCTTCTACCCACGGCGACCTCGTCCTCCCGCGGCGGCTTCTTCTCTGGATAGTCGCTGCGCCTTGTCCCTTTGCCTGCGGCCTCTCGCGCGATCTTATCGCTGCGGTTTGTTTCTCGGCCCTTCTCCCCAGCTGCGGACTCGACGTATTGCTCGCGATGTTCTTCTTGCCGCTGGTAGGCTATTCTGTGCAGTGCGGCTTCTCACCAAGCTCCTCGTGCAGCTTCTCGCGCGGTTTCTGCTCTGCTTCGCCTCTGCGGCCTGTTCTCGCTGTTTTCCGTGCCTCGCTGCCGTTCGGGCTTATGCCATCCGACTCGCTCACTGCTGATGGGGTTACTGCGTTGCGTACTCCACTACATCATCTTCAAGGGGTGGTTAGTCGCTCCTCTGGCTCCGTCGCCTCGCTCTTCAAGGACGGTATATCGTGCCTCTCCCACTGCTCTCATTGGATTTTGGACTCCAGTGCTACACACCATCTCTCTCCGCAACAACCGCCCAACTATTTGGGTACTGCTTGCCCCAAGCACATCACTGTGACCAATGGTGACACGCTCCCGGTTTCTGGTGCGGCTGATCTGTCCCTTACTCCTTCTCTTTCCTTATCCTCGGTTCTTCATGTTCCAGGCTCTCCTTTTAACCTTCTATCTGTTAGCCGTCTGACGCAAGACCTTGATTGCTGTGTTACTTTCTCACGTTCTTCCTTTGTGGTGCAGGATCGACTGACGCAGACTATACTTGGTAGAGGGCGACTGTCTAATGGGTTATTTCTTCTCAACGTTTCTCCCACTGCTCTCACCTCTATGTCCACCACTGATTGACATCGACGGCTTGGGCATGTCCCTCTCCCAATTCTCAAGAAAGCTTTTCCTAATGTTCTTCTCCAAGAGTTCTTTTGTGAATCCTGTATCTTCGGTAAACAACACTGTGTCCCCTTTTCTCCTTCCTGTACTCGGAGCGATTCTCCTTTCTCCCTCGTACATTCTGATATCTGGGGGCCTTATAAGGTCCCTAGTGTCTCGGGGCATCGGTACTTTGTTACCTTCATAGATGATTACTCGCGGGTTACCTGATTGTATTTACTTCGTGATCGTACCAAACTCACGACTACGTTCCGCGCGTTTCTTACTGAAACGCGCACTCAGTTTTCTACCTGTATCAAAACTATTCGTACAGACAATGTGTAACGGCCGTACACCGTCTAATTTCCTAATCTTCTTTAAAGGAAAATAAAATAATTGTTAAGATGACATTCATTCACTATGTCACAATGAGTATATCCATATGCTATTTTCCACTAACTACTATATGTCTTCCAAACACTGTTTATTACACACCAACATGCGATATTACAAAATATAACATGTAAACATCACTGAATATAACATCTAGTGCGCTATATATATATATCCAGAAGTCTATTCATATACATGTACAACAATACATAAGGCATAAAAGTTCTTGGGGTGGTGGCCTCCATGGTACAAAAAGAGATTCAGCGCTGATTATATTGAGAGCTGCTTTTCCCTAAAAATTTTAGAAATAGCAACCATTAGCCTTTAAGAAAGACTAAGTGAGAAACCATCTTTTTAACATGCTATACATACAAGTCAATAGAAATATATAAAATAAATTGCATATTCACTTAAGCAGTGTACATTTAAAGAAGTTATTGAACAGTATACGAGAATTCTATCTTAAAGAACACAGGGCAATATGCATATTATCCGTATCTTTAATTTCAGGCTTTCATCCATAAGAAATGTTTAGGGCACTTGAATCAGTAACAGTATTCATAATCCATATATCAATATTTGGGCCCGACCCTGGTGGGTCTACAGTAGCCAACTCAGTACGTTCATCACGCGTTTACGCCTTTCGGCTCGACTGATTTGGCAATTTAGTACAAAAACATTTATGCGCATCATTTTCAATATGCCCTAAACCTTTCTATGTGTCGACACATTTTGATAAGTGAGTTTATTAAATTTTCCCCTCAGATTACTCGTTCGATTTACTTTCAAAGAAAGCCATATCATAACGATGCAAGTATTAGTGATCATTGTCCATACAAGAGAACTATGCAGTATCTTTGAATCCCATATGTACAGTATAAAAAAAAATACTTTAAATAAACATAAAAACATAGATCTCACATTGGGATCTTCAGTCTCGCTACCACGCTTCGCGTCATCGTCGCGATTATTGTGCGATGCCATCCTTCAGCGTATCTGTAATATCAGTATAATACTTAAGGCACGTTCTATTTCTTTTGGGTTGCATCACAAAATAAATCGGTGTTGACGCTAAGGTAGACTCATTCACTAACATATGCCACACTCGTACCCACTCGTACCCACACACTTAATAATTTCATGCACAGTGTAGCTCTACGCATGCTGCCCAAACCCACAAACTCCATGTTCCTGCATCACTAGACATACCCACACAACTACAACTGGAAGGACACAAAGCCCCAAATCTAACGAAATCAAGGAACAAGAGTTTGGGCATGCAAATAACTAAGAACAACCGGCCAACTCATAACACAACAAAACCAACAGAAATACCAGGACACAGCCGGGAACAGGTACAACCAACATCATCAGCATGGTCAACAGAAATACCAAGGAGCAGCCGGGCAACCAGTACAGTTAACAACAAAACCCAAGATAAAGAGCAATTGCTAATTCAAAACAAAATATGAAGCAGGGAAACAACATAAAGCGGGGGAGCCACAAAATTCTCTACCCGAGGTGCAGCTGCCGGCCAACTACATAAAACAGGGAGTCAACACAATATAGCAGGTGCAAGCAAAGCCGGCCAGGAGAAACCTAGGCGCAGAACCGCAACGTAAAGCCCCAAATCTGGGAATAGTAAGACTGCAAGACAACCAAAATCCCTCCTGATTTGACCTAGTAACCCATTCCCTTGCATACGTTCATTATTAACATTGAGAATTAACTAAAGAAGAAGGAGATGAAGAGCTCACAACAAGGTAGTAGTAAACCACAAGAACCGAGTCCCGTGCCAAGCTACACGAATCCAGAATTAACTTCCCGTGCCGCCAAGCTCGGCAGTAAGTACTGAAACCAGCAGGAGGGGAAAGAAACCTGTTCACTTCTGGCTTGAATCCAGAGGAGATAAGGAGGAGAAAAGAGGAGGAAGTGAGAAATCGAGCCCTAGCAGCGAAATCACCGAGAAGAAAACTGCGGCAAAAGGGTAAGGTTAATCCTCTCCACCGCCCCCAATACACAGCTATTTACCAATTTGCCCCCAACTGATCGATTACAGCTTTGAATAACAGCCAGCATATGTAGCCTCCATAGTTCTTGTTACTGAAGAGTGTCTAAAACTCTTTGTGCAATTTCATTTGTGCACAAAATGTTAATAAATAAAACTCAAGTTGGACTCATATTTTATGCGTTCATCATCGGGGAATTACATGTCACATTTACGTTCATTCTTCCAAAAAAAACAACAAAAACAAAAGCAATTTAATTAAAACAAAACACATTGAATAACGTACCTGAAAATTGCGAAACGTCACAATTCTTCCCTCCTTATAGATTTTCGGCCTCGAAAATATTACTGTTCAAGTTCATTGAATAGTTGAGGGAACATATTTTGCATAGTGTGTTCCTGCTCCCAAGTAGCTTCATCTTGAGAGTGACCTTTCCACCATATGCGAACAAAATTGACATCTCGGTTGCGTAATTGTCGTAGTTGTCGGCCCACAATTTTATAGGGTTCTGTTGGGCTTGATAAATCAGCATTAATTTGGACATGTTCTGTTGAAACTATCTGCTCAGGATTTTGCACGTACTTCCGTAGTGCGGATACATGAAACACATCATGCAGTTTCTGTAAATCTTCCGACAGTGCTAATCGGTATGCCACCTCTCCAACTCTCTCAATAATTGGAAACGGTCCCACGTAACGTGGACTCAATTTCCCGAGTCGTCGCTGACGGGACACTCCTTTAAAGGGTTTAATTTTTAAGCAAACCAGATCACCCACTTGGAATTCTACCTTGCGATGCTTAGCATTAAAATATTTCTGCTGGCGGTTCTGAGCAATTTTCATTTTTTGCTGGATGATAATGATTTTCTCGTGCCATTTGTCAATCTTTTCTTTACCATATATCTGGCGTTCACCATCGTCAGCCCAACTTAAAGGCGTTCTGCAACGCCTACCATACAAAGCTTCATATGGCGCCATTTGTATAGAAGACTGATAACTATTGTTGTATGAAAATTCTACGAGAGCTAAATATTTTTCCCATGACCCTTTCAAATCCAGCACTACCATACGCAATAAGTCTTCTAAGAACTGAATGGTTCGTTCCGTCTGACCATCCGTTTGGGGATGAAAAGCAGTACTAAATTGTAATTTTGTTCCCAAGCTGATGATGTTTTTCTCCTAGCACTGGTAAGGTGGTTGTGTTTGCTGATGTCTCCTTTCATGAAGACCAACCATATCACACCAGTCCTTCTGATCCCCTTCTTCCTCCTTCGATACCTCGGCCCATCATACCCGTGACGTCTCCACTTCCACCACTTCTCCCTACTCCTTCCCCAAAACACCACCGGTTCCTTCCACCAGTTCCTTCCACCACTCCTACTTCCACCACTCCTCTGCTTCCGAGTCCCACACCACCACCAGTTCCTTCCAAACCTCCTGTCATACAGGTATACACTCGTCGTCCTCCACGTCCAGGTGCCCTACAATAGCTTCCCCCTACCGGTGTGCTCTTGCGGCCCGTTGATCCGTCCACATCTTCAACAACACATCCACTGGCCAATTATGTCTCTCTACATCGGCTCTCTCTGCCCTTTCTTAACTTTGCTCTCTCTCTCTCTCTCTCTCCTCTATCTCTATACCTAATTCTGTGCAGAAAGCCCTCCAACATCCACGATGGCGTGCCGCCATGGATGAAGAAATGACTGCTCTATGGGGTAATCACACCTGGGATCTTGTCTCTCTTCCTTCTGGTCACAGCTGTGTTAGCTGCAAGTGGATCTTTACTATCAAACATGCTGCGGATGAGACGGTTGATCGTTTGAAGGCTCGACTGGTGGCTCGGGGCTTTACCCAACAGTATGACCTTGATTATGAGGAAACTTTTTCTCCAGTAGCAAAGTTGAATTCTGTTCGGGTCCTGCTCTCCTTAGCTGTTCACCGCCGATGGACTCTTCATCAACTTGTTGTCAAGAATGCTTTCTTGAATGACGATCTTCTTGAAACCGTATACATGCATCAACCACCCGGGTTTGAGACCACGGGGGAGTCTCGTGTATGTTTACTTCGCAAATCGATCTATGATCTCAAACAGTCTCCCCGGGCATGGTTTGGGAAATTCAGTAAGACCGTTCGTGAGATGGGCTTCAAACAGAGCTCTGCAGACTCCTCTCTCTTCACTTGTCACCAGTCAACCGGGACCATTATACTTCTGGTTTATGTAGACGATATTCTGATCACTGGTGATGACTCAACCGAGATACAACATGTTAAGCAACTTCTAAACTCTATCTTTCAAATCAAAGACCTGGGAAATCTTCGATACTTTTTGGGATTTGAGGTAGCTCGACGACCTGTTGACCTAGTCTTATCTTAGCGTAAGTATTGTATTGACCTTCTGCAAGATGCCGGCCTCTCGGGGTGTAAACCTGCGGATACCCCGATGGAAACTAACCACATGCTGAGTACTCAGGGATCTGAGGAGGACTCTCTTCTTCCAAATCCAGAATACTATCGCCGTCTTGTGGGGAAATTGATCTACCTAACCGTCACAAGACCAGATATATCATTTGCGGTTTGTGTGGTGAGTCGGTTTATGCATACCCCACGGGTCTCTCACCTTCAGGCTGTGGAGCGCATTCTCAGGTATCTGAAGACTTTTCCCGGGCAAGGACTTGTGTACAAGCCATCCTCTTCTCTTTCTCTTATTGCATACTCAGATGCGGATTACGCCGGCTCGCTGGATGATCGACGGTCTACAATTGGGTTCTGTACTTACTTTGGAGGAAACCTTATCACATGGCGGAGTAAGAAACAGACAGTTGTTGCTCGCTCGTCTGCTGAGGCTGAGTACCGTGCAATGACGGCTGTTACTTCTGAACTAACTTGGCTGGGAAGTCTCCTAGGAGATTTGGGAGTTAAATTATCCTCACCTCCAACTCTGTTTTGTGACAGTCAAGCTGCAATACACATTGCAAAGAATCCGGTGTTCCATGAGCGGACTAAACATATTGAGGTTGATTGTCACTTCGTTCGAGAGAAGGTCCAATCAAAGGAGTTGATGCTTGAACATGTTCCTGCATCTGGGCAAGTTGCAGACGTCCTCACCAAGGCTTTATCTCGCGAGTTGTATTACCAGTTCTTGTCCAAGCTTGGTGCCTACAATTTGTACGCTCCAGCTTGCGGGGGAGTGTTAGATGACATAGGAAAGACAATTGTAAAGGCCCAATTATAGGCCCATTTTCTTCTTCTCCTTTAGTCCCACATCTCTTGTATAGGATTGTTCTCCTTCTCTTCTCCTCTATATTTGTATTCTCTCTTGTATTTTTATGATGAAGTATATGCAAGGTTTGCCCATTCCTTTCTACAGTAGGTATGAGGTATCCAAGCCAAACAAATCTATTTTTGATTTGTTCTTTAATAGATGTCACTTCAATCCTTTCTATGATGTAATGATTTCTTTGGTGTCATTTTTTAGCATTTCTGGTTTTACCCGTGTTTGTTTAAAATTGTCCAACTCAGCCATTGCATTTTACACAAAAAAACATCTGAAGCTTCTACCGGTGTCTCAGATGTTCACTGCCTCCTAGCAGGAGAAAAAGTCATTGCATTTCAAGGAGATCTACGTGTTGTAGCTGGATAAACTTTTCTGGAATAACTCTCTACCATGACTACTCGATCTGTGGGCTTCAAGCCCAATGGCATGGAAGGGTATGGCGTCAGTTTCTTGGCATTATAGAGCTCGTTAGAAAAACAAAAAAGGTAAAGCGGGTTTGGCAATTGACATTAGTTTTGACATTTAGAAATAAAATAAATAAAGCAGCCTCAAAATTGAATAGGGATATATATATATATATATATATATATATATATATATATATAAAATTTATTTATCTGAGTGTAATACTATGTGTAGAAGAGCTATGTAAAAAGGCTCATGCAAACACCTATTTTTCATGTATAGATTAGTTCCACATTTTGGTTTTAAGTTGGTTTTTCACTCCTTCCTGTAAATTTGTGTACAAATTGTATTATAGTTTTTTATGTGAAGTAATAAAATATTGGAATTTTACATTATCTTTTTCTACATTGTATCGGAGCCGCACGAATCCTCGAATCGGACTCTCGACGATTGAACTCGCTCTCTCGCCAATTGATTTACTTTTTTCCATCCTTGTTTTTATTTCAAATACTCGCCACCTCCATCCGCGTACTCGCTCCATTTTCGCACCCGAATGCCTTCACAAATTATCCATCCCAGCCCATCTTTTATAGGCCAGCCGGAATCCCGTGCACTCACTGCCTCTCAATATTCGCGAATGCACCCCTTTTAACTCGTGTGCTTGCCTTATTCCACGGGTTTCGTTGTTTCCCTAAGTCGCCGAAATCGGAGCTCCTCCAGGCTAGGCGCGAATACTCCCACCTTTGCTCGTAGTTCCTCTGCTTCCTGTGCTCGCGTCGCGATCTTGTTTCAGCAATCACAGACTCTCGCATCCAGAGCTCCCGTGGTCCCAACTTTCGAACTCGCGGTGGCCTACCTCCCAACACTCGCAACCACTGTCCTTCCCGCAGCCACTGCTCTTTTTCTTTGATTCCAAGCTCACTGCTACCATACACCGGGGGTACTCACCCCTTCTCTCTTTACTCGCCAACCTCTCAGTTTTCGAACTCGCAGTTACCTCCCTCCTAGTGCTCGCCGTTACCGTCAATCCTGAAGCCGTTGCTCCTTTCCTTCTCTGACTTCAAGCTCGTTGCCACCCTGCATCAAGGGTACTCTCCCCTCCTACTGTACTCATCAACCCCCTCTTACTTCCTTCCACCTATGTCTAATCCTATTCGAACAAATGTTGCTTCCGCCTTGTCCAACATTCTGACAACCCTTGTTCCGACATCTCTCTCTGATGTCCGCGAATAACTACACATTTCCACCATCTCCCTTACTGGGAAGAAAACAAATTGTTGAATGGGTTCACTCGGTGTGTCGTGTCCTTCAAACTAAGGGGTTGTTTCATCATCTGACTCGTGACATGGCAGTTGAGCCTACTGAGTAACGACTCCGAGATGATGGTCAGGTTTAGTCTTAGATTTTGAATTCCATGGAGACGGAGTTATATCGCATGACTATGTACCACGAGACTGTTAAAACCATGTAGGACGAACTTCAGTATCTATACTCTGGGAAGGACAGTTGTTTGATATTCTTACGAACCTACAGATAGTTGAACATGGTGTGGATTGAGACCTGACTTCCTTTAAGTATAAGACCCTCGTCAAGGCGTGAACCCAACACCAGCCGCCGACTTTGGATTTCGCAACACAATGAGCTCAGAAGGAAGTTGTTGACATTGCCTAGTTGATGGCACATATCCCCCCTCATTTATGCATTGTTTGTGCTAACATCTTATCCTCTCTCACCATTTCTTTTCTCTCGGATGCTTGCTCTATAATTTTGAAGGTGACCTCACCTACCAGTATCTCGGTGACATCCTCTCCTGCCCTTCTTCAACATTCTACTGAAGTTCGCCCTCCACCTACTGGAACTCGCGGATGCCGTCATGGTCAGAATTTCTTCAAGGGGCACAACATTCGCCCGTGTCCTCATTTTGGTTGGACAAATCATACGAATGCCACCTGTTATAGGAAACATGGGTTTCTGGCATAGTCGTCCAACTCTCAGCACCACACTTCTCATGCAGTGGATGTACCTACCACATCCTGCTCCGACATTACACCTTGCGTGAGGAACTACAACATCTCCTTGGGCTGTTTACTCGGATTTTTTTCTTTGTCGCCTTTATCTCTAACGAAGGTATATCATTTTTTTCCCTTACTCCGCAGAAGCTTTCTCAGTACAAAGACTCTGCTTGTTCTAAGTTTATCATAGTGATCAATGCAATATCACCTCGGTCTGCAACTATGGCGATGTGGCTCTCACTTTGGCCTTCTCTCTCACTATGTTCTTTATGTTTCCGACTCTCAATTTAATCTCCTTTTTGTCAGTCGTCTTACTCATGATCATGACTATTCCATCACCTTTTCCTCTTCTTTCTTTGTGGTGCAGGATCGACGGACGCGGAATATCATTGGTAGAGGGTGAATGCCAAATGGGCTCTACACTCTGGACCTTCCCACCTCAGTTTTCTCATGTGTCAGCTCTGTTGATTGACACTAGTGTCTTGGCCATGCTCCTCTTTATATCCTACAAAAAAACTCTTCTTGATTTTTTCTTTTTCTTAATTTACCCGTGAATCCTATATTTATGGTAAACAACATCGTTGTACCTTCTCCCATCATTGCACTAGGTGTTATGTTTCATTTGATTTAGTGCATTCAAACATTTGAGGCCCGTATAAAACTGCGAGTTTATGTGGAACAAACTTGGTTCAGTCCCGACCTGGGTTTTTCCCACTAACCAATTACGTCATGACCACAAAACAAACTTGGTTTTCTTACTTTTATTGGTGATCATTCTCGCTTGACTTGGTTGTATTTGCTGCACGATTGCTCTGAATTACTACGTCTTTAGCTCCTCCATCTCCGAGTCCCGTACTCAATTCCTGCTCTCCATTAAAATACCATGAATCGATAATGCGCGCGAATATACAATTCATCACTTGTTGTGTATTATCCAACAAGTGTATACACTATGTTGTGTATTATCCACCAAACATCCGACTTCTATAAACAGTAGCAAAATGGTGTCACCGAGCGGAAGAATCGCCACCTCCTCGAGGTTACCCACTCTTTTATGTTTCTAGTGCATGTTCCCAAAATTTATTAGCACTTTGCGGTCTCCACCGCATGCTATCTCATTAATTGCATGCTGTTTTTGATTCTCAACTTTATGACGTCATTCTTCATCCTTTTTTCTTCAACATTCCTCTTCTCCTTGGCTTATCGTGTCTTCAGAAGTGTTTGCTTTGTTCATGGACAAACTGACCCCACACGCTACTCCCAACACCACCATCACCCACTCTTCGTGTGTACACTCGTCGTCATCCGCGGTCTACTGCCCTGAGACAGTTTCCCCATACTGATGACGCTCTACGATCAACTTTATGAGGCAGGTCGCGATGATTTGAACAATATAGCTATGGTCAATAAGTACTTAGACTTTCATTTTCAGACCAAAGATTTTGGTTGCCTCCAGTATTTATTGGGTATCGAGGTAGCTCGTCGACCCGATGAACTTGTCTTCAACAAAAAAACTGTCTCTAATTTTTTCACGATGTTGACTACTCAGGTTGCAAGCATACTGACAACCTAATGAATGTCAACCACAAGCTCCGCGCTCTTGCATTTTACTCTGGTCTGCTTCTCCTTAATCCAGAGTATTATCGCTGCCTTGGTGGAAAGCTTATCTATCTGACTGTCACATATATCCTTTGTTGTTGCGGTGCCCAAAATATGTGCCACAGTCACTAGTAGACTGACGATCATCGAGGGAATTTGCATAGTCTGTATCAGAGTAGGCAATTAATGAAAAGAAGAGGAGGGTTTATACACAATCTCTTGTCCCAGAGCATTCTTCAGATGCCGAAGGATTTGCTCAGCATCCTGGAAGTGGGATACTGAGGAGCATGATAATGCGGTTGACCACCGCAACAACAAAGGATATATGTGACAGTCAGATAGATAAGCTTTCCAACAAGACAACGATAATACTCTGGATTAAGGAAAAGCAGACCAGAGTAAAATGCAAGAGCGCGGAGCTTGTGGTTGACATTCATTAGGTTGTCAGTAGGCTTGCAACCTGAGTAGCCTACATCGTGAAAATAGAGGATGAAGAATGACGCCCGAAAGCTTCGAGCATAGGCGTAGTCCGTGCGAAGAAGCTCGTGTGTATATATATATATATGTATGTATGTATATATGTAGCAGAATCTATTGATGTACTAAAATCTTGTTAAAGTAATGCTCTACTCTAAACTCTAGTTTAGATGTTTGCAGATAAAAGTTATCTTTTAGAAAAGGGTCGTTCTGTGGGACCTCTCCTCAATGTTTGCAAAATTACAGGTTTCACCTCTATCTTTTATAATTACAAAAATCTCCCCTGCAAGTTTTCATTTTATAACACATGAGCAAAAATACCCCCTTTAGTATTTGTGTTATAAATTGTAAACTCGAAGGGGAGGTTCTTGCAATTTCAAAAGATAGATGTGCCCAACTTGTAATTATGGTAACTCTCAGAGGAGATAGAAAATAATGATTTTGTTCACTCATTTTGTATGTGAAAATGATATCAACACTTTTGGGATTTTTATTTAATGAAGTGCACACCGGCTGAGGTGTTGCCGTGCGACCTTGAGGTCACGGGTTTGAGTCCTTGAAGCAGTCTCTTGCAAAATGCAGGGTAAGGTTTGCCTATATTTCACCCTTTGGTGGAACCTTTCGCTGGACCCTTGCTGCGCGGGGTTGCTTTGTCCGCCGGGCTGCCCTTTTTTTTATCTCCGGAGTTTGAATTCAATATTGATGTTTTACTTCAAAGCAAATGAGCCCAAAGTTTCAAAATAAACTTGTAATTAATTGCAGGTAGCTTATCAGAAGACTATGAACCAATGAGGATATCTTTCCAGGTGCCAGGTATTCTCGGACATTGTTTCTTTTTATTTTCCAGTTTTATTATTTATTTGTAGGAGATAATTTTGAAAGAAAATCATCTAATTTTGGGTACCCCTCTTCTGGGCAGTTTTTGTGTGTTAACAATGTAGATTTAGGGGGGGGGGGGGGGGGGGGGGAGGGGTGGTAATTTTGATTTATGCAGGGTAAGTTCTTGTAATTATACAAAATTAGTGGGGTGGTCTTGCTAAATGACCCTTATTTGTAAGGATAAATTTAGCTCATAATTGAGTTGAAGGAGCATGAAAACATAAAAAGAGACAAGAGGCTGCTCATTAGTGAACCTGAACCGGACCAGTAGATCCGGTTTGGTTTGGTTTTCTATATTGACTTAAAAAGCTAAAATAAAAAAGAAATGATCGGTCTGGTTTGGTTTGGTTTGGTTGCACATTTATAAGGTGAGCCATGTTGATTTGTAAATGCGGCCTTATAAATTGTAAGCCTACCCGAATTTCTCAAACTAGGAAAACGATACATTTTTTGGTCACAGGAGATATTAAGCTTAAACAAATGGATCTGTGAATGATTGATTGCTTTTACCTTTGTTTTGAGCTTTTGGGGAGGTGCTTATGGCAAAAACTTTCTTTTGGGGTCGGGATGACTGAAATGTGAGACACATAATTGAAGTTAGGGTCTGTTGGCGGCCGTCGTGAATGCCGCAGTTATGAACTGTTCTTGAGCGCCCGGCCTCACTTAAGGAACTCTTTCCATTTTATGTTCAAAATTAGTTTTTTTTTGAGGTAGACAAACACATTCCTTGATGGTGGCGTTTTTCTTTCAGCTCAGCAGAACGGATGACGGTTCGTTACCATAGCGAACACCACCGTCATGCCGAAAGGACCCTTTAAGATAATATATATGGTTTAGAAGGTATATTCAAATTAGTAGAACAATGATTGAATATATACTATGTAATTTAGGCTCTGTTTGGAAGGGCTTATTTTCACCGGCCAAGCGGTTGCGACCGCATGAACCGGACCTTTGTTTTTTTGAAACTCGTCGGGTTTTTAAACAATGGCTTTTTATCACCATGTTAAATCATTATGTGCATCTTCATTCTTTTGAATTACCAGACTAACTGATCTCTTTGCCTTCTAATAAGATAAATCTACAATTTTTCAAATCACTCTATAACTAAGGCTCCGTTTGGGAGGACTTATTTTCACCGGTCAAGCGGTTGCGACTGCATGAACTGGTCCTTAACTAAGGTCCGGTTCATTGATTTAAAAATATGACTAGTTCAATCATAAAAGTTGTGCAATAAATGTTATATTTCATCTAATAATACTGATAAGTTAAAAATATGATCCTGAAAATATAATAAATATTATAATTGAACATTATCTTCCTATTTTCTAATTAATTTTCAGTTAAATAAATAGTAAATTAACATTTTATTGGAGGGAAAAAGATTGTACTATTTATTTATAATTAATTAATATATTTGTTTTTGATCCCTTAATCCTAATGTATATATTTTTTAGAGTCCACGAGATTTTACCTATTCCCAACTGCTCTCGGGCGCACGAGTTTTACCAATACTTTTTTGAATCTTGTGTTACGTGTAATGCTAAAAATATCCCTCAAAATTCAACTTAGGGTGCAAAATTATAACTTACATGTATTTGGAGGATGCAATGTGTCAAACTAGATTCGGTATGCAATATATCAAAAATATGATATTCAGGTGTACAAAGTGCTAATTAGTCGAGTAAAAATCAAAGATGCATTAATTAGATGAACATGTATAATTAGTGCATTGGAAAGTAAATAGGGTGGAATCAATGTAATATTGATAAATATTATTCAAGATTTTGTATAGTTTAAATGTAACACTAATGTGATGATGATGTATTGCTGTTTTAGTACTAACTATTAATAAGAAAAAAAGAATAGCAAATTGCAATAAGATATTAATTAAGGGCTATTTGCATTCTAAAAAGAAATTAGATCTTAATTATTTTTATATTTTAACTCATTTTTGTTATCATTTTAGTTAATTTTTTTTAAAGCTAGTTGAAAAATAACTATATTTATGATTTTTTGTTAAAAAATCCATTTAAAAAGATTATGGGGATTTCATATGAGTCATCTTTTTGAATATCTAATATTGATTCATCATTAATTATTTAATAAACTTTGTCATCACTACAATTGACTATTTACCAATCATTTTCTCTAAAGAAAAAAATGCATTTGAGTAGTGTGGACGGTTGACCTAAGGTTGTCCCCAAATCACTAGGTGTGCCTAATAAGCTTGGATTAGCCTAGGAGGATACCCAAATTTGGAATTGGATCTGATGGTCATGGGAGCCCACCAAGTGACACCATGGTCCTTGTTGACCTATGGTAGGCCGTCGTATATTAGGCATGTAATTATCATTATACATGTCAATGATAATTTGAATAAATCAATTTTATTAAAGTTGATTTAAAATGTACGATCATATATGCATTATAATGAAGATTTTTTTAATAAAAATTGAAAAATATTGTATTGTCTTTTGCAATAATTAGTTGATATTATTTTTACTTTAATTTACATTAAATAATTGATAGGAGTGGAATGCGAGCCTATCACGTCTGGCAATCGGGGCAGAGAGCTCTGTCTATCACTTGTTTATAAGTTGCACTATTAAGGCATTCTTTGGAAATTCTTTTTCAGTCATTTCGTTCTAATCATAATGAAGGAGTGTTTGGAGGGCTTCGTTTTAAAATACCCAATTTGAAATGTTGCGCGTGATTTTTTTCGGGGGTCAAATCGGGGGCCTAAACGGCTTCAAATCAAAAAGTGTTCAACATGAAAGTTGTAGGTATCGTCGAGATTTACAGCTTTCATGTTGAACACTTCTCCTGAAAATGCTCCTAAAAGATGCAGTTTTAAAAGGCGTGTTGGAGCCGGGCCCGGGCTTTGCCCGGCCCGGCCCCGGGCTTAGCTTCGGCTTAGAAACCGGGCTTTGCCCAGCTTGGCCCGGGCCGGGCACCGGGCCGGGCAAATGCTCATATATGGGGCCTTGTTAGGCCCCATAGCCCGGCTTGGGCCCGGGGCGGGCCTAGCCCGGGCCCGCGCCTAGCCGGGCTTTTATCGGGCCGGGCCCGATTTTATGCACACCCCTAGTTGCTGCTTCCCAGGCACTGTTGACGGATTCTCCTCCAATGATTAGCTGGACTCCTCTAGCGATAATATATAATAATTATGTATAAAGTAATTTAATTTTTAAAACACTACCGAATTGGAGTTTATCCAGACACAATCTCAATTTTAAAACCTCAATTTTATATCTTTCTTTTTAACCCCTCTCTTTTAAAACGGCACTGTGTTTCCCAGACAGCCAAAGTCAAACTTGCTATAGTTTCTCAATTTTTTTTTGTATTTTAGGCATTAAAGAAAACTTCAAAAGGTTTGGCCAATTCAAATGACATCTAAAATAGGCTCTATTAACAACTCAAATCATAACCCATGTTTAGGATGAATAAATTTGTTTTTTAAGCTCCTTCATTTCTTGTTATATTATGCTGCATAAATATGTTTTAAAACCTAAAATTTCATGGGCACTATTTTTTTATAAATTTTTTTTGAAACAAAAATTATTTACTATTAGTCATTTACAAAAATAAAGTAATTTTCTAATAATCAAAGTGTGTTTGTTTATAACAAGTTATAATAGGAAGTTTGGAGAAGAAGAGCACTGCATCCCCTTCTTGTTCTGCCACTGTAATGGGCAAGACATGGGCAAGAGGAAAGGTAGATGAAGAGCACTACATCTTCTCCTTGGGTTTGGCCATTGGAAGGCTCTAAGAAGCATTAATGGTGTTTTCGCGTGCACACCAATAGTTTAAACATACTTTTGTTATGTTTAAACTCACGGACGGATTCAGTGGGGGGCTCTTGGGACACTGGTCTCCTCCTTATTTTTCAAAATGGTTAGTGGATTCTCATTCCTCTCGTCGAGAGAATGAAATTTGATTACTTATACGTCAAAAGCGGTGATCAGATGAGGGAGAAACAGCTTCGATGAGATGTAAGCGTTCCTTTTTTTGTTGGAGGAAGTCAATGTCTGGCCCCCTTGATAAAATTTCTAGAACCTGGTGATACGTTCATATGGTGAGGGGTGGGGACAAGAAAAAAATTTATCGCGCACTCGACACACATGAGTTGAGGGCATCGAGCTTAATACAAGTCATTGATCGCATGGTTTGATATATTTCAATTCACCACCACATCTTTCAATGTCGTTCATAATTTTCAGCTTTCGCTCAGAAAAATCATTCCATAATTTAAAAGAAATGTATCAGCTCAAAGGCGGGATCACCATCGATAACATGGGAAAAAAGTACTATTTATTATTTGATGTGTGATCCACACTACAGTGACACCTAATGGATTTTCTGGAAAAAATGTTCTTTCAATTTTTAAAAAATATAATAAATATTTGTGTTATTTTATTAAAAAATTTTTTATGCACCCATATTATAAATTTCCTTGATTTAAACTATAAATGAACTTCAATTATACACACTAATTTGAATTATGAGCCAAATCAATATTATAATAATTAATTGATAATATAGAGTGGGAAATGAAAAATTATTTAACTTACATATTTACGTGATTATTATAATACTTCAAAATGCACATTTGAACCAGTGTTTTCATATATAAAAAATGGTTAAATATTTATTTATTTTTATAATGGCGCCAAATTCGGTTATCTTACAAAATACAGAATGTGGGCTTGGTATGTGGGAGGATAATTTTCTTAGAACTGGGAATGCTTCTTTTTAGGGTTTTGTGGGTGAGGTTCATAGTTTCGGAGAATAGGAAAGACGTGATGCAAGAGGACACGGTGTACTGCTTTGTTCGCCAGCGGCCTGCATTTTAATGATCTCTCAGGAGATAAAAATGCTCTTTCGGGAGATCAAAATATTACACGACGACATTTGTAAAAGCACATGAGAATGCTTCTCTTTAGGGTTTTGTGGGTAGGGTTCATAGTTTCGGAGAATAGGAAAGAGGTGATGCAAGAGGACACGGTGTACTGCTTTGTTCGCCAGTGGCCTGCATTTTAATGATCTTTCGGGAGATTAAAATGCTCTCCCGGAAGATCAAAATATTCTCGACGGAGATAATATTTATCTCCCAGGAGATCATTGTTTTTCTCCTTATTCCATATAAACTAAGTAGCAAGAAGCCAAGGAAATTTATCGGCCTTCCAGGATCACGATACATATCGCGCCGTGGTTTCACCTGAATGTAGATTTCTAAATGGAGACCGGTTCAAAAAAAAAAATCGTCTCCCAGAGGGATAGGGCTAACACCGAGTCGAGTTGGAGCGATTTGGCGCCTCAAAATCAAATTTTTTGACTTAAAATCGAAATATTCGGCTCGTGTCGAAATGTTTTGATTCCGAGTCGGCTCAAAATCGAATTGAGCCGGCTCGAAATTGAATATTTTTTTCTCTTTATTATTAGTTAACTCAAAATTCAATTTGGCAACATCTAAATTTAACCAATCAAATATTTATAGCCTTCATTATTTTTATTTAAGCTTAAATTTTTTGTTTTATTCTACAATATTTTAAATTGTAAAATAAGAATATATTAATAAAAACGTATTATTTTTATTTAATTTAAGCTCATTTGAATCAGATTTTAAAAGATTTAAATCAACTAAAATTAATTTTAGGCTGTGTTTGGCGCAGCTTACCACAACTTATTTGTTCCGATGAGGTTGGACAAAAACGTCATTGTTATATAATGTATGTTTTGTATGACAAATGTTACAAAAAGGAAACTGACTTTGAGACATAAAATTTTGACATCACAATAACATTTTTGTCCAACCTCACCGGCAGCGGTGGAACTAAAATTTCAGCTTTGCTCAGGCACAATAAATGTATACTAAAAAATAATTATTGAAATGACCTATTTTTTGAAGCTGAACTAAAAAATAAGAACTTATAAAATTGGATAAAAGCCTTGGATAAATCTAAGACTCTATAAACATCCGGCAAAAAATATTGGAAATTTAATCACCCAAAATCAGCAAAAAAACATTTTTGACTATCAATATTAGAATGCCATTAGACTGGAAGGAAGAAATCTACACTTGAAAAAAAAAACTTTAACTTAGTTATTACATCAAATATTCGAAACGCATAAAATTTTAGTTTGATAAACAGACTCTGGTAGTTAAGCATTTGACAAATCAATAAAAAAAATCATGAAAACAGAAATCAAAAATGATAAAAATGGAGAATCCGGAAAAATAAAATTAAAAATTAAAAGTATGCATTTGCATAGAAGGGATCTGGACTGGATTCAAAAACCTGGAAGATTAAAGTTTCAAATCGCACTCGAAGCACAAGACAGGAACGGGAGTTGCGAGTAGTGGCTAGTCGCGGATGGCGCAAGAACTTTCGTTTCCCGGAGCTGGTAAAAGGTGGAGCGGGAACTTCTTCTTCTCTCCCCCTAGGAAAGGAGGAGAGCTTGAGCTTTTAGGTTTTGCAGGCGGTAGTCCAGGCAGCGCTTTTAACTTTTTGCAGTCTACAACGCTTTTAGCAGGTTGTCCGGGTTGCACTTTTAGCTTTTGCAGAAGGTCCATGTAACATTTTTACAAAAACACGCCAGGGCACGTGCCCGAGTGTGTCTGCATTTGAGTCCGCCTATGAGTCACCGGAGCAAATAAGTTACGATAAGCAGCGCCAAACGTAGCCTTGACCAATTTTGATTAAATATTTGAGTGATAAGGGCTGATTTGCACTTTGCACCCCCCAATTACATCATTTTGGCACTTTGCACCCTAAATTATTAAATTTGGCACTTTGCACCCCCCATTTACATTTTCTTTGGCACTTTGCACCCCAGCCTTAATATGAGGGGGTATTTCGGTCATTTTGTCATTTTGAGTTGAAATTTGTTTTTCCTGACTGCCGCCTTCTAAAAAATATGAACGCAAGATTGCATTGTCGGCGGACGCCTGTCTTTCAGATCCATCTCACCCACACGGGAAGCTTTTTGATCGTTCTTTGAAGATATTGTAATCTTGTAGATATATATATATGAGTTTAATGTATATCCGCGTTACGTGGATATAATTATATACGCATCTTTTAAAACTGCGTCTTCTACGGGCATTTTTAGAAAAAGTGTTCAACATGAAAGTTGTAGATCTCGACGATATCTACAACTTTCATGTTGAACACTTTTCCTAAAAATGCCGTTTAGGCCCCCGATTTGATCCCTGAAAAAATTCAGGCGGAACATACAACATGAAAGTTGTAGATATCGTCGAGATCTACAACTTTCATGTTAATCACTTTTTAATTTAGAGTCATCTTGGACCTCGATTTGGTTCCCGAAATCTGTGGCGGCGGACGTTTTACTGTAGCAGTTCCGCCGTCCTAGATTTCGGGGTCCAAATCGAGTTTTAAGAAAGCTCCAAATCAAAAAGTGATCAACATGAAAATTATTCGTCTCGCCGGGATCTACAACTTTCATGTTGATCACTTTTCGATTTGAAGTCTCATTAATCCTTGCCCGTATGCCCGCACTAGAGTAACCCCATATATATATATATATATCTACAAGACTACAATATCTTCAAAGAACGATCAAAAAGCTTCCCGTGTGGGTGAAATGGACCTGAAAGACAGCCGTCCGCCGACAATGCAATCTTGCGTTCATATTTTTTAGAAGGCGGCAGTCAGAAAAAAAAAATTTCAATTCAAAATGACAAAATGACCGAAATACCCCCTCATATTAAGGCTGGGGTGCAAAGTGCCAAAGAAAGTGTAAATGGGGGGTGCAAAGTGCCAAATTTAATAATTTAGGGTGCAAAGTGCCAAAATGGTGTAATTGGGGGGTGCAAAGTGCAAATCAGCCAGTGATAAGGGATATTCTTAGTTTTGAATAATATGCTCGAATTCTCTGTATTTTAGTATTTTTTTTGTTCATTTTATCTAAAAATAAGTATATAAATAATGAGATTAATTAATCCGTGACGGAGACGGGAAAGGTGTCAGCTGGGGAGGAACCAGCAGTGGAAGGCTTTTCGCCACTACCAACTGTCTCTCCTGCTGCTCCTTCTTCCTCACCGATTCTCTCTCTCTCTCTTCATCTGTTTCTCTCTCTACCTCGGCCTCATCAATGGCGACGAAGTAGCTTTCCCTTTCCAGCAATTTTGGTCAGCAAAGCCGGCATTAATATATTCCTCTGTTCTCGGATTAGCTCCTGTTTTCGCCGGCTACAAATTACCTGGCACTGAGTTCCACATTCTCCGTCAGGTGTTTTCTCCGATCCGCCAAGTGTTTTCTTCCCGAATCGATTTCCCTGCGGTTTCTTTCGATCGATTCCACCCTTCCGGCATGGATTACAAGGATGATGCGGCGGAGGAGAAAGCCGGTTTGGTCGGAACTGAAAAGCCGGCGAAGGACGGGAGTTTTCGGTTCAAATTGAAAGCACTGGGGAGCCTGGGGAAAATGGATATGCACTTCAGAGCGGATAAAATTGATCTGAAGAGCCTGGATATTCATCTGGCGAAGCGGTTTACAAAGGGATGGAGGAGTTGTAAGATTGATAGGCATATGAAGGAGTGGGAGATTGATTTGTCGATGCTTGATTTGAGGCATGAACTGGCAAGAGGAACTTATGCTACTGTTTACAAGGGAGTTTATGATGGCCACGACGTTGCAGGTTTGATTCTCATCTCCATTTTAGGGTTTAGGGCTCTTGTCACCAAGGAGGAGGCTCTCACCAAAGTATGAGAGTTCTAGCTTCAGTCGTGGCCTCCGTCTAGTGTCTCGTTGTCCTCTCTTTGAAAGGAGGAGCTCTTTTCACCAAGGAGGAGGCTCTTGCGAAAATATGAGAGTTCTAGCTTCAGTCATGGCCTCCGTCTAGTGTCTCGTTGTCGTCTCTTTTAAAGGAGGACAACTGCTCTTTTTATAGGCATGAGTCCTACCGCCAACGGTAGCCATACCGTCTGACGATCTTCTCCATTTGGAAATCAAAAACTTTGACAACTTTTCATTGCAATTCTCCATTACGCGCACGCGGCCAAGCAGGTGGCCTGCCACGCGGCCGGCTACTGCATGCCTGACCGCCGCCGCGTGGAACCATGGCCGCGCGGCCGTGTGCCCCGCGCCAGGCCAGCGGATGGCTAGTCGGCCGCCCCTCGCCTGGCTGTCACCGCGAGGCCGAGCGAGTGGCCAGCCAAGCCTCGCGGGCCGAGTGGACGGTCAGCCATCCGGCCGGCCGACGCACGACCGTTTCTGCGTGGCTCTCGAACGCGTGGCCGTGCACTCCTCTTGCGCGACTGCAGGGATGGACGAGCAGCTCACCACTCGGCCGCCCTCAGCTACGCCGTCCGTGCGGCCGTCGACCGCCCTGCTGCATGGTCGCACCCGACCGGGCGCTCGACCAGCCTCCTTGGCCGACCGCCTGGCCGGTTTCCTTTGGCTGGCCACCCGACCGGAACCTCCGCCGTCGCCGGACGATTCTCCTCCGCCATCCAATTGTCGCCACTCATACTCCACTGTTCGATCGTCGTGTAACAACCTCGTGTAACCGCCCGTCATGGGGGGGGGGGGAGGGCTTATAGCCAAAAAATAATAATTTTGTGTGCACATAACAATTCTCCAAAAAATGGTATTGATATGTAAATATCACATAAAGTGGTTATGGTCTGCGGATAACCGTGCAACCATCGTAACCGCCTCGAAAGCCTATAAATATAACCACATGACCCTCCTTCATTTCATCTTCCTCTCCTGAGATCTCCTTCGATCTCCTACTCCTCCAGTTTCTCCTACACACGTGAGAACTCCTTGAGGTCTCCTTGCATCTTTGAGGAGTCCTTCAAAGATCTTCTAGCGCCTTCGAAGATCATTCAAAGATCTTCGATCTCCTTCGAGCGTTCTTGCGCCTGTTCCGCTCCGCGCACGTTCCACCTTGCGCGCACTTCCCTACGCACTAAGCACGCTCCATGCACATTGCGCCCTCCAGTCTGCATCAAGCCCTTCAGTCAGCAGCAAGTCCTCAGGTCAACAACAAGCTCTTCGCTTCAAACTCCACTGCTCGTAACAGGAGACAAGCCACATACGAAATGCGCGCAGAGCGTGCCCCTCCACCTCCAAGCAGTTACTGAAGACTCCAGAGCGCACAGAGCGCAACACTCTCCTTCGCGCAAGAAGAAATACTTTGCTCCGCGAGCGGTGGTCTATCACCCTCGAAGCCCTTCTCTCTCCCTCAATAATTGTAACGAGAGGCGGTCTGTCGCCCTCAAATTGTCTGCCAAAGCTCTGTAACAACACAAAGGAGATAGTGGAAGTTTGGTCGGTACCGATCCGACCGCGCGGTTTTTCACTCATATCCGGAGTTTTCCACGTTAAAAAATCGTTTTGCCAGCCATCGCGTTCTTTTCATTCTACATTTGACTGTTTGCGCGCTCGACCGACCGCTCCAAAGCTAAGATGGTCCCAATTTAAACCAGTCTGCAAGGAGCCTCGAGCTTACCCACAACAATATTCTAGGTGTTAATTATATGCCTCTACTACTAATCCAAGACGATGTTGACGCTGATCTCAACCCACGGGGTCAAGCGCGGGTCTACATAGAGCCCTGTGTATAAAATGCTAGAGAAGGAATTAACTGATATTAACCCGTCCAAGAAACAGATAAAAAATCATGAGCTTGCTAGGTTACCCTATCAAAGCCAATGGATATTGATACGAAGCCCACTTAGAATTGGTTGATCGCCACCGCAGTTTACAAGACCCATCGGTCCTAGCTCGAGCTAAAATTATGCCAAATACTTCATCTCACTGCACCGCACACATACGATACGTCGAGTTTTGGGGGAAGTTTCTTATCATCATTCTGAGATCGATGGTGGTGAAAGTTCATCGATCCGATTGCCGAATCTCATGCAATCTCCTCTGGACCGTCGTCGCTAAAAAAGGGAAACTGTTGAATTGCCCTCAAAGTTTTGGAAAAGTCTCTTCTCATCACTCTGAGAGTGTCGACGGTTTGTCGATTGATCACCGGATCTCCAACAATTATCATTTGAACAATATAATTGATCAATTCAATTTCCTCATGCTCAATTTCCTTGTTTGGTCCAATGTTGGTGGGCTAATTTCTTTAAACAAAATTCACTAATTTATTGAGGTTATCCCCCATCAAAACACTGAGTTTAATGATTTGCATATTCTATATTGTAGTGAAGATGTTGGACTGGGGAGAAGATGGATCTTCTACCGAAGCAGAAATTGTTGCTCTCAGAGAAACATTCCAGAAAGAGGTTATTGTGTGGCATAAACTTGATCATCCAAATGTCACCAAGGTAAATTTTTTAAAAAAACTGAGAATTTTCTCTCACATCAACAAACTCATGTCACGGATTTGTGAGCGTAATATAGATATTGGGTCCGTCCACTTGTAATTCTAACAATAGTATCAAAGTTAGCTAGGCCCAGCCACTTCCCTTGTCAAGCTAACAGAGGTCGACTATTGCCGAGCTCATTCATAACCTTTAGATTATCTAGAGTTCAGGGATATTCACTTTCAGCCTCACACAATTTAAAAAGTAGTCATTATGTTCGATGTGGTCAAAGACCCGACACGTAGGGATCATAGTTTTGTGCATTTAATGCAGATCTTGGCCTCCTCCATCCACAACCAATTGGTATTGGGTTTAATGTTTAGGTTCTAACATAATATCAGAGTAGCATTTAGTCTCATATCACTCAAATAAAGAGAAATCTACCTGATAGAGCCAAAGACCCTACACCTGACGGGCATGCTGAGAATATAGTCCCACTTCTTGAAAGCCTTTTGCACTTAATATTATTTTTGAACTCATCCACCTTCAACCCATTAGTTTAATGTTGGATGCTTAGATTTTAACACAGTTAAGCGGACACCATGCAGTAAATTTTTGCCTCCAAATATAGCCCTTTTATCTCTTTTCTTTGTTTCTTAGATTCAATTCTTACTGCATTTCAAACAGCTGGAGTGAAATAGTAACTTGGCTGCTGTATTTTTAGTTTATTGGTGCTTCAGTTGGATCAAATGAACTCAAAATTCCACAAAAGAGTTCGACGAGCAGTGATACCGATTCTTTTCCAGCTCGATCATGCTGCGTTGTTGTGGAGTTTCTCGCAGGCGGGACATTGAAGCAATTTCTTATAAGACACAGTAGGAGGAAACTTACTTACAAAACTGTAATCAGATTGGCATTGGATCTATCCAGGGGGTGAGAGCAATGTTATTTGCATTAGCTGTATTTATACTATGCTTTCATTATCAACAACAATGATAAAGAATATGAACTCTCTTCTTGCAGATTGAGTTATCTGCATTCGCAGAAGATCGTCCATCGTGATGTCAAAACTGAAAATATGCTGCTGGACAAATCTGCAAACCTCAAAATCGCTGATTTTGGCGTTGCTCGTGTCGAGGCACAGAACGCGAAGGACATGACCGGAGAAACCGGTACCCTTGGTTACATGGCTCCCGAGGTCAGCGCGCTATATATGCCTTTCCTACTAGCTTCATAGTACTACATAACCTTATTGAATTTTATCTGGAAATCCTTTGAAGTAGTCCCTTTTATGTAGGTCCTTAATGGTAAGCCTTACAATAGAAATGCGATGTATATAGCTTCGGCATATGCTTGTGGGAGATCTATTGCTGCGACATGCCTTACTGGAATGTTAGTCTTGCTGAAATATCCTATGCTGTTGCTGGTCAGGTTAGTCCTCAGATTTTCTTCAGTATTTGTAAGAATCCACACATCCAAGTTAAAATTAAATGGTTGTCGGTAGAGGGGCAATATTAAGTGCACACATGCGTGTAGCGTCTTTAACCTCAATGTAACATCCCGAATCCGATGGGAATGGTGGCGGGGAGTGACTTTGAGGTAGTGAAGTCCGAACATAGTTGGAATGAACTGAATCACGCATAGGAATTAAGGAAAATTCATGTATTTAAGTAATAATTTGAACTCTCAAATATCATAGACACATTTTTAAAGCAAGTGATGTGATTTCTGTTAATAATCCATAATTTCTGGGATTAGTTATATATCCCGGGAAATACTCGTAGGTTACCTGTTGAAAAAGATTAGACTATGTAGTTCAGCTTCGTATGAACTGAGGTGAACCAAAATGGATAATACCTCAGACATTATTGGTTGGTTTGTTGCATTAGACTCGTGGATTTTTCTTTTAATTGAGTGACACGAGAGTGAGACTAGATTCTCCCTTCACTCACACATCGTCGAATATATGGTTTATAAAAGTTTGTTTCGCAACTCTGACTATTATGTGTGTGGTCTAGGTGTAAGAACTTATGAGTTTTTGAATGTGTGACAGAACATGAGACCACGGATCCCTCGATGCTGCCCGAGCGCATTGGCGAATGTTATGAAGAGATGTTGGCATGTGAACCCCGACAAGAGGCCGGATATGGACGAGGTCGTGAGGCTTTTGGAGGCGATCGACACCAGCAAAGGCGGCGGCATGACTGTTGATGGTCAGGCGCCCAGCTGCCTCTGCTTCGTCTCTCCAATCCGAGGACCATAAGTTCTGCACATTTGGAAATATGATTTTTTTGTTACTATTATTCATATATTTACACCAGCTAATTTTCCACTTGGTTGATGATGCACATTTGTAAGGATGACTTTATTTTGTTACTTATTATTATTATTATTCATATATTATATCTTTTATTTATTGCTACATGCATTGTTCTTGATATATTAAATAAACATCTGGTGAATTTTCTCTTGGTGGGTAGCAGAATGATCAATTTTCTCTTGCTGTTTAGTTATTTTCCATAAATTTTATAAATATGATTATTTAAATTATTTATAAATAAATAAATAGTCAAATTAACATAGAAATTCTCTATCATTATTGGCTTTGATCAAGGTTCAGTTTAAGCTCTTATCTCTTTACCCTTATCTTAGATGAGCTCACCGGACATATCCAACAAGCATTATCTTGGTGTTTATTGTTTGTGGATGATATCGTTTTGGTCGATGAGACGTGTGAGGGTGTAAACGCAAAACTTGAATCTTGGCGAGACACTTTAGAAAAAGAAAGGTTTTAGATTGAACAGGGCAAAGACGGAGTATATGGAGCTTAAATTTAGCAGTGGAAGAAGGACGGATGACTTCATTATTAAGCTAGGTGGTCAAGATATTTCCCGTAGTTAGTGTTTTACATATCTTGGATCGATAGTTCAAAATGACAGAGGTATTGATAAAGATGTGACACATAGAATCCAAGCGGGTTGGTTGAAATGAAGAGGCATGTCAGGGATCTTATGTGATCGTAAGGTACCATTAAAACTTAAGGACACGTTTTACCGTACTGCAATTAGACCAGCAATGCTATATGATTTTGAGTGTTGGGCAGTGAATTGTGTACTTGAGCAAAAAATGAGAGTTGCGTAGATGAGAATGCTTAGGTAAATGTGTGGACACAAGAGACTGGATAAAAATAGAAATGCATGTATCAGGGATAAGACATGAGTAGCACCAATTGCAGAGAAGATGCGAGAAGCTCGACTAAGATGGTTTGAACACGTACAAAGGAGACCATTAGAGATACCTATTAGGCATTGTGAGAGTCTTGTCACTAGACATGTTAAACGAGGGAGGGGTAAACCAATAAAGACTCGGGGAATGAAAGAAGACATGATGTATTTAGGCAAAGAATCATATAGCCGACCCCACTATAGCGGGATAAAGGCTCGAGTGTTGTTGTTGTTAAATGAATAGTCAAATTACTTTGATCGTCAAGATCTATCTATTGATGGATAAAATTATCTGGGCGAGTAAAACTCAAAGAGTATAAAAATTCCAAAGAATATTAGAGGCGCAAAATAGACGCACAAAATTGGTGCCAGAAGGTACTCTCGTTGCCGCCGGATGACTCACCACCATGAGAGAAGAGAACCTAATTATGACTCAACCTTATCGTAAGCGCTTACGCACCGCTCACTCGCTTCCAATGCTTCGCAATCTGCAACCTCCTCCACACCACGCGTGTATGTGCAACCTTGCAACCGTCCGCCCCCGATGCATTCCCGTCCAGTCCAACACAGCCACAACAACGTCTGCTCGCCTCACCTCAACCTTGCCACGCACAGCTACTCTCTTCCTTTCTTTCCTTTCCAGTGTTTCTACAAACCTCAAACCAATTTTTATATAGGAACTAAAAACATTCAAAGGCTCCGTTTGATATGGTGATGGAGGGCGGTCATTAACATGGGGATCAAATTGTCATTCGTTAACGTCCACCTAAGATACTTCATTCACTTTTATCTTCAAACGAATGATGTTTGTTACATGATAACCCATGCGTTTATGACCGTCACCACCATGCCAAATAGAGCCAAAGTCAACATGTTAACCTTTTTTGACCGTGTCACTTACTACTCAGCGCAACTGTAGCCATCGACAAAATGGCTCTGTTTGGGAGGACTTATTTTCACCGGTCAAGCGGTTACGACCGCATGAACCGCACCTTAATTAAGATCCGGTTCATGCGATCGTAACCGCTTGACCGGTGAAAATAAGTCTTCCCAAAAGGAATCACTAACTTTTCCGGTAAAACTTGCTCCAATGCGCAATCAGCCAAAGCACAACATCAAGCATGCTTGTTGTTGTTGCAAAATTAATGGACATTAATTATTTAAGGAACACCTCAGAAATTCAACATGGGAGGCCAAACATTGTCTTCCTCCGGCCAAAGTATTTTTTTGCTCGAACATCTCCACCTTATCAAAATTGGTTCTCACTCATTTGATCACCATCATTAATGCGTGAGTGGTCAAAATTCACGTTCTCAAAAAAACTATTTTTGCAATATGCTTGGGGGTAGTCATGTTAAAAAAGCACGATCGGGCCGGGTTGGGACCGGGTCGATCGGGCCAGGGCGTTTTGCCAACCGGGCTCGGGTCGGGCTCGGACTTTCTGTCAAAAAGAGGGCCTGATAAGACCCTCCATGCCGGCTAGGACCGGCCTGATTTTGAATTAGGTGGGATTTTGAAATTTTAATCCCACAAATAGGCAGGATTCATGGGATTTCCAATAGGAAATCCTGCCAGAGCCAGCTGGCGGGATTTCCCGTCGTCCCGGGTGCCGGGCCCAAGCTTTCCCGGCCCAGACAACTGGCTAATGGGGGCCCTATAAAGCCACCAAGCCCGGTCTTGGCCCGGGCTGGGCCTAGCCAGACTATTTCTGGCCCCGGCCCGGGTGGGCTCCCAGTGCCCAATCTTTTTGAACCCGACTACTTGGGGAGTAGGACATGGGAAACCTTTGGAAGATCTTTTTCGATCGACAGCTGCCCCTCCTAATAACCCTAATAACCCTAAACCCCAATTAAA